>LUGF01050005.1:53307-100845 GCA_001625245.1 Calycopis cecrops
ATCGCCCTGATATCGTATCTCGAGTTGCTAAGTTAAAATTTGACCAATTAATAGAAGATTTAGATAAAAAACAAGTCTTTGAAAAGGTATCGGCTTTTGTGTACACTATAGAATTTCAGAAACGGGGATTACCACACATGCATCTGCTTATAATTATGACATCTGACGACAAGATTCATCAACCAGAAGAACTCGATGACTTGATTTCATCCGAAATACCCGGAAATGATGACTTAGAGCTAAGAGAATTAGTACTCAAATGGATGATTCACAACCCATGTGGCGATTTAAGTCCCAATGCAACGTGTATGGTTCATAAAAACGGAAGAACAAAATGTCGATTCGACTTTCCAAAATCGTACCAGGAAATTACATCATTAGTAGATGATGGTAAACCAAATTATCGACGACGTTACAATCCGCAGTTGGATCCTCATAGTCCCCAATTTTCACACGAATATGCGGTTTATCGCAAAGACATAAACGGTCGACGTGTAACACGAGATAATCGTCACGTAGCTCCCTACAACGCGTATTTGTTGAAAAAAAATTAATTGTCATATTAACGTTGAGTACGTAGGGAGTATTTTGGCTGTGAAATATCTTTATAAATACATTTATAAAGGACACGATTGCGCATCGATCAAAGTTGTAGAAGAACAAAGGACACTTATTTATAATGAAGCGAATACATACATCGAAGGACGTTGTGTTACGCCACCAGAAGCATGCTGGCGATTATTTACTTTTATAATTAAAAAAAAAAGCCATAGTGTTCAACGACTGGATATCCACTTACCAGGACAATATCGGATTACAAACTTAGATCGAATCCATGAAGATTTAGCCGACATTGGCCAAAAAGGATCTACTCTGGAGGCTTATTTTAAGCACAATGCAGAAATTAAAAGACATAATCAGTCAAACGATAATGTCTCACGTCAATATTATTTTTATTGGCAGATGCCTGAAAACTTTAGATGGATCGGAAGGCTTAGCAAATGGGAGCCAAGAGTTCGCCGTTTGCGAGTCATTGGTAGGATTCACAATGTGAATTTCGTTGCTCAACCAGAACTTTATCACTTGCGATTGTTACTATTTCATGTAAAAGATGCAACAAGTTTTGAAGACCTTCGAACCGTAACAGACATCCAATATCAAACGTATAAACAAGCCTGCTTAGCACGAGGCTTGTCTTACGACGATCAACAATGGATAGAAGGATTACGAGAATTTGCATTATCTAAAATGCCTGTAGCAATGAGAAGCCTTTTTGTTCAAATTTTAATTTACGGATCTCCTGAAAATCCAAAGCGTCTGTGGGAAACTTTTAAAGAAAATTTGTCAGAAGATTTTATACATGTAGCCCGGCAAAATGGACAGTCTATAAAAAATGCAATTAATCGCTGTTACAGAATTATTGCTAAAAAATTAAACACTGAAGCTACAGAAGGCCGAAATTTCCAATACTGGGTACAAACTTTTGGCTTTGAAGACATTGATAATTACGATCTTGAAGATAATCAAGAGAATTTGGACACGGATGAATCAGCAGTATTAGGAGAACAAATGTACCAGCTACTAAAAGGAAAACAGAAGGAAGTCGTCGATTCCATTCTTCAAGCTGTAAATAATACAAGTTCTGAATCAAAATGCTTCTTCATCGATGGTCCGGGGGGAACTGGGAAGACATTCATATATAAAACTTTATACTGCATGCTGACAGGAAAAGGATACAAAGTAAAATGTATGGCTTTTACCGGTATTGCTTCCATATTATTGCCTAATGGACGTACTTCTCATAAAACTTTTGGACTAAAAGTACCACTGACACTAGATTGTCTCAAGTATTAAACCTAACTCTTCGAAAGCGAGACAATTAGCACAAATAGATATTTTTTTAATGGATGAAGCTCCGATGCTTCCAAAATATGGTTTGCAGAACATTGATCAACTTTTACGATCCATTGGAAATCCGGATCTCCCTTTCGGTGGAAAAGTAATAGTACTAGGAGGAGATTTTCGCCAATGTCTGCCTGTACAGCCGCGTGCGAATAAAACTGAGTTAATAGATCTTTCTATTAAGCGATGCTCCTTATGGTCCGTTTTTTAAGACTTTTAAATTAGAAGAAAATATGCGCGTTGATATTGAGCAACGTCAGTTTGCTGATTATTTACTAAAATTAGGCAACGGTGAACTGACCCAAAATAATATGGAAGAAATTGAATTGCCACAGAATATAATTTCAAACAACAATCTCATTGATGAAGTATTTGGTAACTGCTTAGCCAATGGAAATTATGAAGGTATGAAAGACAGAGCAATACTCGCGCCTCTTAATAAAGATGTTGAAAAAATTAATGATGTTATAGTTTCCAAACTTCCCGGAGAGTACAATATTTACTATAGCCATGACTCAATGAAAGATCAACCTGAAGGAGCAGTCGAATTTACAACAGAATTTCTCAATAGTGTCAACATTTCAGACTTGCCACCACATGAACTAAAATTGAAAAAAATGCATTAATAATGTTGTTGCGTAATTTAGACGTATCAGAAGGACTATGCAACGGTGTAAGACTCATTGTAACAAGTCTGTGCAATCACATAATAAAGGCAAAAATAGTTACTGGTGAACGATGCGGTAAAGAAGTACATATACCAAGGATAACCCTTGACTCGTCAAAAGGACAACTGGGATGCACCATGCAGCGTCACCAATTTCCCGTTAGATCTGCATTTGCCATGACTGTCCATAAATCGCGAGGGCAAACATTTGAATCTGTTGGGGTTGACTTAAAGTCCAGTCCTGTCTTCATGCATGGCATGTTATACGTCGCCTTTTCAAGAGCCAAGCTACCAACTGCCTTAAAAGTCAATCTTTCAAATGAAAATCCTTATCATACCCGGAATATAGTGTGGAAGGAAGTGTTTGCTTAAGCTTAAGACCCTATTACATTATTAAAAAACTTTGATGACAAAAATATATATAAACTTATTAGCTATACTCGTGATTTTTATTTAAATAACCAGTTTATAGTTCTTTTATTATTATGTCGGAAAGATCGAAGAACATTATTCATATTTTATCAGTATGCAATTCATACTAAATATAATTTCTACCAAAAACAAAAAACCGAGCGAGGCTCGGTCAACCAGGTACTATTATATTAAATTGCAAAAAATATATAAATATTATTGCATTATTTATTTTTCGAGACAAAGCAGATAAACAAATTTTATTTATAACATGGATATAAATATAAGATAATAGAACTGAAAATTATAGTCTGTAGAAAACAACGTAGAGAACAGTAACAAAATGAAGATATTTTTGGGCTTTGTGGTGTGTGCAGCATTCGCTTGCGCGTTAGAAGATACTGTTCAGTATGATGATATTGCTGTAGAAGATATATTATCGGACAAAAGATGGCTAAACCTTTACTTGGAATGCCTTGCGGCGAAAGGACCCTGCAGTCATTATGGATTGCTAGAAGGTACAGTCTATTTGTAGAGATCTAAAAAAGTCAAGTTTTTTAGCAAGAGGCCACGGCTACATGCATGCATGTTGCTGATTTTTTTTTACCTGCTGCTGTTGCTTTTGCAGCATTCTTGACGACATTGATCAGATAGTTTTATTTTGTATAGTGCCTTATTTTAAATTATTATACATATAAGAAATTTTTTACCTACCTATGTGTATGGTTCCCCTCACCTCCCATGGTTACGTCCGCTGAATAATGAGTGTTACATTACATTTTCCCCTTGATTTGTATAGAAATATAGCTTTGACACTTATCAAGTCTTTTTTTTTTATAATTGATAGGCTTGCGATTGGCCAATGCCTCACCTGGTGGAAAGTGTAGACTTGGCCGACGATGGACAAGTCTACTGCTTAAAAATATTGTTACAATTTTTAGGATTTTCCAGAATTATTGTGTAGCAGTCACTGAGTGTTACAATTTTGTTTGAACTAGGGTTACATACATTTGTTTTTCTTTCTGATCTGTTATTACATAGCTAACTCTTAATGAATAAAAATGGTCCAATAGGAAATACTTTAATTTAAATAAACAAAATAATGAATAAATAATATCCAATAGGGAGTTAATATTAATATTAAAATCACAACATGCCTCAATAAGGATTATTTATTGCAAACAGATATTGTAACTAATTAATACTGGATGAATAGAAGAGGGGATAAATTAAGATACGGAGATGTTAAATGGCTGCTTTGGCAGCTGCTGCTGCTGTTGCCGTTCTCGCGAAGGTCAGGAACTCCTTTTTTTTTGGTGACGCAGGGGAATGCCTTTACGCACGCTACCCAGGAACCTGGGTGGCTCCTGGGTACAGTGTCGGGCTAGTCGGTAGGGGCAACCCAGTTGCCCCTACCTCACAGCCGCCGTCACAGATCTTTGGGTGATACTCAATCTCAATATGAACAATGTTTAAAAAAAGATTGCCTTATGCGTGACCTATCTGCCGCCACCCATCTAGTCACAATCTTTGACGAAATACTTATATAGCGCTGGTGACAAGATAGACTTTGTTGACGAAGTAGTTTTGCTCGGGGACTTCAATCTAGGTTTTATCAACTGGACAAATGTATCTAATTGCAATTACATGTCACCTTCTAATTACGATAGCATTTTAGGGAAGGCTCTGATAGATTTCACCTCAGTGAATGGCCTATATAAGTTTAATAATGTACCTAATATTGACAATAAAATATTGGACTTGGTATTTAGTACAATCTAGAATATTACTATAATATCATATTATGTAAGCCCTTGGTTCTCATTAGCAAATTGGATCCGATATACCCCAACCTGTAACTTTACCCCTGTGCGTAGCTAAATGTTTACAGCCCAAACGTCGTATAGGTTACAAATATTGTAAAGCCGATTATACTCATATTAACTACAAACTATGCACTATAGACTGGATTGAGAAATTAGCGGGCCATGATAGTGTCAATGATATGGTCGAGTTACTGTATTATGATATGTACAGTGTGATCGAAGATCGTGTACCCAAACGAAAACTTGCTAAATCGCGTTATCCTCCATGGTTCACTAAGACCCTAAACAAGTAAATTCAGAACAGAACAAATTAAGAGTAAGATACCATAAATACGAAAATCCCAGAGATAGACTTGAATACGACCTGGTTCAAAAATGCTGCAACAAGTTGTATAAAAAGTACTATTAAATAGTGAAATTCACGATCTAGGTTTTACGTAACTACTAAACTTCCGAATAGACTTAGTTCTGCAGCATTCGCAGTTAGAAAAATTATACAAATTACAGATGAATATACTGCAAAATGAGTTTATTTTATTTACTTCCACTGCTGACATAAATGCTATTTTCGTGCTTTACTGGTGCAATATATAAACTAACCTATACTACATCACTTAGAGATAAATTTAAGGAAATTTAGATACTGACTGTCCGTTCTCAATACATTTAAAAAAATGTTTTGTATGTAAAGAATATCACTGAATTCAATACAAAAAGTGCAAATCATGTTAGAAATATTAGGGACTAGGTGTACCAATTCATAGACTAAGCAAAGTAAAGAAATCCATTCTGGGTCAATGTCTGCCTCTACAATAATCTCCCAGAAAGCGTTCAAAAACTTTCAATCAACACATTTAAAAAAGTAGTTAAAGAACGCTTGTGTGGTAAGGGATAATAAAAATGATTTAATGACAGATACCACCCCTTGGTAATAGTACTACTACCCTCCTCCCAGGCTACTTCTGTACAAAAATAAATGTAAATTAATTAATTTTATAATGTACGTGGGACAATCAGAAAATTTTGCGAAATTAAAAAAAAATGTTCTATATACAAATACGTAGTTATGAAATCTTTTAAAAGTACTCTCTATCAGCCTCATTACAAAGTTTCATGCGTCTAAACCAGTTTTCGAAACACTTTTTCCATTCCGCTTCAGACACCACATTTACAGCCTGCTCAAACGCTGACAGCGCATCTTCCGGCGACGAAAATTATATCCCTTTGAGCAGATTTATTATTTTAGAAAATAAAAAGTCACACGGTGCCAGATCAATGCTGTAAGGATTCGTGCGTGCGATTCAGGAAATCCCTTGTTTTGAGTGCGGAGTGCGGAGTGCGAAGCTGTAACCCGCCGCTGTAAGCCTAATGTTTGGTCGCTTGTTGCTCTGAACTGAACAAAATTTGTGGCAAATATTTGGTAGTATACTATACAGAGTTACCGCCCCTTTGATTAAGTAAAGTGACTTTAAGAAGCCAGTCATATTAAAGTAGCTAGCGACCAGAATCTTCCCTGCGCTTCTGCATTATTTCACCGTGGTATGCGTTGCTTCGTTTTAAAACACCCAAACAGTCAACTGTCGCTTTGTTTCTGTATTGTATTGATAAACCCAGGACTCATGACCTGTAATGATGTCGTAAGCACGCCGAGACGAGCCTGCATCAAATTTATCTATCATGTCAAGGCACCATTCCACCCGGGTCTGTTTTTGTGCCTCGCTGAGACTGTGTGTAACCCAGCAAGAAACTATCCTATCTTAACTCACCCGAAGATGTTCTTGTAAAATTATGACATATGTGCTGAATCTCCTGATACGTAATTCACTTAAACACTTGATTAAAATTTGATTGTTAGAACTTTTTCTTCCGTAACAGCAATTAAAGGGCGACTACTTCTTTCTTCACCACGTAAAGTTGTCGACTATTACGCGTTACACCGAATATACACAGTTGCCTTTGAAGGACCTTCATATATAAATGCCAGTTGAAGTCTATCGTTCATCTGGTTTCAGATGACATTTAAAATCATAAAAAATCATGGCGTTAAAATGTTACCGGCGTAGATCTAGGGGTACGGCAATATCCCTACAAGAGCAAAAAAGTGGGGCCGTACCATTCTTTTCTCGAAGCAATTCAGGCCAATTTCAATCCCCTATAACTGCATTGAGGATGAAATAGGCAACCTAAAATTTCAGAATCTAAGCAGACATTGTAAATACAGGTGATATTCCAAATTTCATTCAATTTAAACCAGTAGATTAAGAATTTGAACTTGTTAAAGTTTCTCGATTTTGTCACTCACTGACTGACCGATCATCAAAAGTTTAAAGCACTTCTAGCAGACATAGAAGCTTCACATTTAGAATCCAATGTGTATTTAGTGCCTAAACCAAGAAAACAAAAAAATATTTGTAAATTCGGCCCATATAAATATATGGGATTACAAGGTTAGGTTTGCAGTCGGATTGCAATAGAATAACAGGTGTAGGTTCCTAGATGTATGAGGCATAACGGGAGGGGTATAGAGTGAGAAAGGGTGTGTTCAGCTCATGAAACTGAACAACATTTGCATAGAAAAATATGTCGAAATATTAAAAAAAACTATTTGTCTTCTTATTGTCGGTAAGTACCTATTCTATACAAATTCTATTGTAAAAGGTAGTGCCACATTGCATCTTGCATGCAACCGAATTGGGCCGGCGCGACCGGGGAGGTATCGCTCCTCTAGCCTCTCACTGATATGAGACTGGCGTAAAGTGACAGCTGTGCTGTCGCGTTTCGTGCAGTGTGTTAGTAGTGCATGCAGGTGGGCGGAAAAGGAGGGCAGTGCGTCTGTATTGCCCCTATGCGGATGACTATGGGTATCGGTAGTCATGAAAATGGCTTCGACTGCTCGTGTGCTCCCATAGATCATAAAAAAGGAGAGGGGAATGTTGCTCAGTTTCAAGGGCTAAAACGTTTTTACTAGTCCATTGTGTTATGTTCAAAGATAACTTGTAAAGTGATCGTCGGTAGACATGAAAATGGCCATTGTTCGTTTGCTTCCATATACTATAATAATTTAATCTTTAAGGTAAATAAGTTCTTCTTTAAGGTAAGCCCTAATGTGAAGGATGATCAATTAAAAAAAGATTACGATTCTGATACTGGGTGACAGTCGTTAATTTTTATACTTTAGGAGGTTCCTGTACATTATTAAATTAAGTTTTATATTTATGTGAAAAAATTAACCTTTTTGTCTTTGACCATTTTCAGATTACATTGACATCGACCAAGTAACTAAATGTAAAAAATGTATGAAAATTCAAAGAACAAAGGCGGAATTTTTTATGCAATATGATAATAAGAAAGATACGCTCGACGAAAGAGACCTCTTAGAAGATTTAAACCTGGAGGTTTAAAATAATTCCTTCCAAAATTATAAGTAATATTCTATTAAATAAATTATATATATTTTTTTATAAATGTATTATAAAGAAAAGTATATTACACTTATCAGCTACACGCAGAAAAATGTGTCACTAAAAATGCAATCATGATATTATCATATTATAACACGTGGTTCAATAAGTTCCGAGACTAAGTACTAAAACAAGGTTTTTTTTTATACATAAACGTAGTCTCCTCCAAGAGTGATACATTCCCTCCAACGCTTTTCTAACTTTTCTATCCCATGCGTGTAGAACGATTGGTCTTTGGCTTCAAAATATGCCTCCGTTGCTGCGATAACTTCACTATTTAAGTCAAATTTCTTACCCTGGAGCATTTTTTTGAGATCTGCAAACAGCCAGTGATCGCTGGGGGCCAAGTCTGGCGAATAAGGGGGATGAGGAAGCAATTCAAAGTCCAATTCATTAATTTTAGCCATCGTTCTTACAGACTTGTGACCAGGCGAGTTGTCCTGGTGAAACACCAGTTTATTTTTGTTCATTCAACCGCAATTTCGTACTTTAATCTCTCCAATAATGTATTAGTCACTATTTATATTTTCTTCCTTTTCAAGGTAGTCGATGAAAAGTATTCCATGCGCATCCCAAAATAAAGACACCATAACCTTACCGGCCTATTTCTGAGTCTTTGGCCGCTTCGAGCGGCTTTCACCAACCGCTCTCCACTCCGCTGCCTGCCGATTGGATTCCGGAGTGAAATGGTGTATCCATGTTTCATCCATTTTCACATACCGACGTACAAAATCCTTTTTATTACGATTTATCAGCGCCAAACCTCGCTCTGAATCATTAACACGTTGTTCCGATCAGTTATAAGCTAACACGGCACCCACTTGGAAAAAAGCTTTTTCATGGCTAAATTATGCTAATTAATATTATTAATGTAAAATAGTGAAAGTTCACTATCTCGACTATCTCGCTCACTTTTACCTTCCGATCTTCCATTGCAATTTTCAGGACTTGGGTAATATTTTGTTGAGTCATTGCTTCATTTGAACGACCTGAGCGTTCCCCATTATTTGTGTCGATGTGACCGCGCTTGAAGTCGGCATACCACCGACAAATAGTTGCTTTAGAGGGAGCTGATCTCGCATAACATTTTATAAGCCATTGCTGTGCTTCAACGGTATTTTTCCCCATTAAAAAACAATGTTTTATTAACACGCGAAACTCGTTTATTTCAATTTTATTAAAACTACAAGCGTAGCGTTACTTAAACGTCTGCAAAATCAATATTTTGTTCCATTTTTAAAAATTTGACTTATATCGTTTATTGATGGTCAGTACTTTTTAAAAATCAAAAGATTTTTTAAATATGCGCCACATCCAAGTTAGTCTCGGGACTTATTGAACGATCTAGTATTATAGGTATGATTCTTTTATGATCTTTTTTTTTTAAATAACTTTCAATCGAGTTTGTCTCAATTTGTGATAAAATAGTTTGTTTCTTATTTCACAACTAGCTGGTGCCCGCGACATCGTTCGCGATTACTGAACTTACCGTACGAGCGACTTACCCGCAGAAAAAAGCGCGCTAGATGCTGACCAGGCTTAAAATCTAATCACCACAAAACGTTTCATTAGAATCCGTCAGTAGCTTCGGAGATTAGATCTGACAAACACACAGACACACAAACTGACAAACAGACAGAAAAAAATATTAACATTGAAAATTATTCTAATACTATTTTAACATCGCCCCCAATTAGTTTTTAGTAAATATATTTAATGTACAATCACATGAATTTTACTGGTTTATTTTATGTATAGAAGTAAAATATGTTAGAAAGTTAAGATAGAAGTTAAGACATCTAGAAAGTTTTAAGTGGGGTTCTTATAAAAGTTATTAAAGCTTTCATGTGAAAGCTATTATTAGTATAAGGCTACTATGTAGTAATGAGTTAGATCATCGTAAGGATCATCAAGCTTGTTACTATCATGCTAAAGATCCAATAAAACTTTTTTTGTTAGTTTGTTTTTTTTTTACCGTGAAAACTACTACCGTAAAAAAATTTGGCTTAAATCGCCTAAAATTTGTCTCAATCATTTCTCTCGTTCTCAAAATGTAACCAAAATTATATTTAAAGAAGGGCCTTTCAAAAATTGAATCATATTCGCGCGGGTTGATTGGCAAGACGCATTGTGCACATATGACACCTACAAAACTGAAATTAGGTATATTAATGTAAGCGCTACATGGAGTTAAGTGTGCAAAATGTGAGGACCGAATTCTATAGATGGTTTTTAACTTGGAAAAGGCAACAGATTATGAATGTATACACACCAACCAAGAGAATGGTGAAACATAGTCATGGTTTTCAAAATAGATTGTTCTATATATTATATCATTGTTCTATATACCTATTATAGCATTGCCGGATTAATCTAGCTTGTACCAAATTTATGCAGGAGCCTTTGATTTGGTATCATTTTGGTTTTAACTTCAGGTGTTATAGGCTATGTAGGCCATGATCACTTAGTTTTATAGTGGTGCCCCCTTTAGTCCAAGACCCGTAGCGATTGGTAATTTTGCTAATGGATATATCCATCACCGACTCTATGTAATTAGCTTATTTTTTCGGTATTCTTTTAAGATTGAAGTAGCAAATTGCAGGCCAAATTGCTCACAGAACCGACAACATCAGGGGAAGAAAGCTTCTCAAGTACTACCCAGCGTTAGAAAGAGTAATTTTGGACAGACTCCGACCTGATGGACTGGTGTGGTTTGAACTGTGGAGAGCCGCCGCACGCTCGATGGAAACAGCTTGTGGTCGTCACATGTGGTACTATCTGGGATAGGTCTATGTCTAGCAGTGGAGTTCTTCTGTCTATTAATGATAACGATCTCTCAGTCGGTTGGGAAAAAATAATAAGGACTGTACATTTGATGACACAATAGCAACGTCATTAATGGCTATATCTTTTAATTAGTCTTTTAGATTTTTCTTTCAGACATAAAATAATAATTTAGGATAGGAATGTCCATTGGTGAAAATTAAGCCCTTATATATGAATTTATAAGTATAATTTATAGAAACGCTTAAACAATTTGGTTCTATACAACTGGACTATTTTATTGAGAATGGTTGGGTACTTTCAATTTACGTACGAAGGATTTAGGTATATTCTTCTGACAGTCTTTGGTTATTAAGAAATATTGTGGATCATCATCATCATCATCATCATCATCATCGTCATCAGCCGGAAGACGTCAATTGCTGGAAATAGGCCTACCCCAAAGAGCGCCAAAGGTCACGGTCACGAGTCACTTGCATCCAGCGCTTCCCTGCCACCTTCACCAAGTCGCCAATCCTCCAGGTTGGAGGCCCTCTAACACTCCGTCTTCCGGTGCAAGGCCGCCACTAGAAAACTTTTCTTCCCCAGCGGTTATAGGTTCTCCTAGCGATGTGGCCTGCTCATTGCCACTTCAGTTTGCTGACTCTCAGAGCTATGTCGGTTACCCTGTTTACCTCCCTCGCAGAGAAATACCAAGCATAGCTCTTTCCACAGCACGCTGAGTGACTCTGAGATTATTTAAGAGGCCTATATTTAGCGGGCAAGTCTCGGTGCCATATGTCTTCACTGACAACACACACTGGTTGAGGACTTTCGACTTAAGACACTGTACCTCAGTATTTTGGACGAAAAGACCCTCTTTAGCTTCCCGAACGCTGGCCATCGGAGTTGGATTCAGCGATCAATCTCTTTCTTGAAGTTGGATTTATCTAACTGGACTGTTTGTCCCAAGTACACGTACTGATCAACAACTTCAAGAAGTGAGCTCCTTACATAAACTGGTAAAGGTGTCACATGAACATTGGACATTACTTTTGTCTTGTCCAAGTTCATTTTTAGACCCACCTGTTGGAGAACTATGTCGAGATCTCCAAGCATCTGGCTTAAGTCTTCCAGAGATTCTGCCATGACCACGATATCGTGAGTGAATCGAAGGTGAGTGATGTACTCGCCATTAATGTAGATTCCAAGTCCTGTCCAGCCCAGAAGCTGGAAAACATCTTCCAGTGCAGCAGTGAACAATTTCGAAGAAATTCCATCTTCCTGTCTAACACCTTCCTGCAACTGAATCGGTTTCGAGTTATGATCCTGTGTTTGGACCGACATCGACATTGTGGCTTTCTTGTATAGGTATATCGGTAGTCGATTTGGCACTGCGATGTAATGACTCGAGCACCGCCCATTTCTCAACCGATTATAGGGTTATTCGTAATCCATAAACGGTAGACATAAAGGCCGTTTATACTCCTCCGTTTTTTCTATAATCTGGCGCAGCGTGTGGATATGATTTACGGTACAAAAGCCTTTGCGGAAATTGGCTTGTTCGGGAGGTCGGAAGTCATCAAACCTGCGAGTTAAATGGTTCGTAATAACCCTTGAAAACAACATATAAACGTGACTCAAAAGTGATATGGGTATGTAATTCTTCAATAAGGTTTTATCGCCTTTTTGGAGAAGAGCACCACTACACTGCTGGTCTACGCTTTTGGAACACTGCCGTCGAGAATGACGGTATCAAATAGTTTCTGGAGGACCCTTTTCCGCCCCGAGGCTTTCCGCCCGCTCGCAGAAGCTCAGCCGTAATTCCATCGTCCCCTGCCGACTTGTTGTTCTTTAGTTGTTTCAGGGCTATTCGAATCTCGTACAGACTGACGTCAGGGATATCTTCGGTGTAATGTCGGGTTAGTTTGACTCTGGAATCTTAGCCAAAGATACGGATAAGGTCATGTTGAATAGTACAACAATCCAGAGAACTTCTCCACCTCTCTCAAAATCTCAGCCTTGGATAAAGTGACTGTGCCACTTTCGGTCTTCAATTTTTATTAACTAGGTATGACCTACAGACAATTCTCTAACAAACACTTTGGACCCCTTATTTTGCTCAATAATTTCTTTAACACGTTAAAGAGATCACTTATATAACTTATGGATATTATGAATAATTAAATAAAATGTATATTTTTTTTTCATCCCAATTCTACAATGGATTAAGGTTCAATTTGACAGAACCATAAATTACTATCTGGAAATTCATAAAAATGTATTCTACCCCTAAAAATGTTGTTCTCGTGGATTTTACGAGAAGTAAACCGTGCGGCTTGAATAGTTATGTTATATCTTCACAAGAGACGCATGACGTTCTATTATGTACAAATACAATAAGTTCATCAATAAAACATATGGCAGTGAGGATTCTTTATAGATAACCTAGTACTTCACAATCAATTATATTATATTGCAAAAACAATGATTATTTTATTATTTACTTCGCCAGACAAACCTAATACACAATGATATTGACTTATATTATATAAGATCCATAACATAAAATATTGACTAGATATAAATAAGAGATAATAGAACAAACAATATTCTGTAGTAAACAGGTTAGAGATAGCACTAACAAGATGAAGATATACGTATTACGTAGCCTTTGTGATGTGTGAAGAGTTCGCTTGTGGTGATCGATATTCCATTTGGAATGATGATACTGAGGTACAAGATATATTATCGGACAAAAGATTGCTAGCCATTTACTTGAAATGCCTTACGGGGAATGGACCGCGCAATCTCGAGAGACGTATACTAAAAGGTAAAATCTAAGTAAGTATTTCTAAGAAAATCAAGCAAGGCATTTGCAACGTAAATACTGCCATATAAGTGAAGGTTGACCATTTTTTTTCCTTTGAATAAGATCTCTTTGGATCATTGGATATTATTTTGAAGTAATTATTTCTCATGAGGGGTAAAGCGCTTCTTACGGAACTGGCTTACCTTTCTCTCACGCATTAGCAGCATCAGATAGGCTTTTCTACTCATCCCCTTCGACGGATCTACACCTTGTCGTGGTGAGAGGGCTTAGTAACCTTGAATCAACACGGTGAAGAAAAAAGGGATCTCAGGAGGGGACGCTCCGCGTGGGCTTGTCCCCATGGGCCCACTCTGGAGGCTTCGGAGGGGGGTGCCGGGGTAGGAGCTTTCTGGCCTCCGCAGCCAGGAGGGGTTGCGGGAGGAGAGGTGTCTCTGTGTGTCGTTGCCGTGCGCCCCGTCTCCAGCGACCGAATGGCGGCGCTACGTCAGATGCGTTGGCGGTGGGGCCGCAGAGGAAGAAAAGATGCGGTGTGTCGTTGCCCTCTTCCCTGTAGTCTGTGGCTGTTTCAACGGGAATTCGTAATTTCGGCACACTGCAAGCAAACAATGACAAATCACTTTGATTATACTAAGCTACGCGAACGAAGTCGCATATACCAGCTAGTGATATATAAAAACGTGTTCCTTTTTATATCGTAGGAGAATATAACAGCGGTTGGAGTATGTTGGTGACAGAAGTCGCCTATTAATTTACTATCATATATTTTTTTATTTTTTTTATTTTCAGAATTTTTAAAATAATCATTTTGTACTTTTTATTTCTACCTTCATCGCAGTTTCATATTTAGTATGATTTAGATCGCCTAGCTATAAGGAAGCATTTAATATGAGTGACCTATTGGGAAAGTCCATTATGATCATACGGTCATAATACATTTAATCACGTCGAATTAGTAAAAGATAATATTTGAATTACAGTCCCTTTTTTTATAAATATGATGAACAGCCACTTTTACAGTTCTATTTACCATAAACCAGTTATAACAATATTATATGCTTCAAGATATAATATACTAATATACTCTACAATAAGAATACTCCACAATAAAATAAAATGGATCATTTTATATCTTTTATTTTGTGGTTATTAAATTTTTTGATGCATAAAATATACATAATAAAAACAACTTTGTTGTGACAATCCGTGTAGGTATTTTTTAAGCTTTTGATTAGATTTTGAGAACGCTTTTTCAAATTATTGAATCATATTCGCGCAGTTTGATTGGTAAGGCGCATTGGTCGCATATGACTCTTACAAGAATAAAATAATTATTTTTCTCCATCATTATAACAAAATCTTTTATAAACACTTCAATTTCCTTAAATTGTGCAAAGCGATAGTGCTGTTTGAATTCGCTCCTTTCGTTTCGTATACATATGCAGCAAGCAAGTGCAAGCAGTTGAAGCCTTTTTAGGGTTCCGTATCTCAAAGAGAAAAAACGGAACCCTTATAGGATCGCTTTGTTGTCCGTCTGTACGTCTGTCAAGACCTTTTTCTCTAAAACGCTTGAAGGGATGAAGCTGAAATCTTTGTCAAATACGGAGGTCAGTTACGTCTTGATGCCTTGAAAAAATCACACTTCCAAGTTAACGCAATAAAAAGTTATAGCCATTTATGCACAAATTTTGTATGAAAACGCACTTTTTCGAAAACCTATAGGGTACTTCCCGTTGAGCTAGAATTCTGAAATTTGGCCAGAAGTAAGACCTTACAGTATACATATAGGAATAAATCTAAAAATTGGTAAATAAAATTTATATCACTGGAAAAATCATTACCAACTTATGCATGTAGTTCGTTTCATACTAAATGTATGCAAGCACCCGCATATATAAGTTTGTCGCAAGGAAGTGTAATTTTCTCAACGTCTATTACTTTTGCTCATACCTCCCGTTCCTACGGAACCCTCGGTGTGCGAGTCTGACTCGCACTTGGCCGGTTTTTTTAAACCTTTGGCCATAAATAACTTTTTACCTTGTGTGAGATTGGTGGAGATTTTATTACGATAGACCAATTTTCAGTCTTATCCGAATGTTTCTAATTAAAAAAAAAACCGGCCAAGTGCGAGTCCGACTCGCACACCGAGGGTTCCGTAATCCAAACGTAATGCGTGGCTTTCAATTATTGTAACTTTACGCCTGCCGTTTAAGTTGACAAACGTATATAAGCGGTTGCTCACACGCATTTAGTAGGCAACGAATTACAGTTATAAGTTGATAATGATTTTTCCAATGATCTACATATAATTTACTAGTTTTCAGATTTATTCTTATATATGTGCTATAAGTTCTTACTTCTTGCCAAAGGAGAATGCCCATTAATGTATGGAGCGCTGTCCAGAATTGCATCAAAATGAAACTTGTTCTGGACGATGTTTATTTAATCAGTTACAGCCATCAATAATTATTTATCAGATCAGCACCCGGGTTTAAAAGTTATTTAACGAAATGTAACAAAACCTCAAAATCGACATAGCGTTGACAGGTTAAGAAAAGTTGTTTGACAAACGGTTTTAACTCATAGTAGATACTTATAAAAAAATTCTAATAGCACATTCCATTTAAAGTTAAATGTTACTACATTTAACTTTAAATAATAAAAATCAAAAATAGCCAAAGTATATTGCGAAAGTGTAGTTTATAAAGGTAAAATATATAATATATACAAATGAATGGCAACATAAATAGACATAGTGGGATATAAAATACAAATATCTCCGAGAGATTGTTTTGTTTGATCTACTTACATAATTAGGTAGACACAGCACCCTAGCAGAGGAAGACCGAAGGTAGCCGGGATGCACTTCGCACTCGCCTTATTAACCGTAGCGGGCCTAGGTTCACGGCATTTTTGTAGAGATCACCTACTGGGAACAGGTGGTCATAGTCTGATAAGGGTCCTGGGATCATCCTTTCCTAGGGCATACCTGGACCATATCACAAAGACAAAAATACGGAATACCGTGTGGTTTTAGTCGGTTCGAGTCCGACATAACCATATCTTTCTTCTGGCCCCGAATAGGAGATGGTACCCGAGGGGGTTTCCACACGTAAAAAAAAAAAAAAAAAAGGTAGACACAAAGAAAATGTTTCATCATAATAGAATACGACTTGGGAAGTACCTCTCGCTTACACGAGACCGGCTTAGTGACAGCTGTGCTGTCTCGTTTCGTATGGTGTGAAAGTAACCGGTGGCCCATGGAGGTTGGCGGAAAAAGGAAGGCAGTGCATCTGTATAGCCTCTATGCGGATGTCTATGGGCGTCTGCGTAGACATGAAAATGACTCCGACTGCTCGTTTGCCTTCCTGTGCCTACTTTTTATATAATACGTAGTTCGTAGCTTTATTCGTCATATTCACACTCATTAAAAAAAATCTTCTAAATATGGCGCTGGAGCATTCACGTCATTAAAGCGAGCCCAACTTAAAAACCACACCACCGTCATGATGTGTGCGCAACAGATAACGGTTCGCCTGCCAACAATACAACTGCAACAATAACTAAGAAGGGCTTCTATGTATTTGCTACAGTATTTGTATTTGTCGTATTGCACTTTACATGAAAAATCGTCCTGTCGTAACTGTAAAGCACGTACAATGAATAACCCGCTCTTCAGATAAAAAATATAATTAAGTTTGTTTACATTTAAGAGGATGATAGGTATTATTTGCTTAGCTGCAACACTAACTTATTGAATTCCGATTTGAAAATACCGCCATTTTATTTTTATATACAAACAATCAATATTGTTTTATTTTGTGTTCATTTTAATACCCGGGTTTTTCACACATTTTGAAATTTTCAAAATGATGAAAAAAAATAAAAAAATAATTATAATATTACTTTTTTTTTTTTTTATATACTACGATGGTGGCAAAAAAGCATACGGCCCACCTGATGGTACGTGGTTACCGTAGCCTATGGACGCTTGCAACACCAGGGGCATCACATGCGCATTGCCGACCCTTTAGAAACCTATTGACCCCCTCTTGAAGAACCCCATATTGTAGCCCTCTGGGAAAACCTCGGCAGGGAGTTCATTCCACAATCGGAGGGTCCGATCTATTTTGATGCAAGAGAAGAATCCATACCATCAGCTGGCTTTCTCCTTTCACAACTCCAGGTCAACGGGAAGTACCCGATAATTTTTTGGTTTTCGACAAAGTACGTTTTCATACAAAAATTGTGCATAATTGGCTATAAATTTTTATTACGTTAACTTAGAAGTGTGATTTTTTCAAGGCTTCAAGACGTAACTGACCTTCGTATTTGACAAAAATTTCAGCTTAATCCCTATACGTGATTTAGAGAAAAAGGTCTTGACAGACGTACAGACTGACGGACAACAAAGCGATCCTATAAGGGTTCCGTTTTTTCTCTTTGAGATACGAATTCCTAAAAACTAAAACATAACAGTACAGCCTACTTTAGTGCGACAAAATATCAGTTTAGTAAACAAAAATTTGAACCACAGCTGCTAATTTCTCATACTCTTTTTAGTTTTTGAAATAAGGTACAGGGCAGGCTTGATAAATAATAGAAATCAAGTTCCATATCCTATCCTTCCTACATTTTTCATTTCTTGTCTTACAAACAATATATATAATACCGAACATGCATTGCAATTTGCAAACTATTTAAAAATCCTTATTTAAGTTTTAATTAAGTAATTATACATATTTTAACATTTTATAATTGGACTTTTTGCTGCATGTGTTAGTGAGCAAATTATTTACTAATTTATAAATGCTATACGCAAGAGATCATGATAAATATTTAAAAAAAATATATTTTAATTATTTCAGCTGGTCTCTGATTTTATTTATATAATATTGAAAACAAACAGCTACTACACTAGGTACTACACTTAACATTAAATTAATTTATAATCGCACCATCAACTGAATAAAGTGGTAAAGGTTATCACAAACTTTTTCATATTTTTGTTTGTAATGTAGAAAGTCGTGTATTAATTTGGTGAAAATATAAGAAACAAATATTTATCCGCTGGAGAACATGAAAAAGGTTTCCCGCTAATAAAGCCAGGATGAACGCTCAATTAGTGTGTTTTAATAAGCAACGGCCTTTACCCACCTACCTACATTGCTTAGGTAATTCATTATTTTAGAGAAATACGGTTGTCATTTCACATTACCTCACACATACCGTTAGTAAATGGCCTTACTCCAGGCTTAATAAGAACAATTTACAGCAAATAAAGCACTAATGGATATTTACCAACATATTATAATATGAAATTCACATATTTGTTTTATACATTTTTCCGAATATCCTCGACATTCCTTCTTGTCATATGTTTCTAATTTTACTTATCTAATATTTAAAAAAACATCTGCACCTCAACCAGCTTAATCGGACAATGGGAAGCTAAGTTATAGTTTTATTTTACCTGTGTTTTTGAAATTACAACTTTAATCGCTTGGAGGTGCGTTATGTTTACATATTTTAGGATAATATACATTTCCTCCCGAAGATGCTGCAACTTCGCCGAGGTCTTGCATTCTTCTGTGATACCCAAGACTATAACCGGAGGCGGCTTGAGGACAAAGGCCAAACTAAGAGCAGCACAGCTGAGGAGTCCTCCACACGTCCCTCTGAATCACAATTCAGCCCGAATCCCGATAGATGACAAGACAAAGTCTGTCTGTCTGTCGGGCAGCTAGTATAATATATTAACCGACCGACTGGCAAACAGTTCAACAGTGACGCAACTTGGCACTACCTCTAGCTAAGAATCATGATTATGTAAACAATACAAACATGGAATAAAACCAGTGTTACAATGTATTGTAATTTATAAATAAAAAAACTTACTTTTGTCAGTTATAATCAACACATCATGTTTAAATGAATGGTGAGTAACATGTAATTAGATGGCGTACAACCTGATTCTATTATTATTAGAGGTTGGGAAAACCTAGTTACGGTTTTAATTGTATGTGGGATTTTATAATTATCCAATATAGAGCCACATTAAGCTAGAATGTTTAAAGTTTAATCAGGGCCCTCTGGGATATTTTACTTTGGGCCCAGGCTTTGCTATCATTTGAGTATTAACGTCAGGCACTATTGGCCCTTGAAGACTTTGTTTTATAGCTGGGCCCACTGATGCGCAGAATCCTCTTTGATTGCCAATTTTGATAACCTATTTGATCCACCATTGATGATGATGATAATCACTTCGTCAGTTTAAAGTATTTCTATGAGGACTACATATTTAGAATGGAATATAATAGAATTGAAAAACGTTTATTCAGTACTCTACAATATATAGACAATAAGATAAATGTACACAATCTTATTAAGAGAAAAAAAGAAGACAAAAAACAAAAAGAAGATACCAACTAACTTAAGTATAAATCAAAATCTTTTTACACATAGTGTTTACCTGCACAGCAGCGCAATGTAGAGGGGCACTGAAAGGGGCATAGGTACATCGAAGAATTTGTGGTCTCCGACATCGATTTTCAGTGCCATTCAGTGGCATCCAAAGATGGAGATGGAAGACAGTGACGAGTTTAAATACTTACATATAATCAATTATAAGATTAATAAATAAGCAATTATTTGTGTATAATAACATAATAAATATATAATATGTACTTAAATTGAATAACAAAAAATACCATATAAGGGAGATAAGTATATTTAAAAAGGGAAGAATAAAAAATGTAAATAAATGTGAATAGTATGTAGGTACGGACGGTGAACGAAACGCGGCACGAATCCAATGCATTAAATTATATTATTACTGACGTAATAAGTGTAATTATTATGTAGTATTAGTATGTATGACATAGTAGCCTCAACGGCAATATCAAATTTTACTTTCTTGATTTTTCAATAAGAAACAAAATGTTGATTTGTAATAGAATTGTTTGTGAATGGAAATAAAGAAATATAAAAGTAGTTTTCTTATAAACACTCGAAATAATTTTGTTCTATACAAATGGATGTGTAGGTACTTTATTTAGTCATAGGGCATAATCATTTTATTTAGTCATGTACGAAATATTTAGGTTCAATATTTTGCCATAGCTATTAAGTTATTAAGAAACACTGGGATAATTAAAAATATATACATAAAAATATGTTTTTATGAATCCTGAACGTACTTAAGTAAATTATAAATGCGAAACTATTATTAAAAATAAGAAACATTTAAGACAGATGAATTACGTTTAGCTAGAATCTCTAAAACTATAAAAAATCCTTGCAACCAAAAAAACATTGGTCTCTTGGAAAAATAATATTTACATAAAGTATTATTTTACGAAGCATAAACTGCGGGGCAGGGCTAGTTTCTTCTATATTGTAACAAGACTTCCATGACAAGACACGCATAGCGTTTGATTATATGCAAATTGAATCAGTTCATCAAAGAATCGAATGATAATAAGGTTTTTATCGCTAACCTAACGCTTAACAATCAAGTTTATTAAAATTGCAAAAAAACGTGTCAATTATCATTGCGTTATTTACTTTGCGAGACAAAGCTAATAAACAATGGTATTGACTCTTTCATAATTGATCCTTAACATAAATTATCGATTAGATATAAACAAGAGATATTAGAACAAACAATAGTCTGTTACAGACAACGTAGGAAACAACAGTGACAAGATGAAGATATTCGTGACCTTTGTGATTTGTTTAGCATTCGCTTGCGCTGATCAATATACTGATCGGTACGATGATATTGACGTAGAAGAGATATTGTCTAATAAAAGATTACTAGCCACTTACTTGAAATGCGTGACGGAGAAAGGACCCTGCACTCCTGAGGGAGTTACTCTAAAAGGTACCTGTTTCTAGAAATCTAAGAAAATCAAGCGAACTTTTTGCAACGTAAATACGGCTACGGTAGCCATTGAATTTTCACTATTATTTTTCTCGTTCAACGTTTCTTCCGATCGATGTTTATTATTTTGAAGTGTTAACTTCATACAGGCGGATAAACGGCCTAGTTACGGCGCCAGCCAGTAGCTTCCCTATATTTTAATTTTTTTAAGCGATTGTGTATCAGAGAAATTGAGACACTGTCACCAGCGATTAAAAACCTACACGTTTATTTGTTATAGACAACAACATATTCATTTATCGGTCCACAGCTAGACATAGACATTTAATGAAAGGGAACCGGTCATTACATGGAGATTGTTTTTCCATCTGGTGACGGTTCGACCAACACTTCGTCTTCCTAAACGAACTTTAAGAGGTTCCCTGTATATTGTTTAATGTAATTTGTATTTATGAGAAAGAACTAACCTTTTCTCTATAAACAATTTTAGATCACCTCAAAGATGCCCTTCAAACTGGATGTGAGAAATGCACTGTAGCTCAAAAGGAAAAGGCGAAGATTGTATTACAATACCTGCATGACAATGAAGTAGAAAGGTTTGACGAGATAATAAAGAAATACGACCCTGAAGATCAATACCGGGAAGTTTATGAATCATTCCTTATAAAATCTGAGTAATTTGTTTAATAAATAAATTATTTTTTTTTATATGAGAAAAACCTTATAAAGAAAAGTGATTAAAAAGTCAGCTACACTCAAGATAATTTAACATGTCTCTGAGAATGGAATCATTGCGTTATGGTGTCAAAAACATTCTATACAAGTTAACACTTTCTTTGATCATTATGACATCTAATATTTAATTCAATCGAGCGTCGTCGCTGACATTGATCTAGTTTCTTTGCAACAATGAAGGTAAAATATTTTTCACCCAGAAACTTTAAAGTGGACTCGTATGCCACCTTAGATCATTTAGTAAATGATCCAAGTATGACACTGATTAAAACTACACATAGTAAAGAGTTTAATCATCATAATGGTCGTCTATTTACTAACGTATATTAAGTTCTCCAATAAAATGTATATTAATTAATTTGTTTTTTTTTATTTCTAAGGAACATTACCGATAAATATAAATAAGGCTTAGATCGCCTAAAATTTGACTTAAAGAAGAAGTATGTATTTTTTTTTCGTTATAAAAGTTGCATAGTATATTTAATTATAATTGTTATCTGAATTGGTGATAAATTTCATCCGAATCCTTTATTTAGTATTTGAGTTCAATAGTAATAAACTGTTCAATTCCCACTAACCTTCGCACTCATTATTACCCATTAGTGGCATATAATCATATTGCATTTAATTAAGTCGTATAAATGAAATAAATGTTATATAAAATATAATCTTTTTATTTATAAAAATAATTTACAACTACTTTTACACTATAAGAGTTAACCTTAACAATTTACCTTAAACTTATCACATTGCTTCAAGAAACACGTAACATAATAAATAAATGTTTTTTTTTCTCTATTTTGTGGTTGGTGGTCGCGCGGATTGATTGGAAAAGTGTATCGGGCGCGTAGGATACCTACAAAATTGATCTAAGTATAACAATTTTATCAATCAGATCCAAATCTAGTGATGACACTTTATTTTCCAATATAGTCTCTTGTCCTTCTTGTCCAAATACATAAAAACCGACTACGCTGTTTGAATTCGTTTCAACCATCCCTCAATATACTTGGATTCTGGATCAAACACGTCCATAATTTCATTCCAATAGTCTGGATAGTCTCTAATTATAATGAGATACAGGCGCCGGTACAACTCCATTCTCTTTGGTGTACACTTTTTGCAGTAATTTTGCACAGCCTCTTTTATATTTCCTTAAAGATAATATAAAACTTTTAAATTATTATGAATATGTCCAAAATATCTTTAGATTTTTTCGCATTTATAAATAACTAGCTGCGCCCGGCGGCGGTTCCACCCGCGTAGATTTCGATCCCATGGAAAATCATCCCATGGCATAGGAACTTTTTTCGTATATCCTATATGTTAATCCCATTAAAATTTCATGAAAATCGGTTCAACAGTCTTTGCGTGAAGGAGTAACAAACAAACAAACATACAAACTTTCGCATTTATAATATTAATAGGATTATAGAAGCTTCACTTATATCTCAACGACTCTCTCTGACAAGCTATTATTAGGGACCATACAAATTGGCATGTCAATTAGCAAGTTTGAAACTCGGGTTGGTTGGTGGTGGGATCGCCGCAGCTCAACAGATGGACCTCTGTGATTGCCGCAACTAGAGAGCGACAGTCGTTTTACCAAGCTGAAGACTCTGTTACCGTCACAAGTGTAGAAGCGCCCAGTGTCCTAGATTTGAACACAAAATGGGCAGCGCTGCTTTTAGGCTTTAAAATTTTAGGCTTAGGCTCTGTTATTAGGCTTCGACGTATTGCAGACTAAACGGTGGCTTTTAATGTAGGTATATATAGGTACGTAATTCTGTAAAAGAAAGTAGCATGGACAGAGAGCCACCTTCTTCTGCTAGACATTGATAAAATATTTTAACTATGTATGTAAAGGAGACGTTTCATTTCTGGCCCGCATGATGTACGTAAATCTGTATGACATTAAAAATACATACACATTTGTAATTGATTTGGTTTTTTGGTTCAACAATAAAAACAATCTCATTATTTATAATACGATCAAATGTTAGATGACGAACTGTCAAGTTGACGTTTGGTACTCCAATGTATGGGTAATCAATACTTCGTGAACCAAAAAACCGTAGACAGAAACTGTCTACGCAAAAAACGAATTAATTTTATTCAAAATTGAAAATCGATTGTTGTTAAGTATTTTTTTTGAGACACCCTAACAACATCATGGATGCCAAAGGTCCGTTAAAAATGAAACGTCTCCTTTATCTATAATATATTGAGATAGTCTTACCTTGTATTTCTATACCTTCCTGTGTGCATGGTCCTTTATATAGTACACATTTAAGATATGATTCGATTAATCGCTTGTTACTTAAGACTTCGTCTATATTTAGACTATCATACTTATCTGAATATTGTTCTGGGTACGCAACTACCATCGCTGATAATCCTAAGAAGCATATTGCCATTGACATCATATTTCAATCCTAGAATATCAAAAACAATATTAAAGATAACAATATTTAAACGCTTAATATAATCGTATATCGATAATATCTATCTTAGTTCATATTTTCGACGACGCATTGCCGTCAAGATCATGGATATGTATGATGTATGGATCTTTATATTGTTTATAATAAAAATATTGATTTCTTACATTTGATAAAAAAATAAGAAATATATTTACGTCGTCTAGTACCTATAAAAAAAGTTCAGTACTAGTATGGGTAGCTCAAATATGACTAGACTATAAATATTATTATTAATAGTAATATAAAATGACTCAAGCATTTGTTGTGGTATTTTTTGTAAAAGTTTCGAAGAAAATGATTGTATTTCGTTGTAACCCGTACCTTTTTATATTCTAAACATTACATACCTCTATAATATTAAGATAGATTTCACACGTCTTGTTATTAAAGATTAATGCTTTGTTTGTTGTTTATAATATTTTTTCTGCGTTTTATATTACAACTATTGCCTATTTTTTATTTGTGCGTAACACCGTTTAATTTTTTATTAACGTTAACAGTGCGTGTTCACACGGCCATTAAGGCCGAAACTATTAATATATAGTTACATACAGAATACCTTATTTAATAATTGAGTGACTTGGGCTCACAGTCACTTATTCGTCGTAATTAAATTTTTACTCTTTCCTTTGATGTGGTCATCCTCTTCTTCTTGTCCTGTCAATGATTGTTCAACCGATCAAATTGTATACGAACAGTCCCGTGCCACAGCCGCAGCGGCATCATTGGCAGCAGATCCTCGATTGTGCAAGTTCTTGGACACAGCGGGCACTGCAGTAGATGCTCCATAGATTGGGTCGGATCCCCGATTTATATGGTATATTTTGCAAGTTTTCAAAAACCACTCCAGAATGTTTATCAGTGATCAAGGAACGTATACATTTTTTTTTATTTCTGTTAAGTATTTTATTTAAAATTTTAAATTAAAGATTCATAATTTATAAAACCCGCGAAAACGCTTCTATAAGCAAAATGGCGTCATGAGACGTATTTATTACCTTTGTAGAATTCCGAAAATTACTGCCAGTAGTATTTAGAACATTTTTGTTGTTGTTGTCAGTTGACAAATCCATAAGTTGAGCTAAAAAATTGACAAGTGGCTAGTACTATGAATGAATGAATGAATGAAATATACTTTATAGTGCATATTACAGAATATAGAAAAAAAAAGTTACATTTCAAAGTAATTAACTAGTACAATTAGTAAATTTCGGAAGCAGGCTCTATGATTTGTTGGCTCATGGCACGTGTTACGTCATCGTCAATTTCACGTCCTTTTGTGTCAACTTAGGGTCAATTCACACCAAAAGCGCGGCGAAGCGCAGCGAAACGGAGCGCAGTTTATGTGTCATATGAATTTCAACTTTATAACAATTTTCATAATACTTATTATCGCATTAGAAACTCGAACGAGACGCGCGGATTCGCGCGAAGTCCATAATCGGAGCCGTGCGACTTCGCGGGAATTCTCGGGAATGCTCGCGCAGTCGCGAGCGGCCGCTGGAAGTATCCCGCCCGTCGCGCCCGCTCCCCGCTCGCGTCTGTTGCGTCCGAGCATTGCATTAATTCCTTGCAGTGTAGGTAATTAATACAGTGTTTACAACACACAAACAAACAATTAAGTGTTAGAAATGAATGAAGAAAAGCTTATTTATTTGGTGCAAATATACGACTGCTTATACAATACCAAGGCTCGCGGAGGTCCGCGACTTCTCGAGCATTCCAGCGAATCCTCGAGCATTCCAGCGAATCCTCGAGCCTTCGCGCGAATCCGCGCGCCTTCCCTACCGGGCACGTCGCTTCGCTTCGCTGCGCTTCGCTGCGCTTCGCCGCGCTTTTGGTGTGAATTGACCCTTATGAATGAAAATAAATATTTTAAAAAATAGATTTTAAAATTGATTAGTTACAAAATATTTCACTACATAATAACTTTAAAAATCATATGAATTAAATATTACATTCGATAAGCTTTTATTTTTTATACTGGAAAATATCCGATTATTAGTTGTTTCTAAATATCTTCAAAACCAAAAATGTTATTTGTCGATACGACGGACCACATTGACAATTTGAAGGGTTTGAAAAATTTGAACACCTGAAAATGTGTACTTAAGCTAATTAAAATATTTTATAATCAGACAATATTAAGTAGGTACCTAATAATCAAGGAAATGTAATCGTTTTTTTGTTGAGTTTAAATATTTTTAATTTAAGCGTAGTTATGGAGAAGACAATTTTTTAGTTAGATAATTTCTGTTGTGTTTTGAAGTGGTTTATTTAGAAAGTTAATCGTAGACATATTTGAAATATTTCTTAAACACGTGACTTCCATTATTTTCTTAAAATTAACATTACAAATTGTCTTGTTGTTGTCTCAGTCTTGTTTTAGGAACGCCATGGTCATAAACTCATTGGGATTCAGTTCAAAAAATAGGAATTAGTGTAACTTTGAATCCCGCTGTTAGCCCCTGACATAGGCGTAAATTTCGTCGACCACTTATTCTTAATCGATTTCTCACACTATTTACTATTTATTATTTTTCTTATTGTTTATTTGTTGCGATAAGAATATACCTACAGATGTTCATTTTACTTTATGTACCAAATCATGTGTGATATAAAAACACTTTCTTAATTACTATTTCATTTAACATTCTTTTATTAATTATTTTTTTTATTTATTAAATAATTCGTTGTCGAATCTAATAAGAGTAATTAAAGAAACTGTAAAAATTCATTAATTAATTTTTTTGTTTGTCGACCTTTGATTTATAACAAACAATAAACAATAGAGCTCTTTTTAACACTGTCCATGGGCTAAATATAAAAATTACATCCGTATAAAAGAAACGCCTTTCCTGTTGTGATGTTTCCTTATCTACAACTAGCTTCCGCCCGCTGCTTCGCCCGCGTCAATTTTGGACTTCATAAATGGAGTTATTATACAGGGTTACTTTTTGGTCACCGGCCAAATGTTCAGGTTTAGTACAGAATCTTTTTTTTTATTTTATAAATCGAATGTACATTCGATTTATAAAATAAAAAAAAAATAAAAAATAATTAGATACAATTAATTTGTCCCATGTTATAAACATATTACATGGCCACCACGTAGCAGACGAGTGGCGAGCGGCAGGGGTCACTGACCTTGAATTCGATGCATTTTGTATGTTAACAATAATCAATGCATTTTTGAGGACTATTTTAAATTGATTTTATTGAATAAAACATTACAATTCGACGATTAAATATAAAACGTACCCTTGGAATGATGTCTAATTCCTTATTTAAAAAATGGCCGATAACCAAAAAGTAACCTTCAAGTCATATAAACCTTCCTCTTGAATTACTCTATCTATTAAAAACAACCCCATCAAAATCCATTGCGTAATTTTGAAGATCTAAGCATACAGACACACAGACGGCGAAAAGCGACTTTGTTTTATACTATGTTATGATGGTTAAAGTTCCTCTTTTAATAATTAGTTGCCTGTATAATTTATTACAGTTGCAGTTGTTGTGCGAGCCACTAGCAGGCGTTCTCACTCGCTCAAGGTCACGCGTTTTGTGCCTACCGCTTCGTCTATCGTCGACGATACCTCGGACACAGGGTCGCCGCGCAACCGCGCTCGCGTTTACATATTGTGCACGGGCCGGACGCTCGGCACGTTTCTTGCGCTTTATAATATGAAATGCCGAAAATGATATCAAATTGACTACATTTAATTTCTTTTAAAATAAAGGTTTGATTTAATATACATTGACGAATTCGGGTATTATAATTATAAAATCAAACATTAAATTATGTAGATACTTATTTTTTCTAGCATGTAAGTAGATGCGCTGCCATCCTTTCCTCTTCCTCTTTCAATGGGCCACCGGAAATTCACACACACATACACACACACACACACATACACATACACGTGTTAGTTTCGTCATTTCAGTATGTCTATTTACGCAGTTTATCTAAGTAAACATATAAATAATAAATTTCTAGTACTTACATAATATTATTTACTCCGCCAAAGTGCTAAAGTATTATATTTTATATTATATACAGACAGTAAAACTTTATTTAATTCACGAATAAAAATTATTATATTATTTCACAACATTTGTCTTATCACCAAAATCACCTAAGAACCAACTCTTGCGATTCCTTTTTGTGACGCATTTGCACGTAAGCCATACATTCTACATCTGTATGTGCGCGTAAATAAAGTCTTTGCTGTGAACAACAGCAAGATTTTGTAGGTAATTAAGTAAATATAATATAAATAATTAAGTAAGTAAGTAGGTAGTTAAGATTTTGTAGGTAATTATAGCGTAGGTATTTTTACTTTTGTATGGGAGTGAAGCATCTGTTAAGTTTATTAATCTGTGCCACTAGCATCGAGCGGCTCTCCGCCACCTTAACCATGTCGTCGGTTCACCGGTTTATAGGTCGTCCAACATTTCATTCCCGGTGCGAGGCCACCACTTGAGAACCTTTCTTCCGCAGAGGTCAGAACTTCTGCGTTTATCGTCAAAAATTACTTGTTGCAATTTGTATTATTCATATAATCATGCTATAATCATTCCTATGCCTAATACAGATTATTTACTAGTACTCTTATGGTTTTATATGTCTATAAATAAAGCGTATAAAGAATTTTTTAAATATATACCTAACACTGAAATATTAATAAAATTATTGAAACCAGTCAAAATTAACTTGATTACTTAAAAGTTTGTAAATAAAATGTTAAATAATAATGTCTCATGTTCCAGCCAGTCGCTGAAGGGATCCTGTTGCTTGTAGATCTGGGGATCCTCTAATTCTAGCGGCTGAAGGCATCCACAAGGGCTTAGTCGCTAGGGGCAACCCAATTGTCGAGCCCGCCACTGTAGGCCAGGGATGTCAAAGATAAGGCCCGCGGCCCGCATCCGGCCCTCAGGTCATACCAATAAACCCGCGACGGAAACAAAAATGTGTCTGTTTGTGTTTTTTTACTTACACTGCACTCTATGTCACATTTGCAAAACACGAACATATCCAATCATTATGGAATAACTACCAAGAATATACCTGACATCAATGACTTTTTTAGTTGAACTTGGCGCGCATACATATTCAAAACCTAGATGGTCCTCTGCAATATTGAGTTTGGCACTCCTGCTGTAGGTATGAGCCACCCGGGCAGCTGGGTAGCTTACGTAAAGGTATTGCCAAATACCTGTCCTGAGTCACCAAAGGTATTTAAGTTACATTAAGATAGGCAGGAGGTATCTTCTCAATACGATATCTCTTGACCTGAAAGATGGTGACTTCGCTTTTTTACAGTTGTTTTACGTCTCAAATTTTCAGTAGCCTCATGAATCAGCTAACTGATGCATTCAACAACAACGTGTCATCTGCGTAACTGTTAAAGCAGACGACTCTGGTGCTAACAAGCTTACGGATAAACGGAGATAACGGGGACCTTGCCGTGGCCCCGTGGGGCGGTTATGTGATCGCCAAGGCTATGCCGGACAGGTTTACCTATGCCAGACAAGCTTGAAGGGAGAGGCCAGACTAAGAGCAGCTCAGATGGGAAGTCCACAACTCGTCCCCCTGTATCAGCAGATGGTGACGTGAATTGGGACTACAAGTGCAGGTCTGATGCGGACAAATGGGTGGCGTGCTTCTTTCTCAACTAAGCGGTCTTCCACCCGTCCCTTTGAGTCAGCCGACGACAGCGTGGACTTGGTAGTGGCGGGTCCGATATCGGACATATAAATGGCGTACTCCTTTGGGGTACTGGAGTCCATTGTGACGTTATAGTAGGGTCGGTTCAGGGGCAGCTGGACAGTTCCTAAGGAGAAGTCTGTCCTTTTCGCCCGGTCAACCTGTCACTGGAGGGATCCAGTTGCTAGTAGATCCGGGGCGCTCCAATTATAGCGGCTGAAGATATCCTGTAGGGGTTTAGTCGATAAAACACTGAGAGTCCGACATAGGTCTAGGAGCCACCGGGGTTTATAAGCATCATTCGTAAATATATTCCCCTGCGTGAACAACAAAAAAATTATGGTGTTTATATAGCTGGGTGAACCACCGCTTTCAAGATCCACCAGCTGCCACTGCTAGTAAAATATTAAGAATATGTTTGAATAAATATTTTTAACGAAATTTAGTTTGAGATGTGGTTAAATTATAAGATAACACTGGGTAATTAAAAAATAAAATATTCAAGTTTTCACGCAGACGATTTTTATTATCATTTCTTAATAATGTCCATTATATTTCAGTCTTGCACTTCGAGTAATAGCTTGTCATATTTTAGAACATACTTTTTAGTGGGATCGTATTTTTCCGACAGTTGTTTCCAGAACTCCTTTTCCTTGTTGATGAGGTGTTTGGTGATTGATCTAACTATCTCTTTCTGACGGTCCGAGCACATCTCACAATTGTTCTCTAGAGCATCTTTAATGTGAGCTGAAAACAAATGTTTTAAATAAGGGATGGAGTTTTTTTAACATGGGTGTAGAAGTAGGATCCATTTAGTGCCGCGCCCATAGATATCCCCACGGATAATGGTTTTGCAGATGCGTTGCACTCCCTTGACCATCGCCCCGAAAAGCCATCACTGGCAACTTAAGCTAATTGTAAGGTAGTATTATCTGAACGACAGTCCTCTACATACCTATATTGTTTACTTCCAAGTTTTGCCGGCTTGATTCGGATATGAAACTCACATTCTACGTGTGTAGCCTGTACCTACAGATGTAGGTGCAGGGCTGCAATGGCACGATTGAAATTTACATGCCTAACACTTGACACCAGCCTTAAATGATGCTTTGCTATTTTGTGTTGATGGTTTGACAGCTTGGGATAATCAATTAGTAAGAGGTAGTGCCACGCTGTATGCTTGCATGCAGCCGAATTGGGCCGGCACGACCGGGGAGGTACCTCTCGCTTACACGAGACCGGCGTGAAGTGACAGCTGTGCTGTCGCGTTTCGTGCGGTGTGTAAGTAGCCGGTGGCCCATGGAGGTGGGTGGAGAAAGGGGGGCAGCGCATTTGTATAGTCTCTATGCAGATGTCTATGGGCGTCGGTAGTCATGAAAATGGCTACAACTGCTCGTTTGCCCCCCTATACCATAAAAAAAAAAAAAAAAAATCAAGAGCTCCTAAACTCGAACGAAGAGTTGCAGCTTTGTGAGACTTTTTGTGATGACGCTGATCTTTATTCATAGCCACTTACTGATCAATGAATCGACTCTGTTTACCGTACATCTATAAAAAATGTAATTCAGAAAAAAATATTAAGAGTATTCAAAGAAAACATCAACGTTTCCGGACAACTCAGAAGCAAAATGTATGATTGCTGCAAAACTATATTTTACTAGCTGCGCCCCGCGGCTTCGCCCGCGTAAATTTCGATATCGTGGAAAATCATTCCATGGCATCCCTCAGGAACATTTTTTCGGGATAAAAGCTATCCTATGTTACTTCTAATACCTCCAAGAACATGTGTACAAAATTTCATGATGATCGGTTGAGCAGTTTTCGCGTGAAAGGGTAACAAACAAACTTACATTCGCATTTATAATATTAGTATGATTCAGATATTTACAATGCCTAAACCTATTTCGCAATTTGCAGTGATCATTTCATGTGTACATATTTGTATCAAAGTTCACATTTTTTAGATAAATTGAACCAGAACATTTGTATTGGTTCTACTACACATAACTCCATAAAATTGGGGCTGTGCAGTCGCGTTTCATGCGGCTTGTCCGGTAATAGCCTGGTAACCTATTAGAAGGAATTAAAAGAGGAGGACGATATTTTTTTTCTGTTGGTGCAGATGTTATATATGCGCTGGTACTCTCTAAAACACTCCTAAAAACCTCAACTGCACGTTCATACGTGCTCTCCTATAATCAAGCAATAGTGGTTTTACTTACATTTAAACTCTGCTGCTTCTGGACTACAGGGCCCTTCGTCCAGGGCACATTTAACATAGGCTATAAGTAGCCTCCGGTTAAAGATAAGCTCGTTTACGTCGAAGTCGTCATACTTGGTCGGATACGAATCTGGGCGAGCAAAAGCAATAGCCAGTATGGCGAAAAGACAAACGAAAACGTGTATCTTCATTGTATAATACCTGCAAATTGTAAAATACTTAGTTAATCATACTAATATTATAAATGCGAATGTAAGTTTGTTTGTTACCCTTTCACGCGAAAACTGCTCAACCGATCATCATGAAATTTTGTACACATGTTCTTGGAGGTATTAGAAGTAACATAAGATAGCTTTTATCCAGAAAAAATGTTCCTGAGGGATGCCATGGAATGATTTTCCACGATATCGAAATTTACGCGGGCGAAGCCGCGGGGCGCAGCTAGTATAAAATATTCTTTAATGAAAATATTCAAACTACGTTTATTTTTGTGTTTATTTTTTTTTTGCCTTTCGTTAAAGAGAGTTTAGAAATTTAATGAAATTATTATATTCAAAATATAAATATAAAGATTACTTTGAAAGTCTACAATATATATAAAATCTCCGCCTGGACTGACAAGGGATCCTTTCGCAAGGCATTATTACCCGCAAAATGTTGACGAAGAGACTGTAGGACTATACAGGGTTAGTTTTTGGTCACCGGCCAAATTTTCAGATTTGGTTCAGATTCGATAATACATTCGATTTATGAAATAAAACAAATAAGAAAAATAATTTAAAAAATATTTTTGTCCCGTACGAAAATAAATACCGTGTGGGTAACATAATTGAGGAGCGTTTTAACAAAACAATACATCAAACAAAAAATCAAAATTCTTTTTTTTGTCGTTTCGAATTCAATCCACATAGGGCTATACGATGGTCTTTACGAATTTTCTGTAAACGATACATAAATCGTTCAAAAAGTAAAGCGAATTGCTTTAGTTTTTTGAAAGTGATACATCTACATTAAACGAATTTTTTCAAAACGATACATAAAACGCTGTTATTGTTCTTGTCTCATTTTTACAAACGTAAATGGTTATTGTAATAATATAATAAAATGTAATATATTTATTTATTTTCTTTCACGCTTATTTTGCATCATCTTTTAGATTAGTCTATTTGTTAACGTCATACGGAGTGCACTCAATTTTTGTTTAAGTTTATAAATTATTATTGTATGCAATAATTATAATGGATAGTGGAGAATATAACACGCCAGTCAATGAAGTTGAAAGAGGTCGAAAAAAAAAAGTAAAATGTAGAGAGAGCTAGATTCTAGGAACAAGTGTTCAAGGTCTTATTTGCCCCCCAAACTAAATTTAAAGATTATGTACGAAAAATTCATTGAAAACCAACGGTCAATTTCTGGAAAAACTTGTTCTCTGTCGAAATATAAGTCATTATTTTACAAACAGTTTAACCTAGGATTTGGAAATCGATTAAAATTCTGTGATATATCTAATGATCTTCATGCACAGGCATTTTATGCAGATGTTCTCCAGGGTTCAGCTCTCGATAACGACAATGTACGCCGAAACTATGACGATGAGGAACCCGTAATATAATCCTAACTACTACTACCACTTACTAATAAATAATTTAACAAAAAGGCGAAATCCTGTTATATAACCTTGCAGCATATTCGAACTAAATGTATCGGGTTTTTATAGCACACGAATGTGGAGCTACACTAACAGCACAGCACATAAAAAAAAAACAGGAAATTATGAATAATTGGCATGGAAGGCAACGACAATATGAGACAATAATCTATATCTATATCTATACTTCTATACTGTATAATAAATCTGTAGAAGGGTCAATTCTGTACATTGAAAATATTGAAAAAATAAATAGCAGGGGGTGTTACTGGATCGATACCAAACCCAAATATGCGATTAAAAAAATTTTTGTCTGTCTGTCTGTCTGTCTGTCTGTCTGTCTGTATGTTCAGGCATCACGTGAAAACTAACAATTCGATTTCGATGAAACTTGGTATAATTATACCTTATTATCCTGGGCATAAAATGGGATACTTTATATCCTGGAAAAATATGTAGAAAAAAAATAATTCCATCCACGCGAAGACCGACACCCGCGCGAACGGAGTCGCGGGCGGAAGCTAGTAACTGTAATAAAAAAACTCGTAGCACACGTAGCACGTAGCCACGTAGCAGCTACTAAACACTTTTTTAAAATTTTTACACTCTGTTGTCTTTTTTGTGTCGTCTATTGCTGGTCATCTCTTCGCATTTTTATTCGACTTACATGTATGTATACTGTGGTAAGACAAACAAAATAATATTTTTTGGTATAATCGTGTACCAGGAGCTCCTGGTTCTAAATTTGAGATGCAGCCTCGAAGCGTCGTAATCGCTTCCACCGGTAGGATATCCTATTAGAGACACCATAGCTAGCGTATGCTAGACTTGAGGCATCCAAGTTTCCGTATCTTGTTTCCCGTGGCCCTCATGTAGATTTGGCATGGTCAAATGTATTTATGTACATTATGAAATTTTCAAAGATTATGTTTTGCATTTAAAAGTTTTGACTAATTCAACAAATCTTATCTTTATTTTTCAAAAAATTTGATTGTAAGTAAACCTTTTATCATAATGTAATATTTAGTCTTATACCGTTTTTTATTAGCGTTGAAGTATTCTAAGCGGCATCATCATACATCTTATACAAAAAAAGTTTTTTTATAGATGATTAAATTAAAATTATGCAAAGATTGTTATCAGTGTACCAATATGTAGAAATTAAAAAACTTTTTATTTATTTATTTATTTTTTTATATAGTTGGGTACATTGAATATTTCCTATACAGATAACACTGACAGGACACAAATATATATTCATGGCTTCACTGTATCATTTACTATAGATAAACATTAACAACAGTGCTCAAACAATACTGAAATTTACGCGGGCAAAGCCGCGGGGCGCAGCTAGTATTATATAAAGATTAATTATATTTAATTATATTACTTTTGTGAATAATCTAAGTTTGGTTTATTTTTCGTTTTTTAGTAAAGTTTTGTTTTATTGAATTCAGCTTAATTTTCTTTTTAATATTTTTTTTTAAGTTAACTCTTTGAAGTCGTTTTATGTACGGATAGCTCTAAACCAATCTGTTCTAGTAAATTAACATAAAAATTTTAAGAGAATCTTGAATCATTGCAACGATATGATCGAGATTACTGCTTCTTAAATATAAAACGAAATCATCGCCATATTGATTTATAAAAACTTGGTTAATTATATTACATATAGATGAAGTAACGACGTTAAAAAGTAATGGTGACAGGGGGTCGCCGTGACCAAAGCCTTTATTATTCCATCTTACCAAAATTTTATTAATTTCTTCATCACAATTAATTTGAAGATGTCACTCCTTCAAGAACTACCAAAGATATATATCAGACTAGGTTTCGTCTGGCTGCGCAAGCTGCTAAAGCAGCTTGCGTCCGTGGTTCTGTTGATTATTTTTTAAGAAATAAAGTATGTATGCTTATCGATAAGTGACCCACTGTTGCTATAATAACATAGATCGGACAATGTTAAAAATATGTAAAAAAATGTTATACATCCAAATTTATTATATTTTAATACCTCATAATCTTATCTAAATAAGCATTTTATGCCCAAACGGATTTTATAATCCAGTGCTGCTCGTTAGCTTCGCTCGCTTGTATCGCTGAACATAGCCTAATATAACCTAACCAAAGCATGGCCCTAAAAATTTCACTTAAGGAACACGCCATTATTTTAGGGTTTCGTAAACAAAATCGAAATTTTAAGACAGTTCTCTTTCTAATTAACGCGCCATTTCTGTGCGTCTTCTAAGAATTTACTACCCTTTTATGAGATTTGGTAAATCGAGGAATTTGAATTCGGATAGGTGAAGACTTTATTGTTGTACAAGGGTGTTTTCGGACCACAGACATCCGTATAATGAAGATGTGTTGCCCTCCTTCCTTCCCCCTCCTGCCTCCAGAGGTCCACTACAAGTCTACCACAAGATCTAATACTAATGTAGACAAATAATATAAATTGGGCAAATGATTGGAATTGCACCAAGCACAACATATAGCACCCCAAATCCAGCCAAATGTCGACCAGACAGCTCGCTGGAAGAAAGGGGGGAAAAAAATAGTTGCTATGATGGAAATTCCTGTTACACTGCCACTTCAATTGAGATTTTTATACAATTTCCAAAACACTGCTTGTTGGCCTCCCATTCTAAATAAAATGATCTACCAAAATACCTGCACACTTGTGATTGATCCCTTCTTGGTGGTGGTGATTCTCTCCTGCATGGTGCCCATGTCTGTGGCCAGCGTCGGCTGGTACCCCACAGCTGACGGGATACGCCCCAAAAGGGCCGATACCTAACCGTACATTACAAAGTAAAAAATATATAGCTTTATATTTGAAGATGAAGATATAACATATTATAAAAACGCGTGGTCTGTGGTTTCAGAAATTAGCTTGTACAAACATAGTGACACCATATTTTTTTTAAATGTTTTTTTTTTGCTTTGCTTGCTGCTGGGAATAAGTGGTATATGTGATATACGTGAGCACCAAATTTTTGTTTTTAGAAATTCAAAACCTAAGGCGTGAAATTTTCTCATTTCTGGATTTAGCAGTATAAAAATTGATATACAAGACATATTTTCTAATACCACGTGAAAACCGTGAAAACCTCGGGGCACAGCTAGTATATATGTGTGTTCAACAAGCTGGATGTGTTATGTAGCGGTGCTTAGTGCTTCTAAACTATAAATCTATCCGTATTAGATAACCATTATTAGATACATATTTTATAGCCTGTGGGCAAATTAGCCTTATTAGCCTTTTGATGACCACCGACGCCTATAGCTGCATATTTTTTTCCAGATCTGTTTTCCTTATATATTGGGCCACGGGAGACTCATAAACAGCACTATACACATCTATTACCGTACGAAGTATAAATGGTACGCCTACCGTATAAGCACAGCTGATTGAGATGTAAATTTAGCTCTTAATATTACCATAACAAAAGTGTACCATAATTAATGAAATAATTATCATAATTATGCTTTAAACCTAAATAGAAAAATAAAATAAAAACATAATAAATGTCATAATTATTTTTAAATATCTTAAATTATTTTGTTTGTGTGTTTTATATTAATTATCTTTTAAATATTCATCAACCCCATAATAACATCTTAGTAAATATAAGAATTTATTATAATTGTTTCTTTAAATTTACTAAATTTCTAGTTTCAGTAGTTAAGTAGGTAGGTACAGTAGTTTCGACTGTGCTTTAATAATACCTACATGTCAATTAGTTTTGTCTTTTATATAAAAATATTAATATTATACATAAACTGTATCGCAATGTTTAAATAATAATACAAATCATATCAATTTCGATACGGCGGTTGGTTCCGCCTTTGCGTTCGTGAGTTTGATTAGTACGGGACAAATGACTATGCGTCTCCAAGTCTCCAAGTAATAGTGGGGTTCCTGGGGGTTTTTACCTCGGACTAGAGTTACAGTGAATGAACTAATATGATCGATGTGGGATATTGTTTTTTAAACTATAAATTGCAATGTTTACCCATTATTTGTACGTGTATGTGTCTCCACGTTTTTCTGCCTGTCCGAGATCCCTACTACATTCAAAGTCGGGCCGCCATCTTGAAATTTTGCAATGTCAGATTTTTCCCAAATGGTACAAAAGTTGCGGAGCAAAGTCTCCATAGACGCCAAAGCAGATTATTTATATGAAATTATACAATTTTTTTTTTCATAATAAATTAATGTAGTGATGATTTGATTTGATTAAAGCAAAACCAGAAACACGACGTGTAAAATATACACAGGGTTGCTGTTGTTATATCTAACTTAAGTAAAAAAAGAAAAAGTAACGAAAGGAGTCGCCTAAAGCAAAAAAAAATATCGTTTTTGATACTATTTCGATATTGGATATTTTATATCGATGTATCGATATATCGTTTTAAAAAATATCGCCCAAAAATATCGATATATCGAATTAAAAATATCAATAATTAATTATATTTATTAATTATATAAATTAAATAGTGATTTGTTTTTTATTTATTTTAGTTTAATTATAATCTCGAATATTCTATATACATAATACCAATAACAATTATTAATACTTATATTATAATTTGCGTTATCTGTTCTTTCCAATAAATGAAAACCTAAAAATTATTGTTTTTTATCTCATAAACATTTTAAACACAAATACATCAAGTTATTTTGTGTGTAAATAATTATTATTATTTATTAATACTATTATTATTATTTAAAAATGCTCTGCAGCCCTGCACTGGTACTTACATAAAAAGTTGTGATGTCAAACCAACCGATTGAAGAAGAGGCGGTATGGAAAATTGTATTTAATTTTGTTACTTTACGCCACAAAACTTCCTGATTTTATCGAAATTCGGCGTAGAGGTAAATTAAAATATTATTAAATAAACGAATTTGACAAAGTTTGTAATAATGTAATAATATTTGCGGACTTTTATACACTATGTCAGTCTAGCTTTAGGCCCGTTTTAAATAGTAAAACCGTTAATGGTGGCTGTTTCACATCAAGCAAGATAATTTACAATTACTATAAAAGCTCTCGGGGGGTCTCCCACAGCATGCGTCCAAGGAGTGAGGCGTGGTCATATTCTGTATGCTGTGTACACTCACTTGGTGGTTCCAGACAAGGGCGGCGTGGGCTTCCACTCGAAAATAAAATTGGCAATTTGCCGCCTCCATTGAGAGCAAACGACTTTTTGTAGCTAAAAGTTTGTAAACCCATGTTGAGCATGTATATGAGTTTAAAAATTTATAAACCCCTGTTGAGCATGTATATGACTTAAAAAAGTTTGTAACAAACTAATTCATAACTCATGATTGTGGTAGATATATGTATAAAATAGTCTATATAAATATATTATGTCGGCACAAATTCATCGTACAAGTATTCAAACAGTGGACAGAGCATACAAATGATATTCCATGCATCATTCAAAACATATTTAACTTTGCAACATATTTTTGCCTCAAACACAAACGACTGTTTTTACTACAGTCTGTCTATAAAAACTTTATGGTCCAAGCCTCGTCCAATTTCTTTGTCCAAGCTCGTGGACCGCTGTTGAAAACAGACACATTTAAATTAATATGAACAATTAGAGAAATAAAAAAATCTCCTTTATTTTTTAAAAAGCACTATAGAATGCACGAATTTCTCATTTATTTGAAAAAAAATGACAGCACATATGTCACTTTTTTCGATATTGCTCATGCGAGAGTCACTAGGTACCTCTAAATGTATGCAAAGTGTGTTATTTCTTTCATGCACAAACAATAGAACATTTTGATGACATTTTCTACAGCTACTTACAGTCTGGGATAATATAAGACTATTTTATATTCTGAAAAAAGTGGTTTAACCGCTTTTTCGTTATTTGGGATTCTTTTTTTTATTTAGTACCTTTTAAGTGTTAGCGAGAGAAAGAGAGACTACGTTTTCTTCTCTGCACCTGGATTTTTAACAGAGTTATTTAAGTTTGGAAAACAAACATATGATTATCATTATCACTTTAAGCTAAATTGTTCCGTCAGGAGCTGTCCACAACCCAGGAGTACGCGGACATTGCGCGCACGGCGCTCAACGTGCGCTATGGCGTGCCGTACGCATTCTACGGGCTCACGGTCAGTGCGCAAACACGTACACGCGTATGCCCCGCCCCTTTACCCAATTTATTGTAGATGAGGAGAAAAGGCCCTCGTTTCTCTTTTGCACACGTGTGCATAACGATTATGTAGATGTCTATGGGAGCCGGTAGTCGACAAAATACTTGCACTTTATCGTTTATTACTTTACACTATAAAACATTATAATTACATCTTTATACTGCACCAAAGGTTTATTTTTAAATACAGTTTATGAACGAATAACATAAACTTTGTAACAAAAATATGCAAAGCTGAACCTTAATACTTTGGCAAAGTAAATATCAATAAGCATTAAATAGCTGCGTTAAATTAAAGCTTATACGTGGAAGATATAAACTCATCGTTTAATATCACCTCTTGAGGCACTATCTAGGACTGAACGTATTATCTGATTGTGTCGACCAGATGGCAAAATATAATATGTTAGTTTCATGAGTCACAGTTTTTATTTTGGCTTATCGTATGTGTGTTGTTATCTTAGTAACAGTAATTCTTAATCTATAGTTATCAACAGACATTTTTTTAGTTGCGAAATTGAAGACCCGAATCCTAGTTGATCCAATCCGATGTGATATCGCCTTTTTGGTGCCCTTAAACGTAAGTTTAAAGATTTTTATCGTCGTATTGAATTGGATAGTAAAGGCTTCGCATACGTCCTAGGTATTAGCATTCGGAGTCCAATAACCAATTTATATATCAAAGAGCTTTAACCAGAATCATATATATATATATATAACTTATACGTATCTTAACTTACACTGTTTACCCTGAAAAAGGCACAACACTTTAGGGCTTAGATAAATCCATACTAATATTATAAATGTTGTTTGTTACGCTTTCATGCCAAACTACTCAACCAATCATCACGAATCTTTGTATACATATGAAAATAATCGATTTATATTTAAGTGTTTATGGACATACCTACGTTTTTAATAAATTTCCTGGTTTATTTATCTGTGGTTAAGAAAAAAACAACGTTATGTTATACTTAAAGTCTTACTACTTTTTGAGCGTAAATATAGTTTTCCGGCCATCCTTGAGTATGTTGTGGAATTCTAACCTCCGATTACCAGCCGGTAATTAAGTTGTCATTAACCTAAGCCTAAAAATAAATTTGCGTCTTGGCTTCGATTTCGAATTCGCAAAATTACCGTTGTTATTGTTTTTAACCTATTTAAAAATTAAGTCGCAATTTGCTAAAAAAAAGACTCTTGGACGTAAATATTGGCTGTATTTCCATTTTTTCTACTATCTCTTACTATATGTAAGGTATGTTAGTATCGCGATTTATGGCGCTTCGTTCTCTGGAAAAAATATGTGATAGTATGTTCAAAATAAAAATATATCATCTTTATACTCTATATAATTAATAAAAGGTAAAACTAACATATATTAACGGACAGCCGAAACTGTAACTACTAATTTTAAATTCACTGATAGACTAGAGAAAGAGATTGCTAGCAAACTGTGTAATGCAATAAATGAGTGATTATTGCTTACAACGCTGTGAATAGACTTGATAATAGGACAAATGAAGATTCATTCCAATATTCTTTAAAACATAGATCTGTTCCTTGCTAACACAGCATTGCTTGAAAACATATTCTAGTAATGTAGGGCAATGAAGATTTTTGTTGAAAATTCCTAAAATTTTCATTATTATGCATTATTTTTCTCTCTCATCGTGGCTAGTTATCGAACCTATGCCAATCCAAAAACAAAATCCATATGAATAAAAAACGTTCTTGGGTAAAATCTCGTAAAACGTTTCATAAATCGGTCCAGTACTTAAGGAGCCTATTTGTTACATACAAAACACACACACACACAAACAAATCTTTCCTCTTTATAATATTAGTATAGATTACAATCTCAATCACTGTTAAAACACACAATATGTTACTAAATTTTTTAATTAGAGGGTTTGTATAATAATGAATCATAAAATTTTTCGGAATAGGGTTCGGAAAAGCAGAGCATATTGCGCCAGGGGTCGTGGGTACGAATCCCGCCTTGGTCATGGATGTTTATCTATGTATTATTTGCATTTCTGTTATAGTTGTGTGGTAACTATTTTGTGTATAGATATTAATAAAAACACTTACAGTACTTCACAATAGTATATTGTTCGCACAAGTACACTAGTTACACAATTCACGGAAGGCACAGACAGGAACACAAGTCAATAAAACTTCAGGCATAGGATAGTAGGTAATATTACGAGTTTAAAGCAAGAAATAAAGCGAGAATACTAATCGGATTAACCAGCGAATTAAATAAAGCAAGTATGTTAAACAAGCAGCGTGCGCTCCGCGTCAAGTAACGATTGTCACTCGTCAACCGGTTCTGTGCGGCGCAAGCGCAGGGTGCTGCTTTAGGGTAACGTCCGTAGGTACAGACTGCAGAGTTGCACCAGAGGTCGCGGTTTTGAATCCCAAGGGGGGGTCGTGGATATGTATGTGATATGATATATTATGTTTGAATCAAAAAATATCAGTTATAGGAATAGAAGTTAATAGTATAAGTAAGGTTCCATTTTACTAAATATCTTATATCTCTATTTACCAAAATTTTTAGGAATAGTATAATATTATATCAGGTATTTATTGATAAATTTTCATATTATTATAGTTAGAGCCCAAGAATGTATGGAAGCGTAGTATCTGTATCTTTATAATTATTATAAAATTTCGAGCTATCAGCATGGCATTTTATAACAGAAACACGCAGGGTTCAAGACATTTATTTAACAAAAAAACTCGATTTTTGTCCAGAGAAAACGTATGAACGAAGCCTCCCAAGTCCCACATATGCACCTAACCATTTTAGCATACTCTTGAAAAATTCACAAACTTATCTGTTATGAAAATATAAGATATTAGATAAGTTATGTCCAGAGTTTTTCTACCATGTATAATATTATAAGTATTATAGGTTTTGGAGCCACTTTTCAACCGCACATAATTCATAATCTACTTTACATAAACATGCCATTGCTCATAATATATTAAGACATGCGATATACATACTAGTTTTTATAGAAGATTACATATAATATTATGCTTTCGCAAGTTCTTAAGCTGTAAATTTTTGCTATGTGCATAAAAGCTTACAATCCTATGCCTAATGATATAAAAGAGTTACCATATAATAAATTTAAAAAAGAAATTATAAAATGGCTTAAAATTAAAAAGTTTTATTCGATTAATAAATTTTAAAATTTTTTATGATATTATTTATTTTGAAGTAAATTATTATTTTCATACTTTAACCATTTCTTTGTGACATTAGCTATTCCTATTCATTAAAATTGTTTTATAATTGTGAATTTTAATAATTGACACTTTTCTGTTGAGTAAATAAATAAGCTAATTTTTTTGACATTGGTAATTTAAGTTGACGTTTGAAATTCGTAATAAATTTTATGTATTGGTATAAATTTATATTGTTTTATCAAAGCTATATTTATCGTAGAATACCCGTGTTATATGCAGTTGCATACACTACTTTATCTTCACTAATAATAATAATAATAATAATAATAAGTTATTTATTTCTTTGAGCAAAACTTAAGTGCCTAATACAATGTTTGGAGAAAACCCTTTAAGTAAATAAATACCTGTAGTGGGATTCTCCGCTCTTCCACAGGACACAAACACTTGATTAAGTTATGGTACAAACATTAAGATTATCTTAATAACACATGTCCACACCGGTATTAACACAAAATTTTGCTAAAACGTATTCAAGTTGTTATACATATTAATAAACACAAAACTTTGTTGTTTACTCTAATACAATATATCAATATTTTGAAATTTGGCAAGAAGTAAGACCTTACCGTATACATATAGGAATAAATCTAAAAATTGGTAAATAAAATTTATATCACTGGAAAAATCATTACCAACTTATGTATGTAGTTCGTTTCATACTAAATGTATGCAAGCACCCGCATATATAAGTTTGTTGCAAGGAAGTAATATAGAAAAGCCTAGTAAAAGACACAAGCTCTCGTGGTGTAAGTGAACACGACGCACTTGCCAGTTGCCACGAGCGCACAAGTTTCATCATGTTAAAGAACTTGGTTAATTAATGGCGCCCCGTGTAAGACACGGACGCCCGTGATCCCTCAAGTTTATTATATTTTTAATCGTTTTAAATTACTCGCGACTAACATAATGAGTGATAATGCTTACAATTATTGTTCATTTATTTTATGATTAAGAAACTGGACAAATGACAACTGACAGTGACAATTGTTGAAGTGACAACTGACAAAACACAACCGTAGATTGTAGAAACAACCGACAACGGATCGGACAAGCGTTCGACTTCCGATAGTGCTGCACAGGAATGCCGCAAAAATATCAATACTTCCAATTTAAGTTCAGACATGACAAAATCACATACAGGGTTGATAAAAACGAGAGGCATTAAATTAAACCACATTTACTATAAGTGCCTACAATTAGTCCGAAACTTTTAAAAATAAGTTTGCGACAAGTACCTATACCAAATTAGTTTTTTCGAACAAGTTAAATATCGAAATATTCACATAGCACTTGCGCTGCGTTACACAGATCATTATAGTCAGGAGTTCAGGAGGCAGATGGAGTTCTCACTGTAGTGAGAGTTCATGGCGTGCAGCCGAATTAAAACCGACTGAGCAGTTGTGGTGCTCTCCCGGTTTCATATTGTTCACATAAAACAAGCGTAGTATGAATTCTGTTGTCGTGTTTTGTGCGGCTTAGCTGCCTGGCTGGCGACCTGTTAGAGGGGACGAGTTGGTTAATAGTTAGTTGATTAACCCCTAGAACGTATGACTGAGCAAATCATCATCATCTAAGGTGTCACATCTTAAACTCAAAATACCGCTTCGGTCTTCGATACAGCAAACGTATTTTTTTGCTCGTTGGACACTTGAAATATTAGCAGAATATTTAGTTAAATATTCATTTTAGAAAATAAATAAAGTAAAAATACAAAAAAAATATTTGAGTAGGGCTTCCATACAATGTACGTGATATTTTTGCTCGTTTTTATAGATTATTGTAAGGAACCTTTCGTGCGCGAGTCCAACTCGCTCTCGGCCGGTTTATTGATTAAAGTTATAATTACTTAACATTCCTATAAATAATCCACATTTTTACATAATGTATTCACTTTCGAAATTATTAAAACAAATTAATCTTTAATATTTTGGTGTAAAGTGACTACATTAAATGCGTAATTTTTTTTATCTCTTATTATTTGTCAACGGAAACTCTAATCTCATATAAGGCGTACAATTTGCATTAAATTCATAAAATATTTTACTACATTAGTCTATTATTATAATTTAATTGTGATTTACATTAATGTACTTAGTCATATAAGCCTTAGCAAATCCAGCAAATAATTAAACAAATAACCATTTCTAAGCCAGCAAAAAATACACCAGTTACGTTCTCAAACCTCGAGGCTATGAAAATATTTTTATCAAGAACAATAAAGGGTTCCTTGAATTCCACTACGGAGCATAAGCTTCCTCAAATTTATGTGTGCCAGCACATGCCATATGATATTCATTAGAAAATACTTGACCTAATAAATACTATATTTGTCTAGATAAAAATCAAATCTACAACATTTGTCAAGGAAGGGAGGCAGAATCGTTGAGTTAATCAAACAGTGAAAAGTATTCGAATACTGAATCCATGTAAGTGAATCGAGTGCTGACTCGATTTTTTCCGATACGAGTGCTAGAAGTGCTGTGTGGTTGTGTGCGTAAGTCATACCTTTTCAAGTGTGCGCTCGTATGTACGGACGCTTTCTATAAGCGATATGGCGAACGGATACAGCTGGTTAGCTTGGTGCGCTTTGTTCACAATGGCCAAGGGTACTCTGGAAGAAAATCGAAATTTATAAATGTGCGGTATGAAAAAAAAATTGTGATAAAACGTCATGGCATTCTTTTAAATATTGTCCAGCGCTTGAGGGCCCTATATAATATGCCTATTGGTATCATTGTTGGTACCAACGCGTACTGTATATATCTCTTCTTTTCGCTTCCATTGGAAGAATGGGGATCGTTCTCGCCAATTGCAGGATACTTAATTCTTATATTTTTCCTGTACTACTAAAAGTTTTCTTGAGTCATATTTCAATTTGTGGTTTAATAAACACTACATATATAATCGAATTATTGTATTTTTTCATAAAAAATATTATATTCTGATATTAAATTTTAACACATAAAATATCGCTATTATGTGGTTACAATTATAGTATTATTCAATTTTTTCTCGCAATAATAATCTAATTAATCAATACAGTAATGACAGTGATTATTGTTTCGCTGACCCGCGATAAATCGATGAATTTAATAAATTTAATAATATATAATATATTTCTTGTGTGCGTATGGACATACCTACAACGTCATTGAACTCCTCCTTAAAGATTGGATCGATTTTGACGAAAGTTTATGTGTGTTGAAAGAGATTTGAGATTTACAAATCAGCGCGGCAGACGGCGCGGCGCTGCAGTCCTAGCCCATTCTAGCATGAAAAATACTTAAGAAACTCTACCGCCAACAATTTTCTTCCTTAATATTTTTTAAGTAGCTTTAACTTTTGTTATGACTCCCATAATTCGAGTATGGGTTTTTTTAAATATCTGCAAGACTGCTGTTTTTAATTAGCGGTTTTTGTCCTATCACGACTGCTACTATTACTACTGAACCTTTCTCATTTAATTTCTATAACATAACTTCTGCATATAGGTGTGCAAATGTATTTAGTAATATTATAAGTATACCTACTTACTTGTTGCGCCGGCACTACGAG
>LUGF01050028.1:0-10120 GCA_001625245.1 Calycopis cecrops
GGTAATCCTTTCGCGTGGAGATCTTCTAAGACCTCCTCCGCGGTAATCTCAACGGGAATTTTGGAGATTACTACACGTAATACGCGCTCTTCCTAGAGCGCGTATGTGTGAAAATCTAATTGTACCTCTGAGAGGTACTTAGTAAGGCGCCTGTGGTCGTTTACCGACTCAGGCTGTATTAATGTGCCTTCTTTTAATGTTTTAGCATGTAAGATGCTTATTTGATTAGCGCGGAGCTGCTTTAGAACTCCGCTCCATTTGAAACGGTTGTGTAAGACAACCGGGGGGGGACGTTTCGGCTTTTTAGCCGCGACCTCGGGGTCGACCTATATGGAGGCGCTGGCTGCAACCTTTGGAACAGAGTCCACGTTGGTTTTCGCCGCGCTCACCGCAGCCGCCACAGCGGCCGCCGATGCGGTGGCTACATCCACTTTAACAGGTCCCGCGGTCGCCTTCGCGGACTTGGTGCCTTTCGCGGAAACTGAGTCCGTGTTCGCGACCGCGGCCTTTACCGCGGATGTAGTGCCCGCCCCGGCGGTCGCTGTAGCCGCCTTGGCGGTCGCTGCGTCCACTTTCGCGGGTTTGTTCGGGCCAGTTTTAGCCGGGGACTGGGCCGGCCACGGGTGAACTGGGGGGGGCTGGGGGGAGAGGGCTCGGGCCCTGGTTGACTGCCTTTGCAGGCAGGGACAGTGACCCGGCCGAACCGGCGCTGCCTGTGCGCCGTTTCCGCTTTTGGGCCTTCGTGGTAACCTCCTTGAACTCCCCCTCTGGCACAGGGGCCGGGTCGAGGGACATCGCCTCCACAAGGGGGGCGTCAGCCTCCACTGGGAGGGCGTCGTCCGCCAACCCGGCCTCGGAAACCGGGAGGGAAGCACAAGAGGGGCTAACACTATCTACATCGGACAGCGGGGAGTGGGGGGCACTAACACTCACGGGGGAGGAGGGCCTGGAGAGCGTGGTCTCGCCTACATCGCCTAATTCACCCTCAGGAGAGGGGACATCTGGGTGGGGGGTCTGGGCTAGCGCATCCTGAATAAATTTAATGATAGGGGCCTTAACCTCAGGCTTAGCAGACAGGAAAGTAAGAATATCCTGATCTGATATATCCCTCATGACTGTGGTATATAATATGAGAGAGGGGTGAAGTTAAGTCATTCTGGGTCAGAATCGGACAAAGGGGAAACACACAAAGACTCCGAGTCCATTCCGCATACGCGGAATGGGTGAGTACAGAACCCCACTAAGTGCGGGGGTGTGAAAAAGTAAGAGTACTTACAGATCCGCTTACACACTGAATTTAGAGTTTCCCGGGGAAAGTAAACACAACGCGTACACTAATGTTACACAATACAACGTTTAATTTACCAGCGGAGTAAATTATTCGCTAACTTAGCGGCGACACAGGCTTAGCCTCGGGGCTTAAACGGAACACGGCACAAAACACTCAGCACTACACACGTGTAACGAGAGTTTTTGTGTATACGGACACAAAAAACTCGGGGCACACTGTTGATAACGCGAACGCGGTAAAAACAGTGAGAGCTCTGTGAACAAAAGAATATAATCCTTAAAAGGACAATACCCTTTGTTCTCGAAGAGATGTTCGCTTACGCGGCTTACTATAATAGCAAAAGGCTATTGAATAGCAAGAGGTCTGTCACAGACGGAGGTCTGAGCCAGAATGCCAAATGTTTGTGTACCGGGCTATTATTAGGTACAATGAGACTTCATCTGTTTGTGACAGAGAAAGATCTGGCCGTCCACGTAGTGTTCGTACGAAAAAGGTGGTCAAAGCAGTAAGGGAAAGAATTCGAAGAAATCCTGTCCGAATGCAAAAGATTTAATTCGGAAAATAAGGATAGCACCTAAGAGACGCCACTGGTCATTTCTTAATTAATAAATTAAAGATGGATAGGGTAGTAAAATCGAAAAAACTACTGAAGCGGTGTGCGCAAAGGGAGATCACAGAAAAATTGGATGAGAAAATTGTTACAATTGAGCAACATTTTAACAAACAAAATAACCGTATTTATGCTCATAGCTCTAAGGCTTCCCAATCAGTCGACAGAGCGCAACGTGGGCATTATCATCTGACTTCAGTGATGATTTGGTGGGGTGTTGACTATGAAGGAGTGACTGAGCCATATTTTTGTAAAAAAGGTATCAAAACATCGGCACAAATGTATCAAGATACCATTCTTGAGAAGATAGTTAAGCCCTGCTGGGTCATAAAGCTCGGCCCACGCAGTCTTGGTTGGAAGCGAATGTCTCGTACTTCAACAGAGCTGAAGACTGGCCGTCGTCTAGTCCCGATCTTAATCCGCTGGATTGTGATTTATAGTCAGTTTTAGAGAGTACAGCTTGTCGCTCCCTCTGATGCAACGCTGTGCACGTGTGTGCAGGTAGCCAGGATGAAGGGAGTGGAGGGATCACGGGAGGGCGCTTGAGAGCACGGAGTGAGCAGAACGATTTGAGACGTAGTGGCGCACTTACGTGCTCAGCGGAGTATCCAGTCCATTTTAAATTATTATTTTAGTTTATTTTTCACGTAACTGTTAAATTACAAGATATCAAATAAAACTATCATTCTGTAGTTGTTCTAAAGAATCACCTACCCGCCACCAATACGCCACTACTACCATGTCTGATATAGACGGCCAAATGCCTACATATCTTTATCTACTGTGTATGTGTGCACAATGCAACTATTGTATTTATCACAAAAAACTGATTATTATTTTCGTTTTTTTTTTAAGTTAAGCCGTTTTGTTTTAGTACAAAGGAGTATGGTATGAAATTGCCAAATATCCAGATAATTGGGAAGCAAGGTCAGACTGCGGTTCGGTGGAGTATTTGGGTGAAAATAAAGTCATGTTTAATCTAAGTAATGTAGTGGACGGTAAACGTGTAAATAACCTTGGTACAGTCAGAATCGGTGAAGCAGGGTTGTACCACGACGCTTCGGTTTTCGAGCGTAAGTTTTAGTTCATGTTGTAGTTCTTTTTATTATTGTCTCCAAAGGACCATGGGCAAAAATGTATGAAGCTTGGTATCACCCACCAACAGGGCTGCTGTTAAAAAATTGTTAATATCAGAAATATAACGATTTTAAAACAATTTTGTCCAAACTCAATGGGGTTTCTTAGTTCATCTACCTTGAAGATAGGTGCAAAAATAATAAAATAAAAACATTTTTTCATTTGGATATATTTTTATTACACCATTTTGATTGATTTGTTTTGTGGATTGAATTGTATATCTCTCCCTAAGCCCAGATCCCATAATATAATGGAAATGGTATGTGCACAACTACCAACTGTGCGTCTACCTGTAAGACAAGTACAGTAGTACTGAGCGATGGCATTTGTACCGATACCATTTCGGTCCACAAGATAGACATACTATGTACGTGCTCGAATGTCTTTTTTTATGGTAGAGGAGGGCAAACGAGCAGTCGAAGCCATTTTCATGACTACCGACGCCCACAAACATTCGCATAAAGGCTATACAGATGCGCTGCCCTCTTTTCTCCTCCCACCTCCATGGGCCACCGGCTACTTACACACCGCATGAATAGCGACAGCACAGCTGTCACTTTAAGCCGGTCTCGTGTAAGCGAGAGGTACCTCCCCGGTCGTGCCGGCCCAATTCGACTGCATGCAAGCATGCAATGTGGCACTACCTCTTACTAAAAAAATGTCTCGACTGAATTCGGCCTCTAAGGAGCCATACATTTTCGTACTCCATATTACATTGCGCCAAGTCGTGCAAGTTATTTTCATGATCATGTATAAACCATTGCGTAAATGTTCGCTGCAGTATGACTTCGCAAGATCAATCTGGTATGATCTTAAAGAATATATCATCATCAAAAATGTCTTGTAGCGTTAACTCAGGAAAATCTTCCAAATGACTATTGTGCTAAAAATCATTTTCATTTCTGTTTTAACAGTAGCCAAGCATGTTAACATGAATAACTTTTTTCTGCAATGAAATTCAACTTGCTGCCCATAATAACATACGAAGTAGGAATAAAACTCTTTAAAATGGCATATGTTTTGTATCTGTTGGACACTGATACTAAATTGACTCATGGTCCTTTAACAAAATTGTAGTATTTTATTCGTTTAGTAACAATAACAGAAGAAAAAGTTTTGGTACAGTTTGTGAAAGCTCGGCAGTCTTTTGGAAAATAAGGGCAACGCAATTGTATTCGCTCTGGTTATATAGATGTTAATTGGAGTTTGTACAATTTTAGGTTCGGAGGGCAGTAAAACTTTTCCCGCGAAAATTTTATCTACTGACTACAAGGAGTACTCACTCGTGTACACGTGTATATACGATGAAGGTACTCAGATGCGTCATGGTAAGTAATTATACACCCAATAAAATAATTTAGCATCTAGGGTTTAAGTGTCATTGAAATCATTCAAGGCTTCAGCGAGATTACTTATTTTTTGGTTCGTTTTCTTGAGAAGTACTATTACTAATTTAGATATATTTATGTATATCTATAATATACACGACTATTATTAAAACATCAGATCACAGAACAATCTCCAAAAAAGACAATATGCAAATGTATTAAAAACGTATAAAATATACTGTCACACCTTCCTATCAAGCAAGGAAGTAGCACATCAGCACAAACACTGTTTGATAGAAATGAACAACTCTACTTACCAGTGAAAGTGTGCAAAAAAAAAAGAAAAAGGAACGATTGTCCATCCAATAGTAAATACAATTTTTTTTTGTGAAAAGAAAAACAAGCATACTTCAATGTTACCGCAACACTAGGTGTTATTACAGATTACTCCTCCGAGTAAAGCTCTGAAGGGCACCCGCTATAGAGACTTTTAGTAAGCTTGTATAAAGTTACTTTAAATTAATAACTAAATTATAAAGCGACCACCAAGGAGTTGGAGCCTTTTGATGACTGCCGACATCCATAGACATCTGTTTACTTATGTAGATATTGTAAAATAAATGGTAAATTTCACATTTTATATTTTTTGCAGATTTCTTCTGGCTACTAACAAGAAACCGTGATAAAAAAGACGAAGTCATTCGCAAAACTGCCGATATCATACAATCCTTCGGCTTTATCGATACAACTAAATTTGTTTGGATGAATACAACAAAAGAACATTGTTTAGATTAATAAATGTAATATGTCGGTGACTGATTTAGCTATTTTTCATACGCTATCGTAATCCAACCTTCTATCTACGAGAAAGAGGGAGTCTGTTCCCTTACGACTATTATCCTATTTAAACCGTCATTCACCGGACGTGTCTTCTGTAATCAGTAGCTGTATTTGACTTCATGTATAGAGTAAGTGGCTGTGACTTGCTACCAATATGGCCACCGAACTGAGCCTGCTGGACCGGCCATATCCATCTCTCGCTCACAGTTTACCGCCATACAGCGACAACTGTGAATCTAATTTGTCTACAATTTCTGAAAGCTAAAAACATATTTAAAAACAAAAATTACACTCACTGTAATGATATCTTGATAAAGATATATTAATATCCAGAAGCAAAGTGGTGTCTATTATTACAATTATTGCTTCTTAGAGATTATAAAATCTAAGTCTTTGTCCCCAGTAGGCAAACTGTTAGCGGCGGACTGAGTTTGGGACGTATCGGTTTAGTACGCCCTTTCACATATTTTATATGGAGTGTCCACAGTTTGCTAGTTTTGCGCTCAATTAATACTGTTTACTGCATTACGAACGCCGACTGTCTCAGTTAGTGGCCGATTCATAGCAAAATAACTACGAAAATTGGTCTGCGTTTGCAGCTAACTCGAATTTCAGTTCGCCACAAATTTGCCTCTCACTCAGTCGGCCGCAACAGTTTGCCTACTGGGGACACAGCCTTAGGTTATTGTTTAACTCTAAATTATTTGTTTTATTGGGATTGTGGAAGAAATATATGGCCTTAGATTCGACAAACTTATCTAGCTTCTCTTGTGCCGATGCTTGTCTATAATGGAATCATGCAAGTAGTTTGAGTAAATTTGTTCCACACTCCTATTGAATTAAATTATTAATTAAACTAAAAGTTTATCATGCGTGGGTATATAAATCGAATGACTATGCAAAATTAGAAGGTTCAACACTAACTTTGTTACAAATATTGCCATTTGGTCATGTGTGGATTTTTGATTTATTTTGAAAAAGACTACTCCTAGAAACCTGATAATGAGGCTGGATGGTGGCCATGGAAAGTATGTAGTAAAATATCTCTCTTCGTGTGTGGGCTCATCTCATTTGTTCTAATTTACTAAAATCCTTGTGTGTAAAAACGTGACCACACTGCCACAGGTAATGCGGCTGCTGCACAAATGGACAGACTGTCCTTGTTGACCTTGGCTGGTTCTGTCCAAATGTTTTCTCATAATGTGTTATTTAAAGTGACCATCAAGTATATACAATTTACCAGATGCGAAGACGATCTCTGTGCAGTAGCCAGTTGGGGTTGAATGCGAGTAACTTGAGATTGCCCTACCACGGCTAAGTCTTGTCAAGGCGGTAGAACTTAGTAGCCTGGGGTGGTAGTTTGCACTACCAACTTAGGTGATTTAATTGGAATACCCCCTATAAAGATAGAGCCATATTAATATGTAACTAATTTGGGCCGGTGCAGCCAGAGAAGTACTTCACTCACACTCACTTGATTTCGACGTGAAGTAGCGACAATATGAATTGTCGTTATATGGACATAATGCACTGTGTACATAAGTATAAATTAGTAATATGTAAGTCTAGATGTTACTACAATTCCATTTTTTGTGTTATTAATTATAATCTTGAATAAACTGTCTTATGCACAGATCGATTTAATTATTACGCTCGTCCTTCTGACGTATGACTGTTGCGTTATGCCGGTGGTTCTGAAATCATCATCAGTCAGATATATATGTTAGTGAAAACTCAGGTGAGCCCAAATCCCCCCTCCCCCAATTTTATGGTAGCACGGCCAATAAGGAGAATGTAAATATACAAGAGAATCCCTAACTAGACCTCCAGGCTCAAACTTACAGCTTGAACCTAGAAGTCTGGGCCGTCCCACGTATTCTGGGGAAGGGCAATGCTGTTCTCTACAACACTATGGCTAACGGCAAACGATGGTAGAGGCCGAAGTTACGCCTTACAGTTTCTGTGCACTTCTGAAACATCAGAAGATTACTTTCAAACCGTTGCCGTTCATGCCGTTCACCATTTTCAAACTACAATGTCGGCTCTGCTATTTTTAACCAAAACGCGAATGCCCCCTCCGATTGATACTTCCCACCTTAGCCATCTTGAAGACAGGGATCTCTTCATCTTCTGGATACGGAATAGCATAAATGCTCACCCCCGCGAATCCTAGATATTGACAACCATACACTTTCCTTGTTAGAACTGTTGACCACACATCCAGACAGCTGATCTGATGTAGACACCTGGTATCCGTCGACGCTCCTGTAGACTCGTCGGAACATTGCCTGATACGGAGTACTGTACAGCTACTGTGTGCGTTAGACGCAAATCAAGGCTATACAAGTCTTGTACTTTACGTCAGCAAATTGGGACGGGATGCGTCTTTTATTTGCATCCTACCCTTGAAGGCGAATTTGCTTTTCGTTTAACGATCCTTATGCCACTGCTGACTCTGTCGCTGATGTAGTGCTTCAGGAATTGAACTTTTAATTCCGTTCCCTAAAGTATCGATTGGTGGCAAGTCTCAGCCTTAGTTTGATCGCTTCTGTCGGTTGGCTCTATGCTATAATTAAGCAAGAGTTCTGTCAGGCTTGACTAAAAGTGGCGACGTCTCAGGCCATAAATACCAGCGCACTGAAAAAGGAGTATAATTTCGCTTCTGGTCTCTCAAAATTGCTATTGCCAAGCAAAGTTAGAGCACATTGGCAAAATTTACGAGTGGCTAGTCTGCTTTTCTTTTGGAAGCATCTCATCGTGCATTCTAGGTCCTCACTAAGACTGTCCTTGGGAATTTCGGTCTGCTATCCCCACTATCTCTGCGCCGGTGTGATGACATGTTGGCCCAAGATGCAAGAGAAAATTCCGAACTTCTGGGTTGTCTTTTTGCATCCAACTAGATTACAAATGACCAGGAAACCCCAACACCCACAAAGTACAATCTCTCTATAAAGATCTGGCAGGGTTCCGTGCAGAAAGCACTTTTAACCTTGAATATCCATAGGTTGAGTGGAATTGATGGAATAAATGTGCCTCTAAGGTAACATCTGTTTTAACGCGTCTTTTCCGGTACTTCTATGCTGTTGGCATCGTCCGAAGGAACAGGAAAACAGCTTTGGTACACGCTATACCAAAAAAGAGAACCGCTTGGCCGTCCAACTACTGACCTATAGCAAATGACCCGTTGTTTTCAAAGATCTTAGTAATAATCATCAACAGCCAGCTCCCGCGTTATATAAAGGAAAACCTCTGCTCGTTGCCGAGCGATCGTCAGTATGGTTTTCGTGAGGGTCGCTCGGCTGATGTCCTCTTAATTTACTTAATTTATTAATGCGGCGAGGCTGTTGAATTGAAGGGCCTCTCCGTTTTGATTCCCTTGTTGGTGGGTAATATGGATCTCTCATATTCAACACGCGAACCAACAACAAGCGAAATAAAGTGCTCCGTAATATTTGAAAATTAAACAAGTCAAACAGCCGATTTTAAAGTGATTATTATAAAAAAATTGTGGTGTAATGTGCCTGGATGCTGTATATTCCAACCAATGAAACAACTTTGCCTGGTAACCATTACATTTTGAAGATTTTATATAATTTTGTAACAGAATCCAACTCTAAATACACGGCACTTACGTCGTTCTGCCCGCGAGATTTTACAAGCATCGATTGCAAGGGTGGCATTAGCCTAAATACAACAAATAATTAAAGTTTATTCAAAACTACCTGCTGAACTGGAATACTTGTTGATTTTTTTTTTTGGGTTATGTTCACAATTTTTTTTTGTTCGTAATTTATATCACAAATTTTAATTAACAATAGTTTTTGAATATGTCTACAAAGGCCCAATCATTTGAATGCTGCACCAACACCGATAACTGTGAACAATCTATTACCTGTAAATGTTGTAAGAAAGCATATCATTTTTTGTGCCTTTCCACGCCGGAAATACCAAAGACTTCCGTAGCTTATATGGAATGGCAATGTCCGCGGGCTTAAACATGGTGCCGAAACACTTAAGGAAGGACTCCACGCCCGTTCGTAACGTAAACACCTCAAGAGGAAATAAGAGACCTGCTCTGGATTCACCACCAGGTTCGAAAAGTCTCACCGCTGAGGACGTTCGCAGCATTGTACAAGAAGCCGTTAAAAACGAATTTGCCTCAGTGATGCAACAAATACATAAAGAGTTAGAGCCCATTAAATGTGAAGTCAGGGAACTAGCCGTTTCCTTGACATTTCACACTCAGGAGTTTGAAAGATTTCAAGCGGAATACACTGACCTAAAAAGCATTACAAAAGACTTGGAGAGTGAAAACAATAAATTAAAAAGTTCCATAATATTGGACCTAAGTCTTCGTCTTAATTATTTGGAGCAGCAGGCTAGAGCAAACAACTTGGAACTACAATGTTTACCTGAACATAAGCAAGAAAATCTGTATACGGTTGTTAAGCAGCTGAGCTCAGTTGTAGGATGCGAGATAAAAGAAGTGGATATAGCACATTGCACTCGTATAGCCAAACTTCAAACAACCTCTACACGTCCACGATCAGTAGTTATGCAATTCAGCTCACCAAAAGTTAGGGATCAATTGTTAGCTTCAGTTAACCAATATAATAAAAAAAACCCGACGAACAAACTCAACAGTGCTGATTTGGGACTATCTGGCAACAAAACAGCTATATACGTGACTGAACATCTTTCTCCTGCTAACAAGGCTTTACATGCGGCTACAAGGTTGAAAGCTAAAGAAAAAAACTACAAATACGTTTGGGTGAGGAACGGTAGAATATTTATGAAGAAATCTGACGACACAAATCACATACTTATTAAAAATTTAGATGTTTTAAATAAATTAAATTAAGTTTTCAAAAAAATGTTTAAAAAACTGCGCCATATTGCTAACTTTAACCTTAT
>LUGF01050028.1:21773-40258 GCA_001625245.1 Calycopis cecrops
GAAACATAAAGTGTTTTCAATACTTGAGGTGTCTTAAAGTCCGCACAAGTTCTTCTAACAAAGCCAAGTTGTTGCATAGCTTTATTTACTACTTGTTTTCGATGCGAGTCAAAAGTCAGTTTTTCGTCGAAGATTACACCCAAATCTCTGATCTCACTGACACGTTTTAAAGGAACGTTGTTGATGAAATATTCGTTATCAATTATTGTTTTAGAGCGCGAGAAGGTGATACGCCAACATTTATTCGAGTTTAGAATGTCATGAATCATTGTCTTGACACCAACGATATAGGGTGTTTAAGACATTTTGCAAAAGTACAGCGTCGTCTCCCGAATTTATACGTTTATAGATTTTAAGATCATCGGCGAAAAGTAGAAATTGTGTGTCAGTGAAAACTTTCGCAATATCGTTTATAAAAATTATAAATAATAAGGGGCCTAGGTGAGAACCTTGAGGAACTCCAGAAAGAACTTCTATTTGATGGGATTTTTATATGGGGTTTTTATATTTAAGTCGTTGGGTTCTGTTCGATAGGTAACTTCTAAACCATTCTAGCAATATTCCGACAATGCCAAACGTCTCGAGTTTGGTCAAAAGTATAGACGGATTTACGGTATCAAATGCTTTGCTAAAATCAGTATAAATACTGTCTACTTGAGATTTATCGTTAAGTGCGTTTAGTATGTAGTTGGTGTAGATACATAAGTTACCTTCTATGCTTCGATTTTCTACAAAGCCGAATTGATTTTGAGACAAATATGGCCGGATTAACAATTTCAGTTTATCGGTGATCAAAGATTCAAATAATTTCGGTATCAAATTCATGATTGAAATTGGGCGGTAATTATTAATAAGCTTTTATCTCCTGATTTAAAAATTGGTATAACAAAGGCAGTTTTCCAGACTTCTGGAATTAGACCTTCTGAGAGGGATTTATCAAATAAGATTTTTAAATAGTAAGAGAAGAAAAATTTACAGTTTTTGAGTACTAGTGCAGGCACACCGTCAGGACCAGCTCCCTTTCTCGTATCAAGAATACTCAGTTTATCGAAAATCTCAGAACTTGAAATGTGTAGTTTGTTCAAATATGCTGACTTTGATCCTCCAAGACCTTTGAGCCGGCTCTACACTAAACCATTAACAATACTTTCTCCATCGTTAAATACTTCATCTTCAAAGAACATAATATTTGGAAGACCCTTGTCCGTTCTGTGCGAGTTTGCATATCTCCAAAAATACTTTTGGGTCATCTATCACAGATTGTTCGGCTATACTACTGTAAGAGCTGTAGTCGCGTATTGCTAGTGTTTTACATCTACTTCTCAATGTTGAGAAAATGTTATAGTTGTTAGGAGAATAGTTCATTTTATAATTTTTGTGCGCTCGTTTTTTATCGAATATACAATTTTTAATTCTTGGCTGTACCAATAAGGAAAACTTGATTTCACAACGCGTTTTTTAGGTACAGCGGCTTCAAAACAATAAGCTATTGCATTATAAAAAATCATAACACTTTCTCCCATTGGAGCAGATGAAAAATCAGCACCACTCAAGCTATTAAATAACAGATCGGAAAGTAATGCGTAGTCAGCAGAGTTAAAGTCGTAATAGTACTCGTCATAACTCAAATTAGTGTCCTCACAAATACTCAGTTCCACGACTAACGTTGGATGATGACTATCTATATTCACAAGACTTTCCGAAGCCATATAACACTTTTTATCATTGCAATTTGTAAAGACTAGATCAAGCGTAACATTGTTAAGATTTCTAATATGGTTAATTTGATATAAGTTTAATAAGCTAATTGTATTTTCAAGAATACACGAGAAATTGACAAGACGGTTGCCAGCAGTAATGTTAGAGTTAAAAGTTGAATAACTAGCATGCTCCCCGTCGTGCCATTCGACATTCGGTAGATTGCAGTCACCAAAAAGAACAAATTCATACGAAGGAAAGTCTTGATATATATTTTCAATAGAGGCGCAGTGAGAACGAACTACTTCTTCAGTTACTATTTGTGGTAGATACGTCGCGCCAACTATTAACTTTTTGTTTCCGTGGGAAATTTTTACAAAAATATGTTCGACGTCTGGAGAAGAGATTTTACGATATCGATTTGGATATTATAACATCATGTCAAATTGCTTAAATTGAGTTTTTTGTTGTCTGAGCTATAACAGTAGTTATTATAAGTCAAGTATTGGAAACATAAGTAGAATGTTGAAACATTAGTGTAGATAAAAGATATTTTTTGTCAGTATTTTTTCTGAAAGACAGTTCGGAAGAAGACATTTATTTAAAACAAGTTTATTTCGAGCCGTTCAGTATTCTTTGTATGAAACTCCAAACTGCAACGCCCACTAATGGGAAACGTAACGTAATCGAATCGCCTCGGAACAGGAGACCGAATCGCTATCAACTCGCTTGCAGCGAGCCGTCACCCAAGCCTCAACGAGGAGTCTCCCCGCGCTTAAGGGTCGCCGGGGCGGTGCTGATATGCGTTACGTTCATACCTGGCGTAAGCGTATCGGCATCGCCTGGTTGCCGGCTAGGCGAAAGGCGATACGGTTACATTCCTATTTCGAGTGTGCTCGGTGAGCATTAAAATACTCGGTTGTTTTTTCACAAGAACTTAAAAGTCTACTCATAAATTTTTGGGTGCCATTTCTAATTGGTATGTTACTCGCAGGCACATGATGATCCGCGGCGAGAACATGGTAAAGGTGTTGCGCGCTCGCGCCACCGTCACGCGCGCCTTCCGCGATCACTTTGCTAGCCGCCACTTCACCGAGGTGTCGCCGCCCACTCTCGTGCAGACGCAGTGTGAGGGCGGCAGCACGCTATTCAAGTTCGACTTCTTCGGGTGAGTACATGCAACACCCGGCATGTTTTTTTAGGTCTAATATTGTCTTGTGTTTAAAATTGTCTATACCTACGTCAGAAGTTACTTCACACAGAAAACAGTTCCCTAAGCTGATATGTGATTCCTTTGCGGTGAAGTCCTCAAATTTACAGCCATGAGTTCATAATCACACAACACATGGACCAAAATAATAGCAGTCACATTATTATGACGATGACTATACAGGGTCATTTATTGAGGACCGGCCAAATTTTCAGATTTGGTTCATATTAGGTATATTAAACATTCGATTTACGAAATAAGAAAAAATAAATAAAATGTATTTATCTGTAGTAAAAAATATAACTCATGCACATACAGTGCGAGCGACAGTTTACCTAACCTTGGAGCGGTGTCCGGCGTCTGAGACCTTAAAAATATAAATTTCAAATATTTGAATATCCTTTAGGAAAGTCTAGTAGAAATAAAAAATCTAATAAGTGTTTTATGGTCGCCAAGGTTTGTTGTTTTGTTTTTATTGTTTTTATTAAAATTAATTATTGATCAAAATCAAAATTGTTAATTTAATCATGTAATAAAAATCTGTTTTAAATTATGATACATACTGTTATCTACAATTAAAGGGAATGCGAAACACGGCAGCTATTTGAGCCTTGTGGTCGTAATTAAAACTTACTCGTTGGTTGACTTTTATTTCCTTATTTTAAAATTTTTGAATATTACACCGTTACACGGAGGTTTAGTAAGAGGTAGTGCCACGCTGCATGCTTGCATGCAGCCGAATTGGGCCGGAACGACCGGGGAGGTACCTCTCGCTTACATGAGACCGGCGTGAAGTGACAGCTGTGCTGTCACGTTTCGTGCGGTGTGTAAGTAGCCGGTGGCCCATGGAGGTGGGAGGAGAAAGGGGGGCAGCGCATCTGTGTGTCTCTACTCAGATGTCTATGGGCATCGGTAGTCATGAAAATGGCTACAACTGCTCGTTTGCCCCCTTATACCATAAAAAAAAAAAGGTTGACCATTCTCCGCCGACGTGCGGCGGTGGAGTATTCTCTCCAGCAGCAGCTTGTGTTGCAGGCAGGAGGCGTACCTGACGCAGAGCTCGCAGCTATACCTAGAGACGTGCCTAGCAGCGCTCGGGGACGTGTACTGCATCTCGCAGTCGTACCGCGCCGAGCAGTCGCGCACTCGCCGCCATCTTGCCGAGTGAGTAACTTGTACTACATACAATAATGATAACGATAATGAATAATAATAATATATACATTTATTTGCCAAATCACATTGATACAAAAAGTAACACAGATACAAAAAAAATATGCTTACATAATTAGAACATATATTTAGAACAAATAACGCATATACAGGGTTATTTTTTAGTCACCGGCCAAATTTTCAGGTTTGGTTCAGAATCAATAATACATTCGATTAAATGAAATGGTCACCACGTGCATCACACTCGCGACTCACGGTAAGGCCGACGTCACTGACCAAGTCGATACATTTCGTGTAATAGCAACAATTCGATGTATTTTTAAGGACCACTTCAAATCAATTTTTATTTAATAAAATATTACAATTAGACGATAAAATTTAAAACACACTCTTGAAATGATGTCTACTTCCTTATTTTAAAATTTGGCCAGTGACCAAAAAATAACCCTGTAGGTCTGAAAAAGAAATATTGTGTCTCCAGGTACAGCCACGTGGAGGTGGAGTCTTCCTTCATCACGTTCGAGGACCTGCTCGAGCAGATAGAGGACATGGTGGTGGGAGTGGTGCAGCGAGTGCTGGACTCGCCCGAGGGACATCTGGTGCACGAGTTGAACCCCAAGTTTAAGGTCAGCAATCACTATGGTATAAGACAGCTATCCGTATATGTGACCCTATACAACATTGATAAAAGCGAGACACACTAAATGAAACTAGGTATATTATGAGTGCCTAATGTTAATCCAAACTATTAAAAATAGTTTATAAGAAGTACTATACGAAAATACTTTTTTCAAAGAAGTTAAATAGCTTAATAGTTGGGAAAAAATGTAAACATCCTTTGGACTGACGGCGACAGCGAGCGGCAACCTCGCACGGGGTGAATGACCCTAGTCAGCCGGTTTGGCGAGTAACTGACGATACAGAGTGTACGAAGTGAGAACTGTGACTCAAACCGTGTGAATATGACACAGTTGTATCTACCGGTAACCATTGAAGCGAGAGGTACCGGAGTGTCGTGCGGAAGTCATTTCTAACGACGGCACTCAGCATTTTAATTGTAAAATTCAATTCAATTACAGGCAAAATACCCCTAAATTTTGTTACTATTTATATTTTTAATATTACATTATTAGAATTAGGTTCGAATTCTAGCCTAGTTACTTCTCTCTAGTCAGGTAAGTCAACTTTATTTATTGTTTGTTTTTGAATCCACCACAACATCTCAATAAGGAATTTTTTTTTTAATTAAGTATTTTAATGAGGGATAATTAGTGCTATTGTTTATGATTAGTCAGCTATAGATTGTAGAGGGATCAGTGTGACAATTGTGACAGTTGACAGCTTATCACAGTAAGCCCGGGGACTGGTGGACTTCAGATGTTCCTAAATTAGGCATATATCAACTCTGATCTGTTAGAAGTGTATCTTCTACTACAATGGAATATGTATATGCAACAATGTCGTTCCGATCCCTTATGGTCATTTTTGAACTTTAGTTTATGACGTCAAAGTCGGATTCCTTCGCCCTTGTATTCTAATCAGTATAATAATGCGCTAATGTTGTCATCAGCCGCCTCAGAAGCCTTTCAAGCGCATGCAGTACTCAGAGGCGATTGAGTACTTGCGAGAGCACAACATCACAAAGGAAGACGGCAGCTTCTACGAGTTTGGGGAGGTGAGTGCCTTCGTAGTACCCACCGTAATAGCGCAGATGACGTCACAGTTTGCAAAACAAAGCGCATCACGTGTCAAATGTCATCCGTTTGACAGTGACTGGTACAGAGTGGCTGCGTTCCGAAATTTATTAATTGTATAAGACAATTTTTTGCATGATTTTAAGAATTATCATACTTTCAGGTAAAATATATATCTGTCTTTGGGCTGGCACGACCGAGGAGGTACCTCTCGCTTCCACGATACCGGCGTAAAGTGAAAACTGTGCTGTCGCGTTCCGTGCGGTGCTTAAGTAGCCGACGGCGCTTATGCGGATGACACGGCGGTAGTTATGAAAATTGCTTCGACTGGTCGTTTGCCCTCTTATCTATACATGTAATAAAATCTTAGGAAAATCAAAACTGTGCATTGAATATTTTTTTAAAATAATACTGGGCTTGATCTATGATCGATATAGAAGCCAAAAATATAGTTTTTAGAATTTTTCGATATAGAAGCCAAAAATATAGTTTTTAGAATTTTTGTCTGTGTCATTATGTATGTCCGGGCTAAAGTACTGCATGGATTTACTTCAAATTTTGTATGAAATTACTAACAGGGCGGGTCAACATAATATTATAGGCTACATATTATCACGCCATCACCTACGGGGGAGGAGCTGTGAATCTTTCATTCGGGAGAATTGAGAACCTAAATTTTTGAAGTCCGAAATCCACACAGGCGATGCTGCGGGCGGAAGCTAGTATAAAAAAATATTTGAGCACCAACTATGTCCCTCGCAGGACATCCCGGAGATGCCGGAGCGGCAGATGGTGGAGAAGCTGGGAGAGCCAATATTGCTGTGCCGCTTCCCCGCCGAGATCAAGTCGTTCTACATGGAGCGCTCCGCCCACGACCGCCGGCTCACCGATTCGGTGGACCTGCTCATGCCCGGCGTGGGGGAGATCGTGGGCGGCTCCATGAGGTCGTGGGACTACGAGGAGCTCATGGAAGGTGAGTTGCGGAACTGCGACGAGCTCGTGGAAGGTAAATCGTGAACTACCATGAGCTCATGAAAGGTGAGTTGTAGAATTAGGAGGAGCTCATGGAAGGTGATTCGTGTACTACGAGGAGCTCACGGAATGTTGATCATGAAATAAGAAGAGCTCATGAAACGTCAGCCATGAACTACGAGGAGCTCTTGGAAGGTGAGTCGTGGAACTAGTTGGAACTCGTGGAAGGGTGAGTCGCGGAACTAAGAGGAGCTCATGGGAATTGAGTCGCGGAACTAGGAGAAGCTCATAGAAGGTGAGTGGCGGAACTAGGAGGTGCTCATGGAAAGTGAGTCGTAGAATTAGGAGGAGCTCGTGGAAAGTGAGTGGGACTCTGGGCGTTGAAGTAATGAAATTACAATGTCATATGACATGAGAAAACGTTGACAAGTCAACCTTACATTTCGTTCGTATTTTAGCCCCTAGTTGGCGTTTAGCCCCTCGTTATTTGTTTTGATAATCATGTCTGTGTATGTTTCAGGCTACAAGCGCGAGGGCATCGACCCGTCACCGTACTACTGGTACACAGACCAGCGCAAGTTCGGCGCCACGCCCCACGGCGGCTTCGGTCTCGGCCTCGAGCGATTCCTGTGCTGGCTGCTCGACCGCTACCACATCCGCGACGTGTGCCTCTACCCGCGCTTCCTCGACCGCTGCACGCCGTAGGATGTCCGCCTCTACTCGCTACACGCCGTAGGGCGTCGGCCTCTACCCGCTGCCCGCGGTAGAATGTCCGCCTCTACCCGCTGCACTCAGTATGGCGTACGCCCCTACCCGCGGCACGCAGTAGGACATACTCTCCTACCCGCTACACGCCGTAGGGCATACGCCTCTACCCGCTACATGCCGTACGGCGTCCGCCGCTACCCGCTGCACGCAGTAGGGTCTACGCTCCTACCCGGTGCACGCAGTAGGGTGTTCTCCTCTACTCGCTGCAGTTAGCGTCCGCGTCTACCCCCCTGCACGCCCTATGACGTTATCTATCCTCTGCATGCCATAGGATATTATCATATGTTTGTGGAGAGGTAGAGATCACAGATATTCATACTATATATGGACAACTTAGACTAGATCGCCATTGACGCCACTCCACAGGCTGATAGCAACTTTTTCATATAATTATTATTACATAATAAGTCGGTAACTCGGTTTTCACTATGAGATATTATGACAGTTCTCATTTCCATTTTATGCTATGTTGAATTGTTTCCTTGTTATAATTAAAACTTAAATTAGCAATAACAAAAATATGTATAATATATGTATATGAAAATGCTTTAGGGAAATTATTATCGCTAACGGTAAACCCTTTTTGACAGACCATTCCAAGCAACTGGCATTTTTAGGACATATTTTTGTTGCTACATTTAGAAAATTTATTTCCATTTAATGTTTGTTAATTAAAAAAGAAATTAATTTAAGAATTCGTCATTTTCGCACAGTTATTTTATGTCATTCATTTCATACTTGATACGTTTATTGTGCGAATGCAATAGTATTACTTGAAAACAGTTTGAACAGTGTGAATTGGAAACCTTTCGCCGATGTATCTCATAGTGAAGTCTGTTATTTCCTTGTATACCAGTATCTTAGAACACTTGACATGTTTTTATATTTTGGCTAACCTCTATAACAAAGCAGGTATTTTGTCATTTAACGAATTGTTTTCTTCAATCCTTTACTACAAATACTGCAATGTTCATTACATACCGCCAGTGCATTTTATTATAGACTTTGAATTTAGTTAGGTCTTTAAAGTGTTTGAGCTAGAAATTATTGCTTAACATATTAAAATAGTTATGAAAAATAAGCATATTTAATTCAGTGTTAACCAAATAAAAATCACACCAAAAATGTCTGATATTATTTTACCCAGATAAAATTTTTAATTCTTGTTTCTGTTATTCTTCTACGAGCTATCGGCCTTTTGAATACTTCCGACGCCCATAAACATCCGCAAAGAAGTTTTGCAAAAGAATTATCCTCCTTTATCCTTCCTCCGTGGACCATCGTTCACAGACCTCACGAGACGCGACATCCTAGGACGCTGACGGGATGCTCAGCGCCGTCATATTCAAAATTTCGTTGAAAGCGGTGATCCGTAAGAGTATGGCGCTTTCTTAAAATTTGGCCATACGTAAGAATTCAGATTCCTATGAATCTTGCACTGTTGAAAGGAATTGATTAAATCAGCACTTAATATTCATTTCAGTACAATACAAAATTACTAAATTTAATACGCTTAAATCGATTTCATCGTTTCGATTCGATCTATTTTCCATCGTTTATTTTTACAAAATTGTCTGTCGATTATGTGAAGAGACATAAAATCCAATCCGTCAAATGCCGTCTGTACTGGTGACATTAGTCGTAAAACGATAATGAATATTTTTGCTATACGTCGGGAGTTCATAAGGACGAGACGTGAACTTAATTAAATTCGCAAATAGCCAAAAATATAGTTTTTAGAATTTTTGTCTGTGTCATTATGTATGTCCGGGCTAAAGTACTGCATGGATTTACTTCAAATTTTGTATGAAATTACTAACAGGGCGGGTCAACATAATATTATAGGCTACATATTATCACGCCATCACCTACGGGGGAGGAGCTGTGAATCTTTCATTCGGGAGAATTGAGAACCTAAATTTTTGAAGTCAGAAATCCACACAGGCGATGCTGCGGGCGGAAGCTAGTATAAAAAAATATTTGAGCACCAACTATGTCCCTCGCAGGACATCCCGGAGATGCCGGAGCGGCAGATGGTGGAGAAGCTGGAAGAGCTTAATCCTTATAGTGGGTGGGGCAGAGAGAATGGGCTTATCCTGGTCTCGAGTTCTCTCCCCGGCAGTTCCTGGAGTGGCATTCCTCGTTTTATGAGGTACAGTTTCCGCCGCTCCCGGGCTCTCAGATCCAGAGGTAGGACTCTTGCAAGGAGGCATGCGGAAACCTGTGTGCCTTTGCCAATAGATTTGCGAACTGTCGGGTGATCATGTTCAGTTTCTTGCAGGTCTGTTTCTTGTCTGTTGCCTGACCCCACACATTTGCAGCATATAGCACGGTGGGTTCGATGACCGCTGTGTAGATGATCCTTATTATTTCTGAGTTTAGGCCCCAATTTGCCCTGGCAACCCGACTGACTGACTTGTAGATTCCGGCCACCTTCTTCGTGGTCTCTTCCAGGTGCCGCATGAAGTTAAGATTTCGATCAACGGTGAGGCCCAGTACCTTAAGGTGGTCGGTAAATTTTATATGGGTATTGTTCATGGTCAGCCGGGGAGTATCAATCTTCCTTTTCCTTGTGACCAGAATCGCATGGGTCTTGTTTGCGGCGAACTCCAGCTTATACTTCGCTCCCCACTGAGCGATAAAGTGAAGTGCCGGGTTGACCTTAGCCTCTAGTTCCGCAGCAGTCCTGCTTTCGGCTATGATGAGGAGGTCATCGGCGAACGCTTGCAAGTGGCACTCCATGAGATCCGCCTGCTGCAGCAAGGAGTCGATCAGTAGGTTCCACAGTGTGGGTCCACAGGCTGATCCCTGTATGCACCCTTTATTGGTGTCCTTGGTTACTTCTGCGCCCGCGTATCTCGTTTCGACGCTCCTGTCCGAGAGGTAACTTTTAATAACGCGGTAAAGTGACGGATCTGGGTTCCTCTTGCGCAGCTCATGCAGGATTTCAGGCTACCAAGCGTTATCATAAGCACCGGCGATGTCCAGGGATATGACTGCGATTAGTTTTTTGTTCGCTAGATGGTCTTTAACGACTTCCACCGCATCGAACAGTGACTGAAGACGCTTCAGTGCTGCGTTGCGGTAAGAAGCCGTATTGTCTCGCGCTTTTCTTTTCGCCGGAACCAAGCCCCCAGAGGATCCTCGTGATGACCAGTTTTTCGAGGATTTAGGGAGCAGGCCGATAGGTCTTTAGGCCTTTGGGGTTTGGTAGTCGGTTTTGCCTGCCTTGGGGATGACCTTGATACGTACCTTCTTCCATACCTTTGGAAAGGCTCCTAGAAAGAGGCATCTGGTCATTATTGCCACGAAAAGGTCCTCGTCCGCTCTGTAGGCGGCGCAGCAGATGTCCGCACTGAATCCGTCCGGTCCCGGAGCTTTCTTGGGGCTCATATTCCTGAGCACTGCCTCGACTTCCACCTTGGTGAAAGGGAGAGGGACGGAGCCGTGCTCCGCTGCCTCATCGCTAATCAGGCGTCTGAGCTCTGCCTGTTCTATCGTATCCTGGGAGGGGTCGTCGTGAGGAAAGAAAGTCTCTGTGAGAAGGCTGCAGGATGCTTCGGGGTCCAGTATCCTGTCCGGGTTGCAGGGTGAGGTGAGTAGAGTGTCCCCTTTTCTTTTTATGCAGCTCCTGATGACCCTGAATACGCCTTCCCACATAGTCTCCCTCTCCTGTGTTTCGCAGAAGCGCTTCCACGAGTCTGTTATGGAGCTCTCGATGAGTGTTTTATATCGCTCCTTGACCAATTCTTCTATCAAAACTGGTTTCCTGTTTTGGTTGGCGCCTTTTATTTTCCTTTTGATCTTTTTTAATTGCATCTTCAGGTCAGAGAGTTCGGCGTTCCACCATTTGCTCGTGTTTCTTTTTGGGTCTCCACGGATGAGTGACATTGATCTGCGGCATGCCTCATCGATGGCTTCTTGTTATGTGACCACGATCTCTTCCATTCGCAGGGAGTCCACGACAGCCTCTATGGCGAGCAGGCAGATGTTGCGTGCAGTCAGCCCTTCCCGGAAAACTTCTCTGAATAATTCCCAGTCCGCCTTTTTGGTGTTGAATTTCCTGGTTAAGGGATTTGGCAAGTACGCCACTGGGCCTCCAGGAGAGACGGTAAATCTAATTCTCCTGTGGTCCGAGAGCCCAGAAGAGTCCCTGTCGACTCGCCAGTCAACTACGCTCGGAAGGAGGTAATCGGAGCACACTGTGACGTCTACTATGCTGGTGCACAATTGAGTGCCCTTGTACTTGTAGAAGGTGGGGGTGTCTCCTTCGTTGACCACATTCAGTTGTAGTTGTGCAGCCATCTGCATAAAGAGAAGGCCCCGGTCGTCGTCTGCGTCGCAGCCCCACCAGACGCTCTTGGCGTTAATGTCACCAACCAAGAGGAGGTTTTCTTCATGGAGGCTCTCGGAGACCTTAGCGATGTTGTCCAAGTAGGGCTCTATGTACTTCGTCCCCTCTAGGTAAACGCTAATAACCCCCATAGTGAACCCTTCTAGAGCTACTCTGAAGCCAACTATGTTGGGGCTGTGTAGGCTCGTGTCCTCCGTTATCACAAGGCCATTGTCCAGGATCACAGCCGCTGATTTCACCGGGTTTGGGGGGTCGTGCGCTGGAGACTGTATGGTTCTGTGCGAGGTGGCCAGGTATCATTTCGACCCCACATAGGGCTCTTGCACAAGCAGCATTGCTATGCCTTGGGCCTCTGCGTCGTGGAGCAGCTCTTTTGTGGCTGCATAGCCTCTGCCTAGGTTAGCCTGGATCACTTTTATATTAACCGGCAGTCCCTCCTCAGCAGTGGTAATTGACCGATGACCTGGCCAGTTGGTCCCACTTGCGCCATTCCGGACATTCCGTGCTGTAGGCGGGGTGATCGTGTGTCTTTCCTCAAGTTGACGTCGAGCAGTTTGTACACGAAAGCTGGTGGGCTGATCTGTTGCATGGTCGGGTGTCGTGGGACCCGGCGCAGTATCCACATGTGGGGTCGGCTTTGCAATCTCTTGCTAGATGGCCGAATCTCATGCAGTTAAAGCACTGGACCACCGGGCTCTGGTCGGTGACTGTGATAATTTGGTAGCCCAGTTTCAGTTTTTGGCCCACGAGAGACTTCCACAGGTGGGGGTCCACCTCGAGGACGATCCCGCAGATCTCCGGTTTTCTTGTTTTAGTCCTGCGGAGGATCCTGATCTTCCTTGCCTCCTCCGGAACGTCCCTGAGGAGTTTGGAGTTTTGGCTGTGGATTGCCCTTTCGACTTGCTCGTATGTTAAGCTATATTAATTTAAGCTATATATAAGCTTGTTATTAAGTTTAGCATGGATACAGATCATGATCAGAAAGTATTAAATAAATAAAATAAAAAATAAAAAAGCCTTTTATTTCGTTGCAGATTACAAAAGGAAATGATACTTAATTATATTTTTGTTAGTAATAAAATTTTAGTACTTATTATTAATTGTTAGATATAGAAAAGTTTACATAGCTTTAATATAATTATATTATTCTTACAAAATAGTTATATTTTAATTAATCATCTGCAAGAACCCCTCTGCGGGTGAAGGCCTCCTACAAAGACTGCCAGTTCTCTCTGGATTGTGCTGCTTGAATCCAATTGAAGCCGGCTATTTTCTTAATCTCATCGACCCAGTTAGCTAAAAGTCTACCCTTTTTCCTTTTACCTTGAGGACCTGCCCATGTGGTCACTGTTTTTGTCCATCTTTGGTCTTTTATGCGAGCCACATGTCCGGCCCATTTCCATTTCACGGATTGAGCGCGTGCCAGAGCGCTCCGCGTCCCTCGCCTTTGTAATGTGTCTTATTTTGGTGTGTCATATTTTTTGTATTTTTTTAATATTTAGCATACTGCGCTCTATTCCTCATTGGCATGAGATTAGCTTGTCCTTTGTTTTTCTACTAAATTACCACGTTTGTGCAGCCGTACGTTAGGCACGAAATAATGCACGAGTTTAGTACTCTAGTCTTGATATTAGTTGGCATACAACTTTTGAAAATTTCCTTCTGTGCCCAATATTTGTTCCACGTCATCTGTATCCTACGCTCAACTTCTTCATTATTTTGCTGGTCGAAGCTAATTTATTTGCCAAGGTATATGTGGTTATCTGTATACTTGAGAGGCTCGTTGTCTACATATATCGATCTCATTGCGCTGTTAGACATCAACATGGTTTTTGATAGGTTGATTTCTAGGCCGACTCGTTTACTGGCAACATTGAGATACTCTATCATATATTGAATGTCTGTTCCTGTTTCTGATAAGAGGATGAGGTCGTCGGCAAATCTTAGGTGGTTTAGGAAGGTTTTGTTAATTTTTATACCTCATCCTGCCCACTCTAGCCCCCTTATTAATAAACATGGAATAACTATATCCAAGTAATAACCTGGTAATAAACTGACAACTGTCAAATTCCATACTTTTTATGTGTTTTTTACTATGGAATTTGACAGATGTCAGTTTATTACAAGGTTATTCCTTGGATAGAATTATTGTAAATAGCAGAATAGTAGATTGGCGAAGTCTCATCTGTTTTGCTGCTCAGCTGATTTTGAGAAAATCCAAAAAAAAAATTTTGAATTGCGTTTTTCTTCGAATCTATGGGTTTTACTTTTTAGCTTTTAGAATTTCGTTTGAAATGTCGTCTGAGCCCGGACTCTTATCTGATTTCAGAGTTTTTATTGCTCTTGTGACAAACCAAATATTTCGTTTTTGCGGGATTCTTGTGTATTTTTTCTGTTACTGTATATGTATTTAATAAATAAATAATAAAAAAAAAATTCTTACTTCTTGCCAAATTTCACAACGCCAGGTCAACGGGAAGTACCCGATAAGTTTGGTTTTCGACAAAGTACGTTTTCATACAAAATTTGTGCATAATTGGCTATAACTTTTTATTGCGTTAACTTAGAAGTGTGATTTTTATTAACTTAAACGGAAGGCGTAAAGTTACAATAATTGAAAACCATGCATTACGTTTGGATTGTTCTTCTTCCCATTCATACGGAACCCTCGGTGTGCTAGCCGGACTCGCACTTGGCCGGGTTTTTTGTATGATATAGGAGGGCAAACGCGCAGCCGGAGCCATTTTCATGACTACCGACGCCCACAAACATCCGCATAGGGGCTATACACATGCGCTGCCCTCCTTTCTCCTCCTACCTCCATGGGTCACCGGCTACTTACACACCGCACGAAACGCGACAGCACAGCTGTCACTTTACACCAGTCTCGTGTAAGCGAGACGTACCTCCCCTGTGGTGCCGGCCCAATTCGACTGCATGCAAGCATACAGTGTGGCACTGCCTCTTACCTAATAGCATAGATACAATACCTCCTTCCTCCTCCACCCTCCACGGGTCACCGGCTACTACTTACAGCAGAACTCGACAGAGCAGCTGACCAGCGTGGCACTACCTCTTACTAAAGGATTAAGGATGGGAACCTGACGCCATGGTACGGCTCCGGCGAAATAATAGGGACTGCTCGGAGGCAGCCGGCCCGTCCCCACGGAGAAGGCCAGCCTGTCACTGGAGGAATCCCGTTGCCTGGTAATCCGGGACCCTCCAGACGGCAAACTCTAGGCTTAGGGGCTACCCCGCTACCTAAGTATCATACGTAAATGACATCCCCTGTGTCAACAAATAAGTTTTATTTGTTGACACAGGGGATGTCACCGGCGTGTATAGCAAGTAAATAAGTATAAGATGTAAGAGGTTATACAGATGTGTTGCCCTCCTTTTTCCTCCTCGTCGTGGGCATCGGACACATCGCACTAAACTAAAGGTGACAGTACAGCTGTCACTTTCCGCCAGTGTAGTGTAAGCGAGGAGGACCTCGTCGTGGGCATCGGACACACTGCACTAAACTAAAGGTGACAGTACAGCTGTCACTTTCCGCCAGTGTAGTGTAAGCGAGGAGGACCTCGTCGCGCCAGCCCAATTCGGCCGCAATGCAGAGTAGAAAGGAGACGGTCCATTTCAGGTGTACTCTTGTACAGATAACAATAAATAAAGAAAAATATATAGAATTAAAAAAAATACATTAAGTTCGTTGAACTCACGAAATAAAATTCATGAAACATCTAAAAATTCAAGTTTTACTTTTAAATGACAACATTTGTCAAGATGGCGCGTTTCAACACAAGTGTTATATTATTCTGTGATACCAAAAAAAGTTTATCCCATGAGGTTTCATTATCATTGTGTGATCACAGTATTTTTAAAATTAAATACTTTATTTACATTTAACCTTGAAAATGCTGTAATTCGAGGCCGATTGATTGACTTGCAATGTCAATAATTGTTTGACAGATACGTCTAACGTCAGAGTTCTAAACAAGACGCCATTGTTAAACCATACAGTGCCGTGGACGCCAATTGGCGTCTTATATGTTTATAATGAGATGCCGAGGACGCCAATTGGCGGCTGGATTTTAAGTCTTAATAAGTTGGTCAAATATCATTAGATAATTATAAGATTTTGTTTTATGTTTGCTTTGACTATTATTGATTCGTAGCCAAAACGGCCTGCAGGTCTGTAGCAGTAGGAGAAAACCCGATTTTAAACGTCTATGCCGGGGACGCCAATTGGCGGCCTACACGCTTGGTTCAGGTTTCACGTGCAGTCACATGGGGTGACACAGACCGTATATGACAATCTCGGGCAATGAAGTAGTAAATTAAATTATATTTATGTAACGCATTTAATTTATTATTTTGATGTGCCTAATCATTTAATTTTTGTTATACTCGTACAATATAAGTAGGTGCCTATATTATAATTAAAATGATCTGTGTTCTTTATATTTTACCAACTAGCCTATTAAGGCTTGTTGACAAAATTGTTATTTTTTTTAATTTGTAGACGCGCAGCATGCGGCAAGTAACTATTATGCGCAACCCAAAGGCCTTTTAGTATGAGGTAGTGCCATGCTGCATGCATGCAGCTAATTTGGGCCGGCACGACCGGGGAGGTACCTCTCGTCATGAAAATGGCTCCGACTGCTAGTTGGTCCCCCTTCTACCATAAAAAAAATCTATCTTCCATACCACAACATTTTAGGGTGTCTTTATAGTATACTGACTTCTGACGCAGAAGTTTCTTAACAAAAGAGAGGCGGACGGTACTAAATGTAGTTTTAAAAACATTGAGTCACTTTTTTATGCTATAGGGTGCAATCGAGCAGTCGGGACCATTTCATGACTACCGACGCCCATAGACATCCACACAGAAACAATACAGATGCGTCGTCCTCCCTCCTACATGAGCTACCGGCTACTTACACACCGCACGAAACACGACAGTACAGCTGCCACTTTGCGCCGGTGTCGTGTAAGCGAGAGGTACCTCTTCGGTCGTGCTGGCCCAATTCGGCTACAAGCATGCAGCGTGGCGCTACCTTTGATTGCTGCACGACTAAACGCTCAACAACTCAATTTACTTCGTACTAATCACTCGTACTAAACGCAACGGCTAAACAGTATTAGACACGACTCGAGCTAATTTCCACTATTCACTTGCTTTCCTAAAGATTAAACACCTACACTCGCACTAACCAAATTGTGAACCAGCCTAATAAAACATTAAAATTTACGTTTTAAAATTAAAATATACTTAGTCGACAAATTCACATATATTTGTTTTGCTTTATATCAATTATTTACAAGTTATAACTTACCTTCACTCGCCATTACTACATTAAACAACAACACACCTAAACTTTAAAAGACTACACATGCACTGAACGGGTTAAAGAAGATACACTAAAAATCCATACCTCCTATGTCGAAGACGCCATTTGGCGGCCAAGGCTTTTATATCTGTATGCTGGGGACGCCAATTGGCCTTTGAAAATCAATGTAAGTGTCAAAATGTCAAATAAGTTTTATTTGTTGACACAGGGGATGTCACCGGCGTGTATAGCAAGTAAATAAGTATAAGATGTAAGAGGTTATACAGATGTGTTGCCCTCCTTTTTCCTCGTCGTCGTGGGCATCGGACACATCGCACTAAACTAAAGGTGACAGTACAGCTGTCACTTTCCGCCAGTGTAGTGTAAGCGAGGAGGACCTCGTCGTGGGCATGCGAGTAATGTTGGAATTTTTTAGGCGGCAATGAATAGGTAAAGTCATAGTGTTGCTTATTGTGGAAAGATTATATTTATATGGCGTCTGAAATAAAGACGTATCCATGATTTAAACTACACAAATGTTGCTGAAATTGTATTTCCTTTATGTCATTAGCTGTACAAGAGTACACCCAGGGCTCATACAATTTTGGAACGTCTGCTTTTGAGACATTTCTTAGTATTCTGCCCTCGGCGCGTAATGTTTGTGGATGCTTACGATAAGAACATACGCATATCTATAAGTACTGATATGTAGTCGCGTAGCGAATAATCAGAAATGGTGGCAATATTCTCCATATATCGTATTTTACATAACAAACACATTTAAGATCAAACATCATGCGCGCTACGCAAATCTCATAAAAACCTCATTATATTTTTATTCCGTTTATAAGCCGAACTCGAGGCGTTCGTTAGTTCGATCGATAAAATAAAACAGCATCTCATGATCGTACCAACCCAAGTTGAACTCAGTATGAGTGTGATTTATAAATACACCTTAGTAAGAGGTAGTGCAGTTGGTGCATTGTCACCAAATCGGGGACGACCGGGATAGTCTTCACATAACTACGTTGAGTGACAGCTATACTATGCTAGGAAGAGGTAGTGCCACGCATGCTTCATGCTTGCATGTAGTCGAATTGGGCCGCCACGACCGGGGAGGTGCCTCTCACACAAGGCCGCAGAATTTATAATTACTATATTATACATTTCAAAGGCCTGTTCAAGGATACCCCACACGACGGGTTATTGAACAAGAAAAAAAATACTTACCCCCATTTTATCTACTTGTAATGTTGGCTTATAAGCGAAAGTCTCGCATATAAAGT
>LUGF01050028.1:102634-127723 GCA_001625245.1 Calycopis cecrops
CCCCCCGCGGAGATGCATAGTTTCCGAGATATTAATTATTGATGTTTTAGGTTTTGACTACTAAAATCAAGTGTTTTGAGTGCAAATAAAAAAAAATACCCTAACAACCGAAGGTTTAGGAGCGAGCTCCGCTGCGCCCCGCTCCTGCCTAAGCCTTCGGACCTATCCGGGACAGATTTGGGTCTGCTGACCCACTATGATTAACCATTACAAGTGGTTGATCCGAGTATGAAATTGGACCAAGTTTTCTGAGTGCAAATAAAAAAAATATCTTAACAATCTAACAACTTCGAACCTATCGGGGTAAATTTGTGTCTTCTGACCCACTATGATTAAGTATTACAAGTGGTTGATCCGAGTATAAAATTGGACCAAGTGTTCAGAGTGCAAATAAAAAAAATATCCTAACAATCTAACAACTTTGAACCTATCGGGGTAAATTTGGGTCTTCTGACCCACTATGATTAACTATTATAAGTGGTCGATCCGAGTATAAAATTGGACCAAGTGTTCCGAGTGCAAATAAAAAAAAATATCCTAACAACCTAACAACTTCAAACCTATAGGTATAAATTTGGGTCTTCTGGCCCAGTATGATTAACTATTATAAGTTGTCGATCCGAGTATGAAATTGGACCAAGTGTTCCATTGGTTTTGAAACATATTTCACTATAAAATAAATTATTAATATAAAAAAATGAAGTTCCATTATATGTAACCTTAAATTGAAATAAAAAAAAACTATGCGTCTCTGTGTGTGGACAGTAGTATATTTAGAAAGAGGGTAAACCAACCCCAACATAATGTAATATTATTCAACCCCAAATTCCTGCGGCTGGATTCTAAAGCCAACCCTAAATATTTGATTTGATTTAACATGATTGTTTCATTATATATTAGAAGTAATATAAATAAATATACTATAATTTATGTAGGTACTTTTGGTTATTTGTAAAACATGAGCAAAATGCTCTATATGCGAGTGTTCTTGTAAGTTTTAAAGGCGCAGATGCTCCCCGGTTAACAATAAGAAATTGGAACTGCTATACTAAACAAGAAGGTACCAAAAAACATCTACTCCTATTACATAGAAATCCCGAAACTAGGGACTTACTAAATCAGCAACTCATAACTAGCAACAAGTTAGTAAGATAATTTACATACCAATCAAGATTTAGTATTTGTTCCATAGTAACCAATTCTTTAGCAGAATTCTAAAACAGGAATAATTTATTAATTCTATTAATTGTAAGAAATAAAAGATATAAAAAAATCATTGATAGAAAATCGCACTTGCCTTTGTTTTACGTCTTTTTACCGGAGGACTCATTAGTAGATTGGCGCTACCTGATAAATACACTATTCAGTAGGTATATTACCCTCTGATGAATCACCCAAATATTTCATTAGTATTGTGCAAACTGTAAAACGTGCAACTAAGTAGAGATATGATATGACTGAATAATGTGACGATATGACCGAACTTTGAGTAATAAAACACAAACAATATACCTATATTAATATGCATTATTACTAGGTACCTATTTAATAATACACAAATCAGAATGAATGGAAAAAAGAATACCGGCATGTAAATACGCACGTATTTATAATCAATGCTCATAATTGGCTCCTAAGTAAAACATGAACAGTGTACTCTTTAATCCTTAAACAACTTTAAGTACGTAAATACGGTTTTCCGTATAATATTAATTTATTGCTAATTAAAATTGAATATTTCATCGTATTCAATTTATCACTTTTAGTTGGAATCCCCAGCACAGATTAGAATATACTAGGAAAATGGAAATCCCCAGTCCCCACCAAAACAAAACAAAAACACTTTATTTTATATTTTATAGTCCGGATACACGGGACGGATTGTCTGGCAGTCCACTGGAACTCTGCAGGTTCCGTCCAAATTTCTTTTTTTTTTATAGCATAGGAGGCAAATGAGCAGTTGGTGACCCAACTGCTCATTTGCCTCCTATCCTCTCCTGATGTAAAGTGATCATCAACGCCCACAGACATTCGTAACACCAGAGGTCTAACAGATGCGTAGCCGACCATTGAGGAAAGAATAAGGTTGTATCGGTCCGGAAGTACCGAGGGGGGCAGCTGATTCCAAATTGAAATGGTGCGCGGGATGAAGTTGCGCTTATAGCGCACAGTAGTGGACCTCGGAGGATCTAGGTGGTGACGATCGAATTCGAAATTTCGGGACAAAGTCCTATAACGGAATTCGGCTGCGGGCATTCATCCGAATAATTCATCGGAACATTCCCTGTGATAAATACGATAGAAGATGTACAGCGAGCTAACGTCTCTATGCAACGCAAGAGTATCAAGCTGGTGGGAGAGATACTGGTTATCGACGATTCGAGTCGCTCTTCGTTGTATACAGTCAAATGGAACGAGCTTGTGGGACTCCGGCCCAAAGGTGAGAGCAGTACTCCATGTGCGGTAGGACTTGCGCTTTGTAAAGTTGCAACCGATGGTCAGGTGTGAAGTATTGTTTCGCCCTGACGAGCTTAGCCCACACTTAGCTTTTGCCGCTAATTTAGCCTTCGCTTCCAAGTGACCGCGACACTAAACGTCACTCGATAATTCGACGCCCAGTATTCCAATGCTAGCTGTAGCTATGAGGGGAGTAATCTGGAATCTTTTTTAATCAGGTTCTTTTAGTGGAAAACGCGCAAACTTGTGTCTAGAGTTGAATTGGACTAAATTTAGTCGGCCCCATTCCGAGCCTTCGCATAAGCTGTACTCGATTTCAGACACAATTATTTTGTTCCGGTACTCGTTGACTTGTTCCCGTGAAATATTGACGCGGCCAGTGTATAGTGCGGCACCAGTGCTATCATCTGCATAGCAATGAATGCGATCGGTTTGAAACATGTCATTTATATGCAAGAGAAACAGAGTGGGTGACACAACACAGCCTTACGGAACGCCAGCATTAACACACATGAGGTCCGAGCATGTCCGTCCGGGCTGTCAAAATGCTGGCGATGCAGTTGCAAAGTTTCACAAAAATCCCAAAAGCCGGAAACTTGTAAAGAAGAGCTTTGTGCCAAACCCGATCAAAGGCTTTGCTATGTCCAGACTCACCGCCAACGAGATCTTGGGATCGGGTGCACTAGACCTGTTTTCCAATTCTTTGGGACGATGCCAACAGAATAGTACCGAAAAAAGACAATAAAGACAGGTGTCAACTCAGGGGCACATCTACGCAGCACAATTGGTGCGATTCCATCAGGCCCATTCGACTTATGAATATCCAAGGCAAGAAGTACTTTCCGCACAGAACTCCGCCGGATCTTTATGTACAGCATAGAGTGATCGCATCGCGAGATTGTAGGCGGTGGAGTTCCCTGGTCATTCAAAGTCGAGTTGGATGCAAAAAGACAGCCCAGGAGATCGGCCTTATCTTTTGCATCGTGGACCAATGAGTCGTCTCACCAGCGCGAAGATGCAGGCCGAAATTTCCGACGACCGCCTTATCGAGAGACCAGAATGCACGAGTTCCAGAAGGAAGGCGGACTAGCATTTCGCCAATTTTGCCAATGTGCTCTGACTTTGCTTTGGCGATAGCACTTTTGAGAGACCTAGAAGTGAAATTATACTCCTTAAGTGCGCTGGTATTCATGTCCTGAGATGTCGCCGCTTCTAGCCAAGCCTGATAGCATTCCTGCTTATGGCGTAGCGCCAACTGACAAGAGCGTTTAAGCCAAGGCTGGGACTTGCCACCATTCACCAATCAGTACTTTAGAGAACGGAATGAAAAGTTCCATTCTCTCAAGCACCACGTCGGAGACGGAGTCGGCAATGGCATCAGGATTGTCCAGCGGAAGCAAATTCGCCTCCATGAGTAGGATGCAAAGAAAAGACGTATCCCGTCCTAATCTGCTGACCTAAAGTGCCAAACGAGGCGGCAGCTTCCAGTGAATGGCCTAAAATTGAGTCTAACGGGCATAGCACTCAGTATAAGGCAGTCAATATCTGGGATTTGCGTGAAACCAGTTGTGTCAGACCGTATGCCAAAGCGAAGTCGTAGAAACGTCTTCCCGCATGATCAGTGAATTGTGAACCTAGCCAGTCGGCGTGGTGACTGGTGGTCGTTAATATCACCAAGTATACTCACGATCTCTGCGATCGAAATCTGCTGGAGCACGGAATCGGTCGCCATTTCGATGTGCTCGATGAGTCGATCAATTGCGTCGTTTCCACTATGGGATCTATATACACGCATAGATGCGGGCATGGTCATCGCTGTCTATTCGCAGCCAGAGGATGGAGAGATCCCTATTAAATTTAGGCGGCGAAAGCAGATATTCTCACCGACGTATGCGAACACTCCAGCCCGCGGTTTGAAGGAGTTCTCCAATTTTGGTGAGAGGTAGTGTCACACTGCATGCTTGCTTGCAGTCGAATTGGGCCGGCAAGACCGGAGAGGTACTTCTCGCTTACACGAGACCGGCGTAAAGTGACAGCTGTGCTGTCGCGCTTCGTGCGGCGTGTAAGTAGCCGGTGGCCCATGGAGGCGGGAGGAGAAAGGAGGGCAGTGCATCTGTATAGCCACTATGCGGATGTTTGCGGGCGTCGGTAGTCATGAATGCTCCGACTGCTCGTTTGCCCTCCTATACTATATATATATATATTTATAAAAAAATTATACCCCGGGTAGGTAAGGTGGGAAGTGCCAGTCGGAGAAAATATCTGCGTTTCGGTCAAAAACAGGAGAACCGGCATCGCCGTTTCAAGGTGGTGGTGAACGGCATTCAGGTTTGAATGTAATCCCCTGATGTTACAAAAGTCCACAGAGACTGTTTGACATTGCCCTCACTCGATGTTAAGTAAGAGAGAGGTACTTCCCCGGACGCACCAGCCCAATTTAGCTGCATATAAATATGCAGCGTGGCGCTACCTCTATAGGGAATAGCCCAATTAGTTCACGAAAGGTGCTGGTTCTATGGAGATTACGTGTCGGATTGTTATATAATACACAATATAATAGTGTTTCAAAGGGATAGAAGACTATTTTAAGTACCTATTTAAAGCTGGTGGGCAATGTTAAATAAATAATAATAAATAAATATTTCTTTATTGCACACCAAACATTAAACACTTAAATATATTTACTATAACTACTAATATCAATGTACAATTAGGCGGCCTTATTGCTATAAAGCAATATCTTCCAGGCAACCATCTTTTAGAGAAATATTGCTTGGAGATGAGGGCGTGCTTAATATATACGTATTCATACATAACTTAAACTTATTAAAAAAATGTTGTTATCACTTTTAGTCGAACTTTCATACTAAACTTAGTTTAAATATACTACCATTAGATTGGCGATGCAACTATAAAGGCGAGACCAAAAAGAAAATGTCTCAGTGTGCGTATGTGTTTGTGTGCGACTTGCGAGGCAATCATTGCTAGGCTCTACCAGCCTCAACGTAGACAGTTGTATTCTCTGTCTACGAGCCTCAATGTTCGATTTGTCCACATTTGTCATTATATGTTTTGGTGTTTCCCGATTCAAGCAAATTCATTATAAAGTGAATTAAAAAAAACAGAAAATGCGTATATATTGGATAATAATTACATTTTAGAAATCCCAAGGCATAGAAAAACTGCACAAAAAAATTCCAAACCATTATTTTGCAAAAAACAGAAAAATCAACTTTTAGAATCTATTTATGGCTTGGCTACACAGCAGATAATGATTGCGAGTTTATTTTTATTTTGAGGACGTTTTTAGGGTTCCGTAGCCAAAGTAGTTGAGTCTTTGTATGTTGATGTATTCTGTGAATCGCTATTCGAATTTAAAATAAATAAATTAGAAAATAATGGGGGGGGGGGGGCACTCCATACAAAGAACTGAATCTAAAAATATTTTTTTTCATCCAATCTGTATGATGTCCATAAAATATCTTTAAAAATGACATTAAGGTCACTAGAACCCTTTTTCGTCAAAATCAATCGTTTGAAAGATAGAAGCTTTCAAAGTGGAAAAGTGAGTGTCCCTCCCCTCTAACTTTTAAAATAAGAGAGAGAAATCTAAAAAATATACATGCTGTAGATCTTAAAGGAAACTTTTAACGAAAATTGGTTTGAGCGAGATATCATTATTAGTTTATAATTTATTCTAAAAACATTTTTGAAACTTCAAAGCCTGGCAACCCTTATCCTTGACCATATTTTCTCAGGCAAACTTAATTAACTTGTGATGATTTTTTCTACATTTTAATATATATGTCGCAGTCGGATTGTATAAACCGCCGTATTACATTACGGCTAGCCATTTAGAAAAACAGGGCCGTTTTGTAATGCGGCGGGTCAACGCTTAGCCGGATCGAATACGGCTAGGTCAAACTCCGCCAGAAAGTGTTCGCCGCTAAGCGTGATTCAATATGGCTAGCCGTAATGTAATAGTCCATGTCATTCTTCGCCTCTTTGACAGAATATAGTTCCCAATTTTAACACTCGCGGCGCTCACAACAACAATGGCGTCAAATAAAGGAAAATGTCTCACTAGAATGCTATAAAAACATTGATTTAAACAAACAAAACTTGTTAAATATATATGCAGAATCATACTTGTATGGGTTAGGTTATGTTAGACTATGTTTATACACAACGAGCGAGTGAAGCGAGTCCAGTGGATTGGCACAATGAGGCTAAACGTGAGCCGCCATATTGTAGAACGTTTCTCAACGACAATCCGGCTAATCGTTGACCCGCCGCACTACAAAACGGCCCTGTTTTTCTAAATGGCTAGCCGTAATGTAATACGGCGGTTTATACAATCCGACTGCGACATATTATATATATCGTGGTTAACAAATGGGTGCAATTACTACCAAAAATTAAGGTTTTTATAATTTAAATTAAACATAGCCTTGACCATTTTTTTAATGACAACCCTCTTGGTAAACGTTTACAAACATGTATTAATTAATTTCCAAATGGCTGAAGGTCCGTTCTTCCTTCGGATCTTAGACCATTCGATATTAACGTTACTTGAGCGGCCAGGACGGGTTGGGTCTGTTCTATCTCCCCTCTGATTAAACAGTATTGTCTATGGTTTTACCTATATAGTTTGTGCCAGAGAGAACGTGAGCATCGTAGACAGAGAATACCTGTCTACAATGTCTAAAGTGCCACAAACTTTTCTGGCCCGGTGACCAAGACTGGAACTAAAGCCGTCATTTTGAAATGACAATCTGTTGTCAGTTTTAATAGTGGAGCGACGCACAAAACTCGTTTACCCTAAAGGGATGGGAGAAACATATTTTTAAAGTCTTTTCTTTTATGCAAGAAGAGAAACGTCTCCAAGCTCCATTAATAAACTAATAAAGTAAAAATGTTGATTGTTTGTAAATTTGATTTTTCACACGACCATAATTACAACATTAAAATATAATACTACATTCTTTTATTTCTAAATAACTAATAAAATAATAGTTATCATGATTTTAGTATTGTGATGCCAAAATTTCAATTACTTCCTGCATTGGACATTATTTTTACCCTAAAAATCGGAATATATCATTTGATGGCAATACTTAATTAGACAAGACTTGTCACTCTTGTCAGAAGAGCGCCGCCACGACCGGTCAGAAATGTTTGTGGCACTATACGCTGTCTACGGTGAGCATAGTGATTACATTCTCTCTGGTTTGTGCTTTGTGCTAAAGTTGACTGTTGTTTCGATTGGAGGGTATTTCGAATTGTGTTTTGAAATATGTTCTTACTTTAAACTTTTAGAATAGTACCTATTGCTTCTTAGTACATCGTATGTCGATGCATTTTCCACAATTATAAATTGTTAAATATTAAAACTAGTTGACATGAGTGATGAATATAAGGAATATATATCGTACTTGGAAAACTGTACATACCGAAACATACAACAAAGGGCCAAATCAATGGGTCTTCCCTGTAACTATAAGGCAAGTAAAATCTAAAATGTCACCGTAAACCGCCGTGTCATTAAGTCTTATTTTATACTACGTTCGGCCCCCTCGTGACTAGTAAAATGAATTCCAGAACTTAGGGACCGGGACATAAAAATTGGCTAATACTGGCCATGCTTCCCAGGGAATTAACAAACAAATATTATGAGACAACATGGAGGGCGAACTGCGATATACCTTAACACGGACGCGCTAACATTCCTGGCATAAATTGCATTCCCTGCTCTCTCCGGCACTACCCCCGATGTCGCCATATTAGGGCGAAATCGGGGGTGGTGCGGAGGTAGAGAGCATTCTTCGCATTCTTGCCAGGTCCCAACTTACCGCTTCCGTGTACAAAGGTCAAAAACTTTAAATATTTTAATTTTTTTCAGAAAGTTTATTTGATAGAACTTATTTATGCTAAAAAGTTTCGGTCAGAAGATATTGTACAGGCCATTATACAGAAAGTTAAAATTGAACGTTTATTATCATACAGGAGCAAAAACAAAAGCAATAAGGTACAAACATTGTTCAATAAAACAAGTTAATAAGCAGTCTGGAAGGGAACATTGCGAATGTTCTTAGATTTTTGTTTTTATTTTTATCAATGACATCTCTTAGCCATTTATGTACAGTTTATCTTTATGTCTATTTTTAATAAGCCTTGTCTTATTAAAAATAGACACCAGATTATATTTGCCATAATACATAAAAAAAGTAGTTTTATGACTAACACTTATAGAATTATCTTTACATTTTTAGAGGATTAATATAACATCTAGTAACAGATCACCACCTATTACCATCACTCCCAAAGGCCCTAAAGTGTATTTGCCGGATGTCCAAAGGGTCGTTCATAACATGAAACAGAATTCCAGACGTAGCTTGTTAAATGATATTGAACAACATAATCAAACCCTTAAGCCAAGTGACAGAGTACTGAGAAGTTATAATTTAAGAAAAACTAATACTCCAAATTACAAGATAATGAACATTAATAATATCCAAAATAATATAAGTACAAATATTTCAAATGTAAATACACAGACTGGGAGTTTCTATAATTATTTTGTGACAACAGAATGTGTTGCGAAAAAACATAGGCCAGCTATTTTAAGTTCTAGTTGTAATTCTGAAACAAGAGAATCAATTATTTCAAGAAAAAAGGTAATTTTTTTTGTTTCATATGTTTCAATGTGTTAGTTAGACAGTATTACAAAATTTAAAATATTCAAAAAACACATAATATTTATCTTAACACAGCTTTGGTTTTTAACTCTCAATTTGTTAGTGATTATAATATTTGTTCTTTCTCAAGTTGAAAAACTTTTCCTTTTTCCCTGCTTTTTTTAGTCTTACTTACGTATGTTACGTCTTACTTACGTACGTTATGTCTTACTTACTGAAATATAGTAATATTAATGGACGGAATATTAACGGAATAGTAATGAAAATATAGTAATATTTCAGTAGACTAAAAAAATATTTTGTATTGAGTAAGTAGCTTTTGTGTCAGTCATTGAATTAGGTTGAGATTTGGTAGTCTTAAAGTTATAATATAAAGTATCAGGTGGCTCATTAGTGGGGAGGAGTAAAGGGGGACAACACATCTTCATATCAGTCATGGGTGTTTGTGCTCTTCAAAAGGCTTGTTTTGTTGTTGTTTGTTTTGTTTGGCCCCTTGTAAAAAAAATAAGAATTACTGATCGAAAAGCTGATTGTCTTATTTTCAATTCCAGAATGTGGTTCAAAACAATAATTGTATAGCTGCGAGACGTCAGAGGACAGTTAGCGGTATTTATCCTTTAGTCGTCTACAAAAAATTCCCTCAGAATGTGCACACAACAGAAGGAGTTTTAATGAGAAAAAGTGATGGAAGCTTTACCAAAATCAATGCTCTCATACAAAAATCCAATACAAATTATAAACAGAGAATTGCTTATTGCAATACAGATATTAATATACAAGATATCATAGAGAGTATCGAAGATAATAATGAAAACACAAATGATGACTCGCAAATATATCCCGCTGTACAAAGTGACACAATGCCCTCCCAAAGTACATTCTACCCGCAGATGGAAAACAATTACAGATGCAACGAAAGAGATGCTTACTCAAATTACCATCTTGACACAACGAGGCAGCAAACATACAAGAGAAACCCAAATGACAAGCAAATACTACCCAAAATTGAAGTGTTTTCAAAGTTCAACAACATGAAACAAACATTTCAGCCATTATATGTTCAAGTGAGCACTGAATCAGAATTAAGTATGTATTTAATTTTGTCTTTATTACTAAACTACTAATTGCCCAAGGGAATTGCGAAAAATCTGACTTATACAAAGTTGTTTAAATTTAACTTTATTTATATCACAAAGATAAAAACAATCATAAGTTCTATTCTTATTCCCGTAAATACAATAGTTGGATAACAAAACTTAGGAATATACCTGTCATTATATTGAGTAATTTAATTTTCTAACAATTTTAAGAACTAGGTTGTTAGATTACTGCTGAGTTGATCTAAATCTATATCATATAATACGATGCTAAAAATATCTTGCCTCTGCAATAATGAGTTTTTTTTTTTTTTTTTTTATTATTGAAAGAAAAACCTACAGCTATAACATGACAATATTAAATTTAGTATACAAACAATGAGCCAAACAAAGGTTTTTACAAATAGAAACTTATAAGGAATTACAACAGAAATGAACATGGTTTACTTAGCGCTCACAGTTTTAGGGAAAAATAATACGTGTTGTTGATGATAGTTGATGAAACAAAAGCATTATAAAAATTTAACTACAATATTATTTTTTTATTTTTAGGTCAGAATTGCCCCTTGTATGGTAGCAAAAAGTGCAACACTGCTCTTTTGGAGTGTTTGTACAACTTCAAGAGTGAGATGCTAACAAATGTGCCGCTGCTGCAAGTAGCTACCACCGCTAACACCAAGAGCGTATTCAGCACAACAACTGTGACCACACCGTGAGTTTTGTTCATGTTTTATTAACTTGTTAACTCTGCGTCAATGCATCAACAGCACTAAGAATATTTGCATATGTCACGCCTATGATAATTTCATAACCATTCATGAAGTTAAGTTTCTTGTGTTAACAAATAACTCATTTTAATGCTATTTTTTCTTTGAAGTTAACAATTTAAGACTTGCTGTTCTTTCACATCACATGTGAAATTTACTTTTTTTTTGTATGGATACATTGCATTCAGAGACTGGAGTTTACTTCTTAAAAAAGAACGAGAAAAATTGTATATTGCTTTACTGTGCTCAAGCCGCCTATAGCCACCGCACACTTGCTACCTCTGCGATTTAGCCACTTTTTACAAGCTGAATGTAGCGACCACACGCTCCCCGCCGATAATTTAAAAACGCTGTAGGTATGCGGCTGCGAGTTTTACCGATCGAGCATCTGATATCTCGACTCGCTAAATCGTGATGCAGCATCGATGCATTCGCAAAATCGCTGATCGCCAACGCTACAGGTAGCGTGTGTGCCCTCGCCCTTATACGCTTGCACGTTCGTTCTTAACGAGTAAAATCCAGTCTCGTGTCGGGAGCTTTTTTTTTACTTTAATTTGTTTGCTCAGCTTGTTTGTTTGCACGCTTTGGGAATGGCTTTCAGAATGGCGCACCCATCTTCACATGGCACTGACGCTTCTTTTAATTGTAAGTTTTTTTTATGTACACGACACATTATTCTGTGCTTAGCTTTAGCTTCATGTAATCATCGTCAGACGAGTCTTTAGCGCGCGTTTAGATTTTTTTTAAGTTTTTTATAGCATAAGGGGAGCAAACGAGTAATCGAAACCCTATTTATGTATCAACACCCATAGATATCCGCATAATATACGCTGACGCGGCATTCCTATTCTAGAAGTCATTGTATTATATAGCATAGGGAGGCATACGGTACACGAAGTAAATGCTTGCCTTCCTGCTACGACTTCCTCGGGGTCTCCGGAAACTCACCATACGAAACGCGACAGCACAGCTGTCACTACGACGATAGGTATCGCAGCGGTCTTCCTTTCTCTTTCTCATATGCCTATTTAATTGACTAATTTTATACCTACTCTTATTCATGTAGTCCGCCCACCTTTTATCCCATATACACTATACAGGGTTATTTTTTGATCACCGGCCAAATTTTCAGATTTGGTTCAGAATCAATACATTCGATTTATGAAATAAAAAATATTAAAAAAATAATTAGATAGAATAGACAATTACTTTGTCCCATGTTGTAAAACATATTTCTTGGTCACCACGTGCATCACACTCGCGTCTTGAAGTCGATACATTTCGTGTAAGAACAAGCACGAATGTATTTTTAAGGACCATTTCAAATCGATTTTTATTTAACAAAATATTACAATTAGGCGATAAAATTTAAAACCACCCTTGGAATGATGTTTACTTTCTTATTTTAAAATTTACCCAGTGACCAAAAAATAACCCGGTATATACCCCATAACTGTGATGTATTCATCATGATGACTATAACGTTACAGCGTGCGAGCAGGATAGATATACGAGCGACACGGAACTACGCGTGTACGAATATTTCGGTTACTCCGAGCAGCAGATGCGACAGAACACAGGTACCTGGTCCTACCTACGGGTCAGCCTTTGACTCGCCTGTCACCTTTGAGTATTTAACCAAATGGATATGTCATGAACGCACACGCCTATAACAAAATTCTGCCTAATGGTCGCCGCACAGTTATCAACTCGGAAAGGGATCGGAAACGGATCACCCCGAGCCGGTCAGTATTCTTTGTATGAAGCTCCATAGTGCAACGCACACTAATGGGAAACGGATCGGAAACGCCTCGGATAGGGACCGGCTTACGCCGAGGCGTCAACCATCCGCCCGCTATGGCCCGCTCGCTAACGGCTCACCGGCCGTCATCGCGCTTGTCACTCCGTACTAGGGTGACCAAAATTTCTTCAGAGAAATATAGTATCTTTCGTAGTAATGACCGTTGTGTTTTGCGAGCGCGCAGACATGATAATTAGATATTAGATACCAATGACAAAACCTCTCCATGCTCCATGTATTAATTGGTAACGTTTACATTTGGTAAAGGTATGATAGCTTAGAACAGCCAAAAAAGCCTACGTCGATATTTTACAATTTGAAACGCGAGCTAAGTAATCTTTCTTAATATTTATGGCATATTTACAATGTATGATCATAACAACTATACTTCTTATAACTTTTCACTTCTTTGCTACACTAACCTTAGTATCTATGGCACAAATTTAAGGCGATAAAGCGCAGATCAGACACTTTTAATTGTTTCGGATGCCCCAAAGGTAGACCAAGATTTGCTTGTGAAGTGACATAAAATTGTAATTTCTAAAATATATTTTTACACGAACACATAAAGTACTCGGAAGCGACGCATTTGCAGTTGCGGTCGTATTAGGGTTTCCAACTGTACTAATATATTGTATTGCACTATATTCCAGGTCTGTGTACCTACTATATACTGTTAAAGAAATATTATATACATAGTTCCTACGCAAAAATACTATATTTTCAAGACTGAAATATTTATATTGCAAATAGCGAAAAATCGTGTTTATTGATGCTCAATGACTCAATGAGCTTTTTTTTTACTTAAACCTGGCCCGCCTACCTATTCTAAACCTAGAGTTACTTATATTTGATTGCAGTATACTATATTTTTTTAATACATATTTTGAAAAATGGTAGCGGACGGTGGTTACCACGGCAACGGTTGTTATCACGGCAACGGAGGTTACTAAGGGGTTGCGGGCGCGCGGGCCGTGCATAGCGTCAGTTACGTGTTGCACGTGTGTTTTTATTGACTTTTCAGGTTAGATTCTAACACATAATAATGATGAAAAGGGAAAGACTTATTGACTACTTTCTTTTTTATGACATAAAAATGACATGACGTGTAAAAAGGTACGTAGGTACTGGGTAAATCTTCGTAAATTGACGAATTCGGGTTTTATAATTAGATATAAAATCATAAACAGGTTATGTAGGTTCTCCGTACTAAGTGGGTAATTATTTTTGTATTATATATACAAAAACAATTATATTTTACTTATGTCTATCGACGTCCATGGACATCCACACATCACCACCTTTCCTCCTCCTCCTACAATGGGCCACTGGAAACTCACACGCATGTTAGTTTCGTCACATCAGTCTGTCTATTTACGTAGTTTACCTAAATATATTTCTTAGCGGATGCCTGTCACAACATCTACCTGCATGGCAAATTTCAGCCCGATTCGTCCAGTGGTTTGGGCTGTGCGTTGATAGATCGCTATGTCAGTCACCTATGAGTTTTATATTATATACAATTACAGGGTTACTTTTTGGTCACCCTACCGATAAGCCGATAGGTGATACGTTTCCGATCCCTTTCCGAGTTGATATGTGTGCGATGGTAGCGGAACGTAACGGAAGCGGATCGGCACCGGATGGTTGACGCCTGGTTGACGCCTTGGCGTAGGCGTTACGTTTCCGATCCCTTTCCGAGTTGATAACTGTGTGGCGACCTTAATTCGGTGAAGGACACAGCCAGCCGCTAAACACTAATACATTTCGGTTACATAGTTAATTTATTATTGACGCACACTAAAATAATTAAATGAACTGAAAATGTTTTTATTCAAAATAGAATTATAAAAAATATGTTTTGATCGTCAACAATTACATCTACCATCGATTCAACCCTAGTCCTGCCCTGAGAAGAACTGGCGAAACAAACACAGTAAGGCCTCGTGATAAGATGAATATGAAAGTACAAATACATTTGCATAAATGATACAATAGGCTATTTGACACTATCAAAAATATACTACGAATTATAGTCATCATATTAAATAAGATAATAATAAACCGTATACGAGTGTTAAGTCTATTTTATATAAAAAAATGCTTAATTATTGTAAAATTTGCGAAATAAAGAAGCAATTATTTGTCAACGTCAAAAACGTTTTGTGATCGGTTGAAACTCAAATGACGTCACCGGCAAGTAAACTCTAACCGATTTGCATAATGTTTGATACTTTATTTACTTGCTTTTCACGTCAATCTAATCATATTGCGCCGCCATGACAGTTTGCACTGTATTATTTTTTGTTCTTAATACTGCTCTTTTTCTGGAAATATTTACCTATGTAACGTGTTTAACAAGTCTTAAAGTATGAAATTAAAAAAATCAAAAAATTGTCAAATACCCTATTATCAATTTACCTTTATTTTTTATAATTTTATGCAAATTGTAAAGGCCCAAGTGGTGATGGGGTGAAGGAGGAGACTCTTAGACAATATTTTTTTAGAACCTCTATCGTCTGTTCTACCGCGTCGTGAATCCGATCGGACAAACAATCTAGAAAATTAAATCGAATTTTAAATCGCAAATTTCTTGTTTTTCAATTCGCCTGCAATACAGCATTGCATTATCACTGTGCCGCAGGGATGGCGTGTGACCAGCACGTGTCTTCAGACGCGCTCCCCGGGCGTGACACGCCGGCTACCATCCCGGAGATGTTGGACGACGCCGTGGAGCTCATCAGCCAAGATGGGGTGAGGAGTTTTCAGTAAGAAGAAGAGAATTGCGCTGGTATTGCACATATTGTTGCGGTAAAGTGACGGTGGCCCGTGGAGCAATAAGGAGGGTACAGGCATATGCCACGTATAACCTCTGTACGTTCGTGTTAAAATTTCTTGTTTTAGCCACCAGTTGGCGTGACAGTCTTGTAAGTCGTTCCGTACATGCTTGTGTTTGCAGGACTATATGGAGCAGATAGGTATGGACGTGCGCGTTTGCTGTGTGGTGTGTCCCTGGGCCGGCCCCAGCATGCTGCTAGAGAACCACGTCCTCAAAGTAAGAACTGCCTGCAATTATACAAGACTCTAGCTCTTGCAATAAAACTGAATATTAACAGATTTTTATCGCGGTCTATCTAAGTATTTTACAATCCCGTCGTTTTAGAAGCTACATGCTACAGCAAACATATGAAGAACAAGTACACATACATTTGAAGAACAATTACACAAACATATGAAGAACAAGTACACAAACATATGAAGAACAAGTACACAAACATATGAAGAACAAGTACACAAACATATGAAGAACAAGTACACAAACATATGAAGAACAAGTACACAAACATGAAGAACAAGTACACAAACATACTAAGATAATCTCTTTTTTTTGGTAACGCAGGGGAATAACTTTATTCTACCTAGGAGCTTGGGTGACTCAACGGGGTACAGTGTCGGGCTCGGCAATTGGGGTTAGCTCTACAGACTAAACCCCTGCAGGTGCCTTCATCCCCTATAATTGGAGGGCCCCTGCGGATCTGCAAGTAACAGGATCCCTCCAGCGACAGGCTGGCCTCGATGAAAGAGGCCAGACTACTCCTTGGGGACTGTCCGGCAACAGCTTTGGAACCTTGCAATGGGGTCAGGTTGCATTCCTAACCCCTGGTCCCAATGCTCCAACGGAGCACACCACGCCGGTCGTCCTAATCTACGCCGCCATCTGCTGATTCAAAGGGACGGGAGGAGGAGCTGAGCTGCTCTTAGTCTGGCTCCTCCTCCCGAGCGTGTCCGGTATGTGTGGCCTTGTCCGGAATACTCTTGGAGATCAAAGTGGCACGCAAACCCCTCCACCACGACAAGGTGGCAGCATCTTCGGGGGCGATACTAAGATAACCTGTGATGTCCTGGTATGATAGGTTATTAAAAGTACCGTAGTAAATGAACTGCGATAAAATCCGTTAATATAGTTTTATTATAATGTGTAGTTCTGTTATTATGTCGCTGCAGACGGCAATTAATCATTATCAGGTCAGGGACTTGCGTTAGCGGCGCGAAGTTGTTATTGATAAAACCTTACGAGTCCACATAGACACGTCACCAAACTAAAATACTTTATGTCCTAATAAGTATAAATTTTATTAATTTTCTTTACAAATAGACATTATTGTATTCAAAGTTGATAAAAGGGAGAGGCGTTATATTAAATCACATATACTATAAGTGCCTACAATTAATTCGAATCTATAATAAAAAAGTTTACAAGTATACGAAAATACTTTTTTGAAACAAGATAGATAGCGAAAGAATGTAATCATGCTATGTACCGACTCGTACAGCGAACGCCAACCCCGCACGGGTGAATGACCCCGGCCGGTCCATACTCGCTATCAGCATTAAAAATTTCCTTTGGCTAAACTATTGCTCTGATTGATCTGATTTTTGTTGTGTAGCCTGGAAATAATACACTAAATATGTGGTTTCATTAATCGCATTTCGCTTTTATCCTACTAATGTTATAAATGCAAAAGTTCTGTATGTTTATTTGATTGTTTGTTACTCCTCACGCAAAAACTACTGAACCGATTTTCGTGAAATTTGGCAGACACAAAGAGTAACTTGAATTAACTTACAGGTTATCCCAAAAAAAGTTCCATAAGGGAAGCCATGGGATGATTTTCTATTTTCCACGGGATCGAAATTTACGCGGGTGAAACCGCGGGGCGCAGCTTGTCAATTGTATATATTAAATGATACGCGTTTCTAATTTTTGTTTGCCGCCTATAAAAGTACAGCATCGAAAATTTTTATCGGCATTAATATACGCAGCACCGCTCCCACGTCTTATGACCGAGTCTGTAGCGAGGTAATGACAGCACTGGAATGGCCGGGCTGGCGCAGAGGTGTGTGGCTCGGATGAGCGGAGTGTGCTGCGCCAGAGGTCGCGGGTTCTTGGTCATCAATGTTTATCTATGTATAACTATATGTATTTCACACACACACATTTTCTTAAATTTATTAAACATATTTTCGTTGTCTAGTACCCGTAACACAAGTCCCTACGGTACTTAGCACGGAGCTGTGGTAATATAGTGTAATAAGCTGACAGATATTGTTATTTATTAGTATAATTATGTACATTCCGCAGGAGCACTCCTCGGCGGTGGTGGAGGCGCACGGCGGCGAGTGGAGCGTGTCGTGGTCGCTGGGGGCGCTCGCGATCGACGCGCGCGCGTTCGTGCTGCGGCACAACGCCGCGCTGTACGTGCTGCGCGCGCATTACCGCGACCCCGAGCAGCTCGCCGCGCACCTCGCGGTATGTACACACGCTAGCGAGCAGCTCGCGAACGTGCTGCTGCACAGCTCCGTGATGTGCACCTAGCGGTACGTACACACGCGATCACTCCACTCACACGCAGACTACACTCACACCACACGCACATTCCTGTCACACACACACACCACTCACACGCAGACTACACTCACACGCACACTCCTGTCACACGCACATTCCACTCACACGCACACTCCACGCACACTCTGCTCACACGCACACTCGGGCACATAAAGGGTTAATAAAACCGAGAGGCATTAAATGAAACCACATATCTAGTGTATCATTTTCAAGCTACAGAACAAAAACAGATCAATCAGGGCAACAACGCACACGAAACTTTTAGACGCGGCGGCCGGCGACTTACAAGCTTTTTAGAAGCTGAATGCAGCGACTAGACGCGGGGAGCGCACACTTCAAGATGCCAGACGCGGCGACTAATGTGCTAATGTATGTCAATTAACGTTTAAAACCCGTCGCAGAGTCGCGAAATCCTGCGACTGCATCGATACTGCTCTCAGAGCAATAGTTTAGCTGCAGAGCAATGTTTTAAAGTTTTTTTTCACTTTGTACACTCTGTATAGTCTGCTGACCGCGAGGCCGGCTGACAAGGTGCGAGGTTGCCGCTCGCTGTCGTCGTCAGTCCAAAGGACCTCGATCTGCCAGCGGAAACTCACACACCGCACAGTGACTATACCTTTTACGCGTTGGCGCCGTTTTGTTACAAAAAATGTTTGTTCCAGTCGATATCAGCGGACCCCGCTCCCAAGTCAGGCGTAATAACCGTGTACAACAAGGTGTCTGGACAGCCGTACACCTGGAGAGGCTACATCCAGCCGCTCACCGGCGAAGCCCCAGAGCTCCAGGGGATCGAGGGGCTCCAGGTGGACATATCGCATCTCGACCTTCTGCCCAACAGCGCCAACCTCAGGCTTTACAATCGAGAGCTGGTCTCCGACTCGCAGACCAAGGCCATAGTCGGTGCGCCAGCGCTCAACGATATCGACATCGTTATGTATGTCAAGATATTTTGATTCTTGACACACAAATTGGTCGACTTACTGCAAGAAGAACTCATTATTTGACATTTACAAAGCTTTGAGAAATCAAATAATTAGTTTTGGTTTAATTAATAACACCATTATAGTGTTAAATATTATAGTGTTATTAAAAATTAATTTATTTCTCAAAGTTTTGTAAATGCCAATTAATGACTTCTTGCAGTAAGCTGACGAATTGAACAGCCAAATATTAGGTATATTATACATATATATGTATATTAATGTTCTGCAGTGGTAAATGCAAAAATATTTCTAAATTTAACACTTGATATTTTTGCAAATTTTCAAAGTTCAGCATAGGTGGGAATCATATTTGGTTGTATGCTAAATATAACTTTATTTGGTGTATAGTCTAACATTTGTTACATGCTTTCCGCCTTATTTTTTTTACTAGATGTTATTTTTTTTTATTTTTATGATGTTGTTTTCAGTATTAACAGTTTATGATCTCATAGACATACTTATACGTTTATTTTATAAGGTTATCTTACATTTCGTTAATAAATCGTGCTGGATATGTAAACATTGATACTTTTCTTTTGATAAAGTAATATCTTAAAGAACCGTTAAAACAGTATAATTGATTACTGATTGCATAGTATATTGTTAAAGGTAACTATGATATACCATTTATTAATATGGTAATAAATATTACAAAATTTTAACGGTTTTTTATGTAAATATATTCCTATACTATATACTGAACTGTAATATATTATCGAATATAATTGTTATAATGTTTTATTTTTTTATAAGTTTTGTCAGTGCTGGATCAACTTTGCCAAGTTAACACTGGCGCCATCTGTGTCGCACAATATTATTTGTACAACGCAGGATTGTATGCGCTGCCGAGCCGGCCAACGCGGTTTAGCCTAGCGCTAAATAAGGCACTGAGTTTTGTTACTAGTTTACTTTATTTTATTAGGAATTAATGTTTAATTTTTTTGGGCATATTTTAATATTTGACATATGCGTGTATCTTTTGTCAATCAATAAATTATGATTGAGTTTATCTCCAATGAACATCCACTTTCTTTTCGTTGGTGATACCCAAGACCTGTGAAAAAGTATGTTTGACCTAAATACACTTTTGTTATTGTTAAAATATGATGTGCCCATAAAAGCAACATTTTAATTCCGAAAGGCTGTTTTATATTATATTTAACGGTTAATTTAATTTAAAATCAAGTGTTCCATATTATGTTAATTATTTTGCTACTTTTTTATTTGTTGTTTATTCGTAAGACACGTGACGTTTCGTAACAACACCTGTGTATCGTACGCCAGTTTGAGCGTGAAGTTAGTTGGAAACGAAAAGATTTACAGAGTCCGGGAAATATTGAAAAAAAATATAGATAACTTCATCTAAACTTGCGAACCTAACGTTGCATGGGAGACAAATCGTTAGTTGGTAGAGGACACGACTCTGAGACTTCCGCGCGTCTCTTAAAAGACAATCAAATTTTTTTTTAATTTGTCCGGTCTAAAGCGGTTTAAAAAGCATTACATATACGAATCCAGAGTACAATAATTTCTGATCATTAGATTCAAGTGTAATTTCACTTGACTTTAAACTCGTATCTGTTGTATTAGATAGAAGTATTTTTAACTAATTAAAAAAAAATATTTCTAAAAGGTCACTAGTGGAATCGATATATTTTTTGTTGATTTTTGATAATTATATTTGTTAGTTTGTTACTTGTTGATTGTTTCGTTGATCAAATCAGTAATTTCATTAAGTATAACAGGTATCGTAAGCGTAAGACAATTTGCAAAATTATTTAGGTAGAAAATGATGTCCTATAAATAGCTTTCTATTTCTATATAATATTACTCTTGGATCATATTTTGGTAAGTACACAAAAGTAATTTTATGTTGTTTTCTTACACGCGTAAGAAGTAATAGCTCCCTCCTTTAAAAATTTTTAATTAATTACAAAATATTTAAAAAAGTGCGTTAGTGGTATCGTTATATTTTTTGATAATTATTATAGTTTTGTTAGTTTTTAACTTGTTAAATTGTTGTGTTGATTAAATCAGTATTTTTATTGTTAAAACAAGCATTGTAAGATTCTTAATTGCTTAAGACAATTTGCAAATTTTCTCTTCGTCTTTATATATTTAAGAGGAAAAGGTTGTCTTAAAAAAAGGAAGGGGATTTCTATATAATATTACTTATTAAAATAAGAATTATCTTTTTTATGTTTTTTATGGAGAAATAACTACTGAAATATATTTTTGTAAGTAGTTACACAAAACTATTTTTTTTTGTTTATAAAAATAAGACATTAACAAACCCCACTGTCCTGTCCAGTCGCTGGACCTGTGGGAATCTTAATAGTATTAAGTTTTGATTCCTTTTACATTAAAATTTTTGTTATTTTATCTTCCATTTTGTTGAGTAAAGCCGATTCAAAATTAAAATACGTGTAGAAGAATAATTTACTTTGCATTATTCGCTGTTTCCAATCTGAAAAATAAACATTTGTTATGTATGCCTTTGTTTTATTTCCTATTCCTAAAATCGAAGTAGGTATCTATGGTGTATAATGAATCGAGTAATTTTTAGACTACCTTTTTTTATTTCTTTCTTCTCTTTTTGGGTTCCGTCCCTAAAAAGGAAAAAATAAGAACCCTTAGAGAATCACTTTGTTATTCATCCGTCTGTCGATTTGTCATGTAGAATTTTCAAAACTTGCAAAAGACACAGAAACTTCATCAATAATTACGTGTATCTTATATATCAATGTATCAAATAAAAGTTTTATTTATTACATTAAAGTATATGTGTGTGTGTATTAAAGTATATCTGTATAAACATTATTATTAAAACATATTAGCGTTCTGTACTTTACTTACATATAAACTATAAGTGTGCCAAATTTCATACTCCTGCGTCCGCGCAATTTTCGTAAAAATGTTCCTAAAGTTTTTGCCTAATATATAGATTAACCATATTCCTTAACTTTCATTCTCTCATTTGATAATACATCATAACTTCCAATTAAATCACTTGATAAATCGCAAGGGCATTTGATCATTTCATTTGATAAGGCGTCATAGCTTCCAATTATGTCAAACAAAGCGACAATGCTTTCTGTTCTGTCCATTCACAAAGCGTAATAGTTTTCATCATTAAAGATCGTATTTTTCGTTAATAATGATATATGTTATATCTCAGGCAATTATACCTCCCGCCTGATGATGCTACCAGTTACCACCTCGTGTTGAGGCGATTAGCGTGCCTCTGTGATCCCCAAGGGTATGCCGGACAGGGCCACTCATACCGGACAGACTTGGGGGATAAATGCCAGACTAAGAACACCTCAGCTGAGGGGTACTCCATCCGTCCCTCTGAATCAGCAGACGACGGCGTGAATTGAGCCTACTGGTGGGTCCCTTTTCGGACATTTCAAGGCGTGCCCCTTTGGAGTACTGGGGCAAGGGTCAGGATGGGAACCTGAGCCCAATGTTCCGACGATGCAGTAAAGAATGTTCAGCGGCAGCCGGACAGTCTCCAAGGAGGAGACGCCTGGCCTTTTCGCAGTGCCCAGCCGGTCGCTGGAGGGATCCTGGTGCCTGCGGATCCAGGACCCTCCAATTCTCATGACTTTGTAGTCAAGAAAAAAGCTACGACGCCCATAGACATCCGCATAGAGATTGTGCAGATGCCTCGCCCTCTTTCCTCCTCCCTCTCCGGGCCACCGGCTACTTACACACAGCACGAAACGTGACAGCGCTAGTATTGTGCTAGAGACAGATACCTCCACCCAATTCGGCTGCACGCATGTATGTAGCGTGGCATTACCTCCTTTTTTATTGGTTGTTATTGTTTATATGAGCCCAGCATAATAATAATAATATTATTAATAAAAGTAAAGATATCATATTATGATTTAGGATAAAATGTTGCCTTTACACACCACGTTAGCCTAGCCAGTTGTTAAGTACCGTGCGGATGGGACCAGCCAGTGCCGGAAGTCCTCCACCCGTCCCTCTGCATCAGCAGATGGCGGCGTGGATTCGGACGACCAGCGTGGTGTGCTCCGTTGGAGCATTGAGCCCAGGGGTTAGGATGGGAACCCGACCCCATTGCACGGTTCCACCGTGGAGTAAGGGCCTGTTCAAAGGCAGCCGGACAGTCCCTAAGGAGGAAGAGTCTGGCCTTCTCACCGAGGCCAGCCTGTCGCTGGAGGCGCCCTGTTGCTTTTAGATCCGGGGCCCTCCAATCATAGCGGCTGAAGGCACCCGCAGGGGTTTAGTCGGTATGGGCGTACCAAACGCCGAGCCTGACACAGGCCCGGTTTCAGAGCCACCCAGGCTCCCGGGTATCGTGCGTAAATGCATTCCCCTGCGAAAACAAAAAAAAAAAGAAAAGGTGTTAAGTACCGTAAGGACTTGTGTTAAAGACTTGTCTTTACAACGGAAATTAACATTTTTGTTATAGAAATATATAATACCTATACACAAAAAAAAATCCATGACATAAGCAGGATTCGAACCCGCAACCCCTGTCGCAACATGCTCCGCTCATCCGAGCTATGTCACCACTGCGCCAGCCAGCCGCCCTTTTAGTAGTTAGTAGACTTTTACTATAAAAGGATACGAAAATTATTAAATCCTATTTCGATGTCGGTAGTTTAAGCGTGCTTGCAACATCCCATCTTTTGCTCCTAATCAATAATGCACTCTGCAGCGCCCCGGGAACTGATAACCTTCAACTGCGATGCGCGCGCAGCTCTCAAAACGGGTGGACAGGTATTCAGTTGGCTTCAAGCCTGACCCACAGCCTGTTATTAACACTAGCCGGGTTTGAACTTGTGGAACCACACACAAACGCTAAGCTATAAAACTATGTCTGCTAAATTTAAGCAGAACGTATTCCGTAAACGCCGTGCACCTTCGGCAGCCCGTTGGCCAAGACCATCTAAAAAACTCTCAATTCTCGCAATAATATGTTTTGGTTATCTGATTTTCATTTATCCGGAAGGATCTGTGCCTAATGGTAATCGGTGCTCTAAGGACTTGAATCGAGAAACATTTCCTGAGTGTAGTGAAATACAAAAACAGATACAAGAATATACCCAGGACGGTGGACGCTCTCTGCATGCTTTACTCCTTACTCTGAGATCTGACAACGAGAGCAAGTTCAATGAAATGGTAGATTACCTTGATAAATTATACATGAAGGCAGAAGAATGCAACAGATGTTATATGAAAAGGGCTTTTGACTGGGTGGTTTCCTTCATTAGAGTAGGTTAGTATATATTTTTTTTGCCAGGGCTATGCAAAGTTCAGGTCCTGCCCTATTACTGAAAGACCGCTGTCCGTCTGTACGTCAACAGAATTTTATTTTGATTTTACACATAATATATTTCTACTGCCGCCATAACAATGAATACATTATATTTACCATTATATTTTTTGTGTGTAGTTCAAGTGCCCGCAAATATGTATCAGTTTATCAACGAAAAGACGGTGTAATGCTCAAGGTAAAGGTCGGTTTGCGAGTCCGACTCTCACTTGGCTGATTTTTATTTTTTAATACTGACTGTTTTGTGTTGTGTTGTTTTAAACTTTTATTAGGGTGCGTGTTGAAGTTTATATGCATTTTTAGAAACTAAACGTGGATGAAACCGCGGGGCACAGCTAGACGGACTATGATGTAGGTTTGCAAAGACAATCGCTTTGTGTACGGGACCCATAAATCATTTCTAGTTTTATACTTCTTTTATAATTCTATTTTAATAGCTCTTTTATAGGTATTCAGATTTTAAATAATTTAAAATTTTGTAATGTTTTAAATCTTGTTAACGTGCTGCAAACCTTCTAGCAATTAACATTTTTTAGATATCTAACAGCTTTTTTTTCTCTGTGAA
>LUGF01050028.1:129337-140064 GCA_001625245.1 Calycopis cecrops
TGTTCCAGACTACACAACAAAAATCAGATCAATCGAAGCAATAATTTAGCTACAGGATTTTTTAAAGCTTTTTCTCATTTCGTATACGCTGTATCGTCAGCAGGATTGCGAGGCCGGGCAACTACGGCATACCGGTGTCAGTGACCCCGTGCGAGGTCGCCACTCGCTATAGCCTTCAGTCCAAAGGATAATTACATTTTTTCTTAATTATTAAGCAATTTAATATCTTGGATACCCGTTTCTAATTGTATTATATGAATTGAAGCATTATGTGCGTGCCGTAGTGTGGGTTTCGTTTTATTTAATTGAATAGTAAAATATATTGCATAATTATTATATTAAAATATAAGCTTCCTGCACATTTTCTTGATATAAGTTTCAACTGTACCAAATGTCATATTCCTCCTTTCGCACTGTCCTTTAAAACAGGGATTGGAATTTTTTCCATCATGTATATATAATATATGTATAGATGAAGAACATATATGTATACATGGTTGATAAAAACGAGAGGCATTAAATGAAACCGCATATTTAATGTATCATTTCCAGGCTACACAACAAAAATCAGATCAATCGAAGCAATAGTTTAGCCACAGAAATTTTTTAGTTTTTTCTCACTTCGTACACGTTGTCAGCTGATCGTCGATTATGGGCGGCCGGGGTCATTACCCCATGCGAGGTTGCCGTTCACTGTACGAGCCGGTAAAAAGCATGATTACATTTTTTGCTATTTAACTTGTTTGAAAAAAGTATTTTCGTATACTTGTAAACTTTTTTCTAACAGTTTCGTATTAACTGTAGGCACTTATAGTATATTATGTGGTTTAATTTAATGCCTCTCGCTTTTATTAACCTTGTATAAATTTAATTTCAACGTATAAAATATTGATACTTGACGTTGTACTTGAATTATTTTTATTTAATAAGTCTTTTTTGTTGCAGGTTGTAGATCCTTCAAGTCGGATCGAATACGTATCACTTTAGTTATAATAGTTTCAAAAATTTTGTGGATTTGTTACGCACTATATTTTTTCGACGAGTGTTTGAACGACGTTATCAAATACCTCAAAAAGGAGTATTGTGAAACATCGAAGCCTTCGCGCACTTCTATTAAGAAAATCAAATTTTATAAGTTGGATGACTCTTTAGATTTAAAAGAGATATATACCGAAGACAATGGAAAGTTACTATAAATATAGAGGCGCCATTGCCATACAAAATATTATAATTTCTTACATAATTTGTTTGAAAATTACTTTGGCAGCTTGAAAAGATATCATTATAAACTCGCGCCAACAAACCTGCTATACTTATGCTACTTATTTATACCTATACTATATATTACCTACATGGATTTTTGCATTGTCAAAGATTTCAAAATCGATTTGATTTTGAAATACAGGGTTATTTTTTGGTCACCGGCCAAATTTTAAAATAAGGAAGTAGACATAATTACAAGAGTGTGTTTTAAATTTTATCGTCTAATTGTAATATTTTATTAAATAAAAATCAATTTGAAATGGTCCTTTAAAATACATCGAATTGTTGTTCTTACACGAAATGTATCGATTTCAAGATCAGTGACGTCGGCCTACCGTGAGTCGCGAGTGTGATGCACGTGGTGACCAAGAAATGTGTTTTACAACATAGGACTAAGTAATTGTATCTAATTACTTTTTTAATATTTTTAATTTCATAAATCGAATGTATAATTAATTCTGAACCAAACCTGAAAATTTGGCCGGTGACCAAAAAATAACCCTGTATAAACAGGGTTGATAATAGTGAGAGGCATTAAATGAAACCACTTATACTTTAAGTGCCTACAGTTAATCCGAAACTATTAAAAAAAGTTTACGACAAGCATACGAAAATACTTTTTTCAAACAAGTTAAATAGCGAAAAAATGTTATCACTCATTGCACCGGGCGGCTACAGCGAGCACGGGGTGGATGACCCCCGTAGGCCATGGTCGGCGATCAGCTGCGATACAGCGAGTACGAAGTGATTAAAAACTTTAAAAAATTCCTGCGGCTAAGCTGTTGCTCCGATTGATCTGCTTATAGTTGTGTAGCCTGCAATTTATACACTAAATATGTGGTTTCATTTAATGCCTCTCGCTTTTATCAACCATGTATACACACACACGAACTACACTATCACACATTATCGTCATGTGTACCTTACCATAGACATTATCTAGTGTATGAGTATCCAGTATATGGTCTATGACTAAACAATAAACATAGACAACACGTCTAATTATCACATGAATCTTGTTGGACGCAGGCTTTGTTTAATAATATAGTTAAGTTATGACTAAAGAATAAATAAGATTTCTAAACATTATTTCCTTCCTTATGGATAAGAAATCGAAACCTGTCGTAGAAGTAATATTATATTATTAAATAGTGAAAAAGTATAAACATATTTATTGATGATGTTAAAATTTTAATTAGTTACAAAATTATCCGAATGGAACTTAGAATATTGTCATATTTGTTTATTATTAATATTTTGTCTTATGATAAATTATATTAACAAACTATAACATTTTCTTATAAACAAGTTACAGGTGATCTTCAATAGTATTCTATTCTTCTACACATTTTATATAATCAGTAGAATAATTACTTATTATAATGACTACATGGTTACTTACTAATAAATGAATATTAGTACAAAAGTGTTTTATTATACTTACATTTGTTTTTATGGTATAGGGGAGCAAACTAGCAGTCGGAGCCATTTACATGGCTACCGACGTCCGTTGACGTCCGCATAGACGCTATACAGATGCGCTGCCCTTCTATCACCTCCCACCTCTACGGGCCACCGACTACTTACACACCGCACGGAACGCGACAGTACCTCTTACTAAATACAAATTTCAATATCTACCCTATAAGGGAACAAACGAGCAATCCATCCCCTTTAGTACCCACCGACGCCCATCAACATCCGCACATTATGCGCGTTGCTCTCCGCCCCCCAACAGTCCGCCGGCTACTCACTAACTACACACAGCGCGACACCACATCCACCACTCTCAAGGCGGTATCGTGCGAGCGACACCTTCTAATGTATTAAGCAAAAAATCCTCTTTGTATAAAAGCCTAACTTAAGAATAATTAATAATCCATGCAAAAATATATCTTTCACTAAATAAATCTGAGTGACAAAAATTTCTACAATATACAACAATCTATGCATCGGGATGGATGCAATCTATATCCACCAGTAGCAAGAGCTGGGAGGTCAATAACTTGGCGTCATGTGCAGTTTTACTGCTACTGCTCTCTGCGCAGGATATATTTTAGTGCACAAGTGTGCGCGCAGACACAAGTGCACTCTCTACTCCCTTATTCTCATGTTCAGACGGGACGGCAGTCCGACACGACCGGAGAGAAATCAGGCGCAATTGGAGTGTCCCGGAGTTGCAGGCAGCATCCCTCCAGCGCCATCCCTCCAATAAACGTTAGAGGACAGTAAGTAAATATGGGCTACCATTTTGTATTATTGTCTCAAAATAAAAAACTATGTGAAATTTAAACATTTTTTGCTGTAAATAAAACTGATCATATATTTTCTTAAAGCTAAGTAAAAGTCTTATGTTCTTAATGATAAAATATATTTTTAACAATTTTTCAAAGAAAATTGCAAAATAGATGCAAAATATGGAACAGGTACCCAAATATGGGCTACACCTACAAACTTACCTCGTACGAATGAAAATGTTTATCTTGTACAAAATCAAATTTCTTAGTTGACTGGAATAAATAATTTAATTTATTATCATTCAAACCGAATGTCTTCTTAATCTTGGCTTTCTTCAGTGTCCCTGGTCTTGGTTTTAGTACTTAAAATTAAAAAAAAAACTAAAATAATAATGTTTTCATAATTTTAACTTACGGATTTACTTAAATTTGTACTAGTTAAAAAAAGTCTACTTGATATATACTTGATTCCGGTTTGTCCGTTCACGTGCACAACACAACACTTACTATTTTTTCACTACACTCAACACGTAACACTTAAACTTCTTCATTCGGTCTTGGCACTGCTCTGGTCATTCCACGAATTATGGAACGGCGATGTGACTGAAGGCGGAATTGTAGTTCAATCCACCCGAGGTGACACTTTTTGTACATTCTGTTCGTAGTATAAAATAATGCCAGCAACATAATAATAAGTATTGCCATTAAAATCATAGAAGTGGCTGCCATGTGCCATTTTAATTGCTCAACTGAGCTTTCATTACTGCACCCAGCAGCGTTTTGGTCAATTACTATTTCTTCTTTTGATTTTGAAGAACCCATGGCGTGTTGACGATGATTTATAACTACATTTAATAATATAATTAGTGTCCTCGCATCGTGGTTGCCTCCATATACGGTCGTGGAATGCAAAGCGTCGCGTTCCCGACGCTGTCACCCGATGCTGCTTAGAAACATGGCAGGGTCGCCATGCGAGGTTGGACGATGAGATGAGGAATAAAACGCACTGACTGCTAGATGACAACGGTCCTGTTTATTAATTAGTATCAGCTTATATACTATTTGTCTACATACTACATAATATATAGAATAGTATACTTTTTTCCTATGGTATAGGAGGGTAGACGAGCAGTCGGAGCCATTTTCATGACTACCGTCACCCATTGACATCCGCATAGAGGCTACACAAATGCTCTGCCCTGCTTTCTGCTGCCACCTCCATGGGCCACCGGCTACTTACACACCGCACGGAAAGCGTCAGCACAGTTGTCAATTAACGCCGGTCTCGTGTAAGCGAGATGTACCTCCCCGGTCGTGCCGGACCACTTCGGCTTGACGCAAATTCGGCTGAAATATATTTTTGTAAGTAGTTACACAAAACAATTTTTTTTGTTTATAAAAATAAGACATTAACAAACCCCACTTACAAAGTCGCTGGACCTGTGGGAATCTTAACAGTATTAAGTTTTGATTCCTTTTACATTAAAAATTTTGTTATTTAATCTTCCATTTTGTTGAATTAAGCCGATTCAAAATTAAAATGCGCGTAGAAGAATAATTTTATTTGTGTATTGTTTTTTTTTTGTGTATAGGTAATATATGTTTCTTTAACAAAAATTTTAAATATAGGTAGGTACTTATTTCCGTTGTAAAGATAAGACTTTAACACAAGTCCTTACGGTACTTAACTCGGGGCTAGGCTAACGTGGTGTCAACATTTTATCCTAAATCATAATGTGATATATCTTTATCTATACATATAATAAATCTGTAGAAGGGTCAACTCTGTACATTGAAAATATTGAAAAAATTAATAGCAGGGGGTGTTACTGGATCGATACCAAACCCAAATATGCGATTAAAAAAATTTTTGTCTGTCTGTCTGTCTGTCTGTCTGTCTGTCTGTATGTTCAGGCATCACGTGAAAACTAACGGTTCCATTTCGATGAAACTTGGTATAATTATACCTTATTATCCTGGGCATAAAATGGGATACTTTTTATCCTGGAAAAATACGTAGAAAAAAAATAAATCCATCCACGCGAAGACCGACATCCGCGCGAGTCGCGGAACTAACGGTTCGATTTCGATGAAACTTGGTAAAATTATACCTTATTATCCTGGGCATAAAATGGGATACTTTTTATCCTGGAAAAATACGTAGAAAAAAAATCCATCCACGCGAAGACCAACATCCGCGCGGACGGAGTCGCGGGCGGAAGCTAGTTATTAATAATATTATTATTATTATGCCGGGCTCATGTAAACAATTACAACCAATAAAAAAGAAGGTAATGCCACGCTAAATGCATGCGTGCAGCCGAATTGGGTGCAGATATCTGTCTCTAGCACAATACTAACGCTGTCACGTTTCTTGCTGTGTGTAAGTAGCCGGTGGCCCGGAGAGGGAGGAGGATAGAAAGAAAGAAAGAAAGAAAGAAAAACGTTTATTTGATAAACACATATACAAGAGACATATTAATATACATTACAAAACTAATATATTACACACAAAAAATAAATTAAAAAATATCAAAATAATGCTTTTAATAGAGTGCCTCTTGAGTGCATCAAATTGGTTTGGTTCGGTATGAAGTCAGGTAATCATGATTAACATGACACCTGACACCGGTTTTCAACCAAACCCTTTAAGTGGATGCGTCACGGCTGTCGAGCATCTAGTATACCTAAACTAATTTTATCTTAATTAAATGAAGCAAACCACACGTAAAATAATGTATCAAATTCAGCATAAGATATTGAAATTTTTAAAGTATGGAAAATAAAGGAAAAAAAATAAAATATACACATAAACATATAGATAGATAGATAGATACACATAAACTTGCACATAATTACATATACATACACATAATCCCACTGGCCACGTATGGCATGTATACAAACACTAATATATAATTATACGTACAATTAGAATGATTATATTATTGATAAATTTCCGACTATCACCTCAGTCCTCCGCTGCTGTTCAATCAAAAACCTCTTCAAATGTTTACTGAAGGTTTGTACGGTGTTAAGTGCTCTTATTGGTGGTGGCAGGTTGTTCCATATTTTAGCAGCGGCGTAGCGAAAGCTACCTCTAAATGCAGGATAGAGGACGAGGCATCTGCATAATCTCTATGCGGATGTCTATGGGCGTCGTAGTTTTATTCTTGACTACAAAGTCATGAGAATTGGAGGGTCCTGGATCCGCAGGCACCAGGATCCCTCCAGCGACCGGCTGGGCTCGGCGAAAAGGCCAGACGTCTCCTCCTTGGAGACTGTCCGGCTGCCGCTGAACATTCTTTACTGCATCGTCGGAACATTGGGCTCAGGTTCCCATCCTGACCCTTGCCCCAGTACTCCAAAGGGGCACGCCTTGAAATGTCCGAAAACGGACCCACCAGTAGGGTCAATTCACGCCGTCGTCTGCTGATTCAGAGGGACGGATGGGGGACCCCTCAGATGAGCTGTTCTTAGTCTGGCATCTATCCCCCAAGCCTGTCCGGTATGAGTGGCCCTGTCCGGCATACCCTTGGGGATCACAGAGGCACGCTAATCGCCTCAACACGAGGTGGTAACTGGTAGCATCATCAGGTGGGAGGTATAATTGCCTGAGATATATCATTATTAACGAAAAGTACTATCTTTAATGATGGAAACTATTACGCTTTGTGAATGACGGGACAGAACAGAAAGCATTGTAGCTTTGTTTGATATAATTGAAAGCATGACGCTTTATCAAATGAAATGATCAAATGCCCTTGCGATTTATCAAGTGATTTAATGGGAAGTTATAATGTATCATCAAATGAGAGAATAAAAGTTAAGCAATATGGTTTGTTAATCTATATATTAATATATTAAGCAAAAACTTTAGGAACATTTTTACGAAAATTGCGCGGACGGAGGAGTATGAAATTTGGCACACTTATAGTTTATGTGTAAGAGAAATGCAGAACGCTAATAAGTTTTAATAATAATGTTTATACAGTACTTTAATTTAATAAATAAAACTTTTATTTGATACATTGATATATAAGATACACGTAATTATTGACGAAGTTTCTGTCTTTTGCAAGTTTTGAAAATCCTACATAACAGACCGACAGACGGATGAATAACAAAGTGATTATCTAAGGGTTCCTATTTTTTCCTTTTTAGGGACGGAACTCAAAAAGAGAAGAAAGAAATAAAAAAAGGTAATCGAAAAATTACTTGACACATTATGCACCATACATACTTGGATTTTAGGAATAGCAAATAAAACAAAGGAATACATAACAAATGTTTATTTTTCAGATTGGAAACTGCGAATAATGCAAAATAAAATTATTCTTCTATACGCGCATTTTAATTTTGAATCGGCTTTATTCACCAAAGTGGAAGATTAAATAAATAAATTTTAAATGTAATAGGAATCAGCGAGATTATGCAGATGCCTCGCCCTCTTTCCTCCTCCCTCTCCGGGCCACCGGCTACTTACACACAGCACGAAACGTGACAGCGTTAGTATCGTGCTAGAGACAGATACCTGCACCCAATTCGGCTGCACGCATGTATGTAGCGTGCCATTACCTTCTTTTTTATTGGTTGTTATTGTTTATATGAGCCCGGCATAATAATAATAATAATAATAATATTAATAATAAAGATATATCATATTATGATTTAGGATAAAATGTTGACACCACGTTAGCCTAGCCCCGAGTTAAGTACCGTAAGGACTTGTGTTAAAGTCTTATCTTTACAACGGAAATAAGTATATTTAATATTTTTGTTATAGAAATATATATTACCTATACACAAAAAAAAACCATGACATAAGCAGGATTCGAACCCGCAACCCCTGTCGCAACATGCTCCGCTCATCCGAGCTATGTCACCACTGCGCCAGCCAGCCGCCCTTTTAGTTAGACACTTGAGAGACTTTTATTATAAAAGGATACGAAAATTATTAAATCCTGTTTCGATGTCGGTAGTTTAAGCGTGCTTGCAACATCCCATCTTTTGCTCCTAATCAATAATGCACTCTGCAGCGCCCCGGGAACTCATAACCTTCAACTACGATGCGCGCGCAGCTCTCAAAACGGGTGGACAGGTATTCAGTTGGCTTCAAGCCTGACCCACAGCCTGTTATTAACACTAGCCGGGTTTGAACTTGTGGAACCACACACAAACGCTAAGCTATAAAACTATGTCTGCTAAATTTAAGCAGAACGTATTCCGTGAACGCCGGGCACCTTCGGCAGCCCGTTGGCCAAGACCATCTAAAAAACTCTCAATACTCGCAATAATATGTTTTGGTTATCTGATTTTCATTTATCCGGAAGGATCTGTGCCTAATGGTAATCGGTGCTCTAAGGACTTGAATCGAGAAACATTTCCTGAGTGTAGTGAAATACAAAAACAGATACAAGAATATACCCAGGACGGTGGACGCTCTCTGCTTGCTTTACTCTTTACTCTGAGATCTGACAACGAGAGCAAGTTCAATGAAATGGTAGATTACCTTGATAAATTATACATGAAGGCAGAAGAATGCAACAGATGTTATATGAAAAGGGCTTTTGACTGGGTGGTTTCCTTCATTAGAGTAGGTTAGTATATATTTTTTTTGCCAGGGCTATGCAAAGTTCAGGTCCTGCCCTATTACTGAAAGACCGCTGTCCGTCTGTACGTCAACAGAATTTTATTTTGATTTTACACATAATATATTTCTACTGCCGCCATAACAATGAATACATTATATTTACCATTATATTTTTTGTGTGTAGTTCAAGTGCCCGCAAATATTATGTATAAGTTTATCAACGAAAAGACGGTGTAATGCTCAAGGTAAAGGTCGGTTTGCGAGTCCGACTCTCACTTGGCTGATTTTTATTTTTTAATACTGTACTGTTTTGTGTTGTGTTGTTTTAAACTTTTATTAGGGTGAGTGTTGAAGTTTATATGCATTTTTAGAAACTAAACGTGGATGAAACCGCGGGGCATAGCTAGACGGACTATGATGTAGGTTTGCGAAGACAATCGCTTTGTGTACGGGACCCATAAATCATTTCTAGTTTTATACTTCTTTTATAATTCTATTTTAATAGCTCTTTTATACGTATTCAGATTTTAAATAATTTAAAATTTTGTAATGTTTTAAATCTTGTTAACGTGCTGCAAACCTTCTAGCAATTAACATTTTTTAGATATCTAACAGCTTTTTTTTCTCTGTGAAATGCATTTACGCACTACCACCGGACCGAGGGTGAGGTGCAGTGGATGTGTGTGACTCCCGGATAAACCGAATACCCACTAAAACCCCGTGGGTGTCATCGGCCGCCTATACTGAGGTGCCCCGGATCTGTCAGCAACAGGGCACCTCAGCGACTGGTCAGTCCCCGTAATGGAACAGACTTCTACAGATTAGTGGAGCTAATCCGACTGCCCAGATCGGTCCCTTCCGACATCGGGGCCGTGCAATGGGATCAGGTTCCCATCCTAACCCCTGACCTAGTTGTAGACGCAACATAAGTTGCGCGTAGCGCCTTTGCCGCACTCCCACCCGTTCTTCGCGGGTTAGGCCATTGGTCACCTCCTCCCTGGCCCACTCAGCGACCTCCTTCTGGAACATTATCTGGATCTGTCACTCTCGAGCATTGAGCAGATTACGCTCGTGAACGAGAGGCCCATCCCTCACAGCGCCTCTACCAAATCGTGACGCTACACGGCCCATCTTTGTGTGCTGGGCCGTGTCCTTAGCAGAGCCACATTCTTGGCAACAGGCGTCCGTCTCCCGGCGGCCTCGACACAGATACGCACCGAAGCATCATTCTAAGTGTCATACGGAGGTGGTGAGGGGTGAGGGGTTTACGCGGCGCATCCTCCGCTCTAGGACCGGGCGCAGCGCGTTTGTAGTACGTACCTCCGGTGGCAGGTACTCTCCTCGTGTCCCTCTGTCTTGAACAAAGAGGTACACTTCGGCAAGCACTGCCGCTACTAGCTCCAACGGCGGGTCGCCGGCAAGAGCTGTTGCTGCCGCCCAGGAGACTGCGCGTTACCCCTTTTTTATCCCCACTGCTATGGCCCGCTGCGCCTTGTGCAACTGGGCCTTATTGGCTGCAGTGAGGGCACCCACCCATACACGGGCCCCGTACAAGGGCATACTCCGACATATACCGGTGTATAATACCATTACCATACCCAGGAAGATAACTCTTAGCTGCTTTATTACGTATA
>LUGF01050028.1:154532-166374 GCA_001625245.1 Calycopis cecrops
AAAGTGGCGCGTGAAATAAGTTTTGTGGTTACACAAATAGAGGGATAACTTTAAATAAAGGTAAGTGGAATATATTGTTTTATATTTCAATGGAAAACTTTATGGTGCAATTTATTTGGGAATATAACCTTTTGCCATCGTCATAACGTGAAGAAAGAAACCTTGTCAGCCTTTGTTTTTTGTCTTCAGGGAGCGCGAACAGTTCAAGTCGGTGTAACCTGAGCGAGAGGTACTTCCCCAGTAGTGCCGGTCCAATACAACATGTCATAAAAACATACATGTGAAAGAAGAGGCAAGTTCAATATTACTTTTTTGCCTCTGAAATTTTTTTGTGGCGACAAATCACCTGAGCTTTTTATAGTAGGTATATGAGAAGAAACGAACAGTCGGACCCCTTTAAAGTCTATCCTTGCCCATAAGCATCCCTTTACGTTCTTATAATTTGGAATTGACTGTTTAAGCTCTAAACAGCAAATTGCTATTTAATAAAATAAATAATCGTTTATTTTGCAACAACGGGTCCGTACAACAAATAACAAAAAAAATTAAATCAAAGCAGCCATTGCAAAATTGCCCCAAGCTCGGCAATAGCTAACATATCTTCCGCTTGAGCCTTCTGGTGATCACACGGACTGCGAGCACGCCAACAACAAAACTCAACTTTATGAAAACACGAAAACAAAATATCTTCATTAAAAACGTTGGAACTGTTGCTGAGATTCACATTTTACAATAATAGCACGTTTAAAGATATTAGATTACCCATAAATGTAATTTCTCCTTTTTTTATTTTAATGTATATGGGGCAAACGTGCAGTCGAGCCATTTTCATGAATACCGACGCCCATAGACATCCGCATAGAGGATATACAGATACGCTGCCCTTCTTTATCCTCCTACGTCCATGGGCCACCGTCTACTTATACACTGCACGAAACGCGACAGCACAGCTGCTGTAACGTTACGCCGGTCTCGGGTAAGCTAGAAGAACCTCCCCGGGCCGGCGACTCCATTCTGCTGCATGCAGCATGCATTGTGGCTCTACTTCTTACTAAACTTCTTTGTTTCTGCTATAGCAGTATTATTACAACAAATTATTATATATTGTTATACTTAACAACAAAGTATAATTAAAAGTATTACTTTGCAAATTTTGCACACCACACTTTTAAAATGTTTTATGCAAAATTGATAATTTGTTAACGAACAAATCCATTGTAATGTTAACAATTAAAAGATCTAATATTTATTAATAGAAATTCGTTTGACTTAATTGTAATAAATTCTGGAGCCGTATAGATCAAGTCCAAGGATCCCGGTCTAAGGATAAGGTTATTGTCCGGACCTTATTATTTATTTTTTTATTATTAACCATGATTGTTCATTTCACAAGATATAATAAACGAAATTTATGTTTCAGGTGTATTTTACATGTCGACGTCATGAAAGAACTAACGAAATAAAGGAATTTTTCAAACTCGACTTGTAGTTCCAGAGATAAGCGCTTCTACATAAACAAATCAAGAAAAATATCTTCATCTTTATCATATTAGTGAGTATATAATATGTCTGTAATAAAGTCATATTTCAGAGAAACATAGAGACAGGTGAAACTAAACCGTTTGTATGTCATTCTTCCAATGTATCCAAAAAACAAGACAATGTATGTCGGGTCAGATAGTAATATTATATACACAATATTCAATAATCACTCTTACTAAGTATAATTTAAGCACATATTCATGTCAAAAAAGAAGGACTAGGCAGGTACGTATTTTAGGAAACTAAATTTTGTACACACTCTGTTCAAAATACCGATCCAATCATGAAAATTCTTTAGCTAACAGAAAGCTCCAAAATTTGACATTATGAGTACTTAGTTTATTTTTAGGCACCCAACGAATTAACGTGTGTGTACGTTTGCTAGTTGTAGGTAGAAACTATAAACCATGCCGTAATATAATACATAGAATTACATCAAAGTGCATCTTTCTCTGACAATACATAGTAGGTAAACCTAGACAAAGGTATACTTAAGCCAGCTCTCTATTGGGACATGTTTTGTACGGCTTTCACGCAAAAACTACTGAACGGATTTTGATGAAACCTTGTTTGTTATATAGATAATTAGTCCTCGGTAACATAATGTCTATAACTTATCAATATATATTGGTAATGCAGCAGTCGGTATCTCAACTTGAAATACACGATTGTAGGGCTAAATAACGGATTGACAATTCGGCTACATAACATTAGACCCCGTTCAGATGACAAGCGTTCAACGCGCGTTTGGGTAACGCGCGTTTACAACTACACACTTTTTGTTCAGGCCGTTCACATGCTAACGCGCGTTTTAAATTTTAAAATGTCATCTGTCATCTGAACAGGGTCTTCCACGTTATGACAACATATTTTCCAATAATGACAAGACAACTGCTGTCATATTTATTTATTCATTTTGTAGGATAAAGAGCCATTGAACAGATGGTACGTTAGTACCTTAGATATGATCTAAGGTTAGTACTGACTGCCTGCTCCACAGACATCCACAAAAACTCAATTATACACGATCATTGCCCCTTGCCGGCCTTTGAAATAGGTGGCATTTCGTAATGTATATTCCATGTTTCGCGGAAGTTAAAAATCATTAATTAGAGTTAGGATTAGTAAAAATTGATTTTCGATGGTTTAGTGAAACTGGTCTGAATCTTGAAATAAAATTTTCTTTTTCATAATCTTAGCTTCAATTATATGTTAAAACCCTACAAAAACAACCTATAAAAACCAAGTCTCGCAGCTCAATTTTTCTGCCATAAAAAGTTGTGAGATCCATGTAATACCAAGTCGGTTAATTTATTTAGTCCCTACTTAAGGAACCTTCTTTCTTAAGTTATTATCATATCAATATTAAAAATCTTTTACATTTTAAATAAAAACATCGACTTGGCCATTGTTTGAAAACACAATGTATCTTACAAGTAACTTATACATACTTATTATATTATTAGCTTGTTTAGTCCGTTGCGCTCCACGCAATTGAAACTCTCATCCTCAAAACGAATGTATTATTTTATCAAGGATGACATAATTAAGTCCAACATGGTTCAAAGGTTATTTAGTCTTGTTAAATGTTTATATACCGAAAAGTGGTGACGGGACTTACAGCAACCAATTCATCACTAAACAATCGAATAATGCAATGGCCAAGTCGATGTTTTTATTTAAAATGTAAAAGATTTTTAATATCGATATCATAATATCTTAAGACAAAATGTTCCTTAAGTAGGGACTAAATAAATTAACCGACTTGGTATTACATGGATCTCACAACTTTTTATGGTAAAATAATTGAGCTGCGAGTCTTGGTTTTTTTTACAAATGCAAATGTTGTTCAGTTTCATGGGCTGATACACCCTTTCCCCCCATATACCCCTCCATTTATGCCTCATACATCTAGGAACCTATCTACACCTGTTATTCTATTGCAATCCAACTGCAAATCTAACCTTGTAATCCTATATATTTACTAGGGATTACAAAGGTATTCATGCAGTTAGTGTATGTAGAAAACTGGACCGAATTTACAAATTATTTTTTGTTTTCTTGGTTTAGGCACTAAATACTAATTGTATTACAGATAAATCTACATTTTTCATTTTTTTATAAATACTAAGCCATTTCATGAATATTACTACTCACAACCTACACGAAACACGACATATAAGTTTACGGCGCAATTTTTCTAAATAAAATTATCTTTATGGAGATATTGTAAGCGGAGGTAGACGGGAGAGCAGGGTCACAAGACTAATATAAATAAAACTTATAAGACCATATTTTATTTTGTTTCAGGCTTTCCATTTATTGCAATAAAAACTGTGATGTCTGCTAAATCTATTAAGAAGAAGATATCATGTAAACGTTTTCAAATACCATTCAAAAAAGGTTCAAGGTTCATTATAATAAATCTTTATATTCTAGTTTTTATTGTTCTGAGTGGATTCCTATTTATTACCCCAAACAGTTACATGAAACATAAAGCATATTGTATTAAAGAACAAATACAGATACTAGAACATAGCGAGGACAACGCGGCACTTCAGGAAGCTAAACAGCGTTTGACTGCTTTTACTCTAAGTCTTGAAATATTAAACAAGAAAAAGTGGATGAAATTTGCGAGGAAGGAGTTTCTACTTTACAGAAAAAAAATTATGGATTACATTCGTAAAAAGTGCGTCGAGGATCAAGAATGGCACAGGATTTACGTAGAAAGTCTCTCTTACGCGTTGGATCTCTTTGCAACAATGGGTTGGTAAAATATTTCTATCAAGGGTCCCTAAGGCCTATTACTGAAACTCCGCTGCCCATCTTTCCGTCTTTACGTCATCAGACTATTTTATGAAGTACAACAAATACTAATTTACAGTGCCACAAACTTATCTGACCCGGTGGCCAAGACTGGAACTAAAGCCGTCATTTTGAAATGACAATCTGTTGTCAGTTTTATTAGTGGAGCGACGCACAAAACTCGTTTACCCTAAAGGGATTGGAGAACATATTTTTAAAGTCTTTTCTTTCATGCAAGAAGAGAAACGTCTCCAAGCTCCATTCATAAATGAATAAAGTAAAATTGTTGATTGTTTGTAAATTTGATTTTTTAGACGACCATAATTACAACATTAAAATATAATACTACATTCTTTTATTTCTAAATAACTAATAAAATAATAGTTGTCATGATTTTATTATCGTGATGCCAAAATTTCAATTACTTCCTACATCGGACATTATTTTTACCCTAAAAATCGGAATATATCATTTAATGGCAATATTTGATTAGACAAGACTTGTCACTCTTGTCAGAAGAGCGCCGCCACGACCGGGTCAGAAATGTTTGTGGCACTATACAAGTTTATGTGTGTTGTTTTTTTTTTTTAGATAGAGTCTATGCTGAGACTGAGGGTCAGTGCAGCTTCATCGATATGAGTGGCGAGCCCCTATGGTAAGCTCAAGCCACTGTATTTGTGGTCCATGAGGGCAGACCCCCCCTTCTTCCCCAGAATACTGGGGGTAGGCAAACCGGACTTTTAGGAATTAATAGGTAAACTATTATTATCTTGGCCGAGAGTGTGTTGTTTGTTTCATACAAAATGTATGCAAGAACCGCAAATATAAGTTTGTCAACTAATATATAAGTTGTAATTCTCGTGGTACGTAACCCTCGATTTGTGAGTCCTACTCTCTCTTGGCTGGTTTTTATTTTTTATATTATAATCTGATTAATTTTATTTGATATACGTTACAAGTCTTTTTAATACATAAAGTTTCAAAATAAAAGATCACATTGTTTGAATATTATTATAAAAGAAGTTTTTAGAATAAATGAAACATAGGAGAGAGAGCATTGTAGGTTTTTATTGGTTTGTCGGGTTAAACGATGGGTAGGTAAGTATAATGTTTTGTAGCTCACAGCCTGTGTCCCTGCATGAGAGCAATTTATATACGAATGTCAGGATCGTTCACTGAGTTTCATACTTCAAACCTAATATCTAAAGAAAAGGATAAGATGAAATAGAGCCCGTATAAAAGGTTAATGTTACTTAATACGTTTTACTACTAAGAATAAAATAGTGACAATTTAGGTACGTTGTACTTAAACCATTTTTATCAATTAATTCTCTTTTGTTGCAGATTTTAATTACTATGAGGCTACACAGTCAGTGTGGGTATTTCTATATATTGTAATTACAATTTGTTTTAAAATTTTGTGGATATTGAGCGTAGTAGATTTTATAATCGCTTATTGCAAAGCCTATCTAGAAGACTTAAAAAAAGAGTCTTAAATTAATCTAATAATCCATTACTTGGTATATTGTATATGTTGTAATGAAGATAACCCCGAGATCAAGTTTGATGACTATTCAAGTAAAGAGATGTAAATCGTCAACAATCGAATACTACCATACATATAGCGGCCTGCGGCCTCCTAAAAAATATAATAGATAATATCTTAATATAAAATTTTAAGAAAACGTGTATACACATTTTAGTACCTTTACCCTTAGTACCCTTTCTTTGACAAGTCAAAGGAATATACTTAAATAGAATTTCAAAAATGCTAACATTGACAAGGTACTAAAGTGTTCATGACTGTACACTGTACAGCATGTTAATATAGTTTTAAGTTTTCACTATTATCGCCAGTCTCCGTGACATCCTCCGTGATTTTTTCGCAAAGAAGCGCAGTGGTAGTTATAAAGTTTTGGAAATCGATAGTTCATATCATCAAAACATCCTATTCTAACACTTCACCGCATACAATTTAAACACCACAACTATAATATTATGTACGCACATAACATGAAATGACGGTAGCGTAGTCAATACGAGGAGGCCAAGGTGATCCCAGTGATAAATGGGCATTATACATAATGCCCGGTCGTTATGTATAATGCCCAATATGAGAGTGCAATTTGATAATAATTATTCAAATAGTCAGATTGACCAGGCATATATTATATATCTATTGTCAATCACATTTTGGGCTGAGTAACAAAAACGTGTAAATAAGTGTGAAATGGGCCTAAACTTGGCCTGGGTAGAATAGAATCTAGCGTAGCTCCCGCCTATACCTTCGTGATGAGGTTATTTATATTTATTGGCACACACACGACACTTGGTCCTTTTTATACTTGAATTGATCACTATCAAAACTAAATTTAACTAAAATAAAATTATAGAATATGAAAAATATAGGTAACACAAAACAAAATTAAAAACAAAGATTTCAACCGTTCCAACCGTGTCTCACGTTCTTTCCTTCCCGCGCCACGTCGAATTTAGCTTTATTATCAAATAGCCATGGTCATGTATATACAATATATAATAATGACCGTGCAATTTAATAAATAGAAAATCATCCCATGGCAATAAACAATAAACAAGTCACAAGATGATGTTCTACAGTATACTACACAGTTTATATAACCATAAATGTTACTTACTAATAAATGATTATTTGTAGAAGTGTTTTATTATATGTACATATTTAAATACCTACCCTATAGGACAACTGGCGAGCAATCCGTCCCCTTTAGTGCCCACCGACGCCCACTAACATCCGCACATTATGCGCGTTGCTCTCCGCCACCCAACAGTCCGCCGGCTACTCACTAACTACACACAGCGCGACACCACATCCACCACTCTCAAGGCGGTACCGTGTGAGCGACACCTTCTAATGTATTTAGCAAAAAATCCTCTTTGTATAAAAGCCTAAGAATCTAAAATTTAATAATCCAAGCAAAATTATATTTTTACAAAAGAAATCTGAGTAAGTAACACAATAAATTTTTTGTCTTGAATTTAATAATGACTAATAAGACCAGACCAGAAGATAGACATCGGAAAGCGTAGATCGAAGAAGTCGAAGTGACTGGTCGTGGAACTCGGTGTGTTAGCTCCTATAGATAAGGAAGTTTGAGAAAATATGTCCTTGACCATAATACCTTTATTTTGTTGACGCAGGGGAATACATTTATATATGAGATCCAGGAGCCCGAGTGACCCCAAGACCTATGCTGGACTCGACACCTTAGTGCAGTACTGACAAAACCCCTGCAGGTGCCTCCAGCCGTTATAATTGGAGGGTCCTGGATGTAGAGACAACAGGATCCCGCCAGCGACAGGCTCGCCTCGGTGAAAAGGCCAGACTTCTCCTCCTTAGGAACTCTTAGGCTGCCTTTGAACAGTCCCAACTACAACGTCGGAGCCGTGCAATGCGATCATTCCCATCCTGACCCCTGGTCGCAGTGCTTCGAAAAAGCATGCCGCCAATTCTCCGAATCGGACCCGCCATTCGCTCCAGTCCACGCCACCAGCTGCTGATTTAGAGAGACGGGAGGGGGGCCTCCCAGTTGAGCTGCTTTAAGTCTGGCCTCTCCCCACCAGCTTGTCCGGAATGGGTAGCCCTTTCCGGCGTAACCTTCGATCACAGGCACGATAGTCGGGGGAGGGGGGCCTTAGCCGAATACGAGTACTACACATGAGAAATATCTTTAATATTTTTTATAAATTTAAGAAATTTATGTATTAAATATTTATATTATAAAAATACATATTACACATATAAATCATCCACGATATAGGCAGGATTCGAACCCGCAGCCTCTGGCGCAACAGGCTCCGCTTATCCGAGCTACGCTACCACTGCGCCAGCCGATCGGCGTTAATAAAGTTAAAAAGTTCATTGTAAAAAAAACCGTAAATTATTAAATCCTTGTTTTGATGTTGTTGAGTAACATGCAAGGTCATATGCGTGCGTGTAATCAATAAGTGCACTACAGCATCCCTGGAATTAATAACCTTGAAACGAGATGCGCGCGCAGGTCGGAAAATTAGCGGCTGGACAGGTACTCAGTTGGCTTAGATCCTGAGTCGCAGTCTCCTATGAACACTAACATTCCGCTAAATTTGAATCTGTAAATCTATATATCAATGCTTATAAGTTTTGTGACACAAAATAATTGCCACGAGTGAAATAAATTTTGTGGTGACATAAATAAACATATAAATTTAAACAAAGGTAAGTGGAAGAAATGGTATTATAATAATATTATGATTCAATGGAAAACTTATATATTTATCGGCCCTCGTCATAACGTAAAGAAAAAGCCTTGTTAGCCCTTCGTGCGGACTTTAAGGCGCACGAACAGTTCATGGCGGAGTAATCGGAGCAAAACTGTCTGTCTACTTCCCCAGTCGTGCCGGTCCAATCAGACTGTACGCATTACGCAGTAATCTGTACTACCACATGCAGCACACAGTCTCTTTCTTAATTTTTTTTTGGACAAGTCTATTTCACAAATAATTACACGTGAAAGACAAGAAAAGTTCCATATTCTATGCCTCGGTGTTAACATATTCTTGTTGCAATAAAATAATTGAGCCTTTTATATACTTAGTCTGGCCATAAATACTCCATTAGTACTATGTATTACAAATTTTTTTTTTCTTTGTAACAGAACTTATGCTAGACTAGGTATAGGTACGGATATATTGTCAACAGAGCAGGTCGCTAAACAAAAATAAATAAAGCATGTCAGTATACATTTATTTTGTTACAGGCATCTAACTCTCCAAGGGATTTCCTCCTTTTATGACAATGATTGCTAATATTGTCCTGAAGACTATATTGTGTAAACGTTTTCGAAGACCATGTAAAAAGAGCTCAATGCTCTTTATAATAGGTCTTTGTATTCTGGCTTTCATTGTTCTGGCCGGACTTATATATATGGCTAATGGGGGGCCAAGCTTGAAACGAAAAGCATCTTTATGTATTAAAATACAACAAAAGATACGAGAACACCCCCAGGACGAAGCAGGCCGCTTGGAAACTGAAACTGTGAGCCCTGAGAACGAAAAGAACATGAATGAGTTTGTAGCTAAAGACTTGCCATTGATCCAAAAACAGAGATTCGATGAAATTCGTAAATTGTGCGCGGAGGAACAAGAACACCAGAGAAGTGACTCGGCAAATGTTGTTTACTCGATGACTGTCTTCTCAACACGAGGTTGGTAAAACTTTTACTTGTTATGGAAGCTCCGCTATCCGCCTGGACTTTAATTATGATTTCGGAGATTATATAGTTCTGTATATATTCTGTGTATAAAATGTATGTGCTGTTACAATATTAATATAGATTCAGTAATGTAGGGCAATGAAGATTTTTGTTGAAAATTCCTAAAATTTTCATTATTATGCATTATTTTTCTCTCTCATCGTGGCTAGTTATCGAACCTATGTCAATCCAAAAACAAAATCCATATGAATAAAAAACGTTCTTGGATAAAATCTCGTAAAACGTTTCGGAACGAAGTTACGGCACTTTCAAAATATTATTAATGCGAAAGTTTGTATGTTTGTTTATTTGTTTGGTACTCCTTCACGCAAAAACTACTGAACCGATTTTCATGAAATTTGCACACACGTAGAGAGCAGCGCCGGATTAAGCTCTGGCGGGGCCCGGGGCTGGAAGTAAAAAAGGGGCCCCTTTATGGGCACAAAAATGATCGTCATAATATATCATAAAAAGAATTGTATAATTACTTGTATTTTGATAACAAAAAAAAAATAGCATATTCTTAATGCTAATAACTATACTGTATGTATTTTTATAAGCTTTCACGTATTGCTGAAGTATTTCAGTATTACCTTCCGGTAATTTACAATTAGGTATGTGATTGAAATTAAGTGATCTCGAGAAATAATTTTAGAACTCAGTAGCTTTTAACAAACTGCCGCAAGTACATATATTATACCATGTTCAACAAGTTGCCTTTGTTTATCAAAGTAATGTAAAATGTTAATAAAAATAAGCACCTATGTCAGCAATGCTTCCCTGTCTGCGCAGTGGTAGGTAATTTTGTTATGCCCTTATTAAAGAAGTTCAGAAAGTTACAAACTCGTCAACGGCTTTTAATACTACTGTATTTTGAGCAGTTTAGAACTTTTCCCTGGTAAGAAGTAGTCCAAATTTTGGAAATTTTGGAGAACGGCTACGATGGAAAACTTCTAATAACGATCCCGATAATTATTTTCTCCAGGAGAAAAAGATCACGTCAACGCAAAGAACATTTTAGTTACCGCGCGCAAGCTACCCTCGATTTCAGAATCGCGAGGAGAGGGAGCTGTCTGTCGGTCTGTTTGACTATTATAATAATAGTTAAATTAGTTCTCATATCGGGGTTAATGTCTTTCAACCGAGAGAAAGATCGATACCCATTTCGACCCCAAGCTGCCCGACGAAAAATCATCGCAATCAGATGAATATCGGTATTGGATTTCTCTTCGTTTCAGCAGCATTAATGTAGGTCCGAAAGGAAATCTGCTGCTGCCACCTTGTCGTGGTTGGTGGGCTTGCGAGCCTCTATGATCCACAAGGGTATGCAGGGCGGGGCCAGCTAAGCTGGGAGAGCCAAGACTAAGAACAGCTTGAAACGGGGTACTATCCCGTCCCTCTAAATCAGCAGAGGGCGGCGCGGATAGGAATGAGCCGCAGGGGTTTAGTCGATATTGCATTAGCAAATGTCGAGTCCGACATAGGCCTAGGGGCCACCTGGGCTCCTAGGTATCATAACTAAATGTATTCCCTGCGTCAGCAAAAAAAAACAAGGTCCGAATAGAAAGAGAAGCTCAAAACTACCACAGCAACTTAGAGAACGTCTGTTGTGCTATGTAAGGTTATGCGTTGACGTAAAGCAGCAGCTTGTAAGATAGAGGTACCTAAGGATGCCAGAGATTAAAGAATAATATGATGCCATCATTTTGTCCAGTTCCTCGCAGTGTTGTTTAGTAATAACTTGTGATGAACAGTACAAACGACAACACTCTACCACTTTGGACATTGTTTTTCATCAGAACATGGGTCGACCAATACGATAATCGCTTGCTTTACTCAAAAATTATTTTATTTTTCATCACAAGTGACAACGTGTTTTAAAATGCCTTCGCTTCTGGGCCCTGCAAATTGCAGTTTAGTTTATACTGGATAGGCTTACGTTTGACCACTGTCTCACCTGGTGGAAAGTGTATACTTGGCCGACTATGAAGCACGCTTGCCTAGAAGGTTCATTCATTCACCCTCGAATTAAAGATTGTAGGTGGTAGGTGTGAGGGAATACAGACGCTGGTAGAATCGGCTTTTGTTCGAATTTTCGGGAGCTAGGAAGCTTTTTTCTTTGCCACATTCACCCAAATGGAAGATATAATTGGGTGAAATTGGCAAAGACAAAAAGCTTCTTGTCGAAACGATAATAATTGCTGTGGTATATAGTGTCGTTA
>LUGF01050028.1:171944-188124 GCA_001625245.1 Calycopis cecrops
TTTCTTTACAAGCTTTGTTTCTTTTGTCAATATTATGAAATATGGCCATCTGTCCACAATGATCAGAGCTTAACAGGCTTATAATTTTCTTTTGTATAGGAGCTACATTACTAAAAAATATTATCTATACAGGTTGCAGATGTTTCGCTTATTCTAGTTGGTCCCAAGAAAAGATTTATTAAGTTATATGATTTAAACAAAGTAGTGAGTCTAACTGTGATGGGACTGTGTGGTAATTCAGTTGTAATAACAAAAACAGTTATTGATATAGTAGCGCCAGAACAAGCTTTAATATTTAATAAGTGTATTCAGAGTGGTGTGTTTCCTGACCTAATGAAAGACAGTAAAATAATACCATTGTTCAAATCAGGCAGCACTACAGACCCCATTAATTTTAGACCAATATCTGTGCTGCCTACATACAGTAAGATTTTTGAAAATATATGCATGATTAATTACAGTTTTTTTTAATACTAACAAACTATTACACACAAAGCAATTTGGTTTTACTAGGGGTCGCTCCACAACTGATGCGGGTGTTGAGCTTGTAAAACACATATTTGATGCCAGGGAGAACTCTCAAGATGCTTTGGATTTTTTTTGTGATCTGTCCAAGGCGTTTGATTGTGTCTCTCATGAAACATTAATCAGAAAACTACAACACTACGGTACAAAAAGCATCGCACTGAATCTTCTTACATCATATCTGAGTAATAGAATTCAGAAAGTCATTGTTAAAAGTGAACGATCTCCGGGGTCTTTATTAAGAATGGGAGTTGCGCAAGGTTCAATTCTAGGCACGTTTTTGTTTTTAGTTTACATTAATGATCTTCCTTACCTTGTTAAAGATAACCACCAAATAGTATTGTTTGCAGATGATACATCGCTTATATTTAAACTAAAACGACATCAAAACACTCTAGACGACGTAAATACTGCTATTTCGAAGTTGGTGCACTGGTTTGATGTTAACAATCTACTGCTAAATGGGCAAAACTCAAAATGTAATAAATGTATAACACCTAATGTCCAACCGGTGCAATCCATAATAAAGATCAAGGGGGATGAGTTGAGCCTCGCGGACTCCACAAAGTCTTTAGGCATTACATTGGACTCTAAGCTACAGTGGGGCCCACATATTACTAAATTATCTAATAGACTAAGCTCTGCTGCATATACCGTTAGAAAAATTCGTGAATTAACAGATGTCGAAACGGCTTGACTATTATATTACAGTTACTTTCATAGTGTAATGTCATACGGCATTCTGTTGTGGAGGAATGCTGCTGACATTCAATCTATTTTTTGTTGCAAAAGAGGGCGAGCTATTTACAACTTAGGTCGTAGACATTTGCTAAGGGATAAATTTATAGAGATAAATATATTGACAGTGGCAAGTCAATATATATATGAAAACTTAATTTATGTTCACAAAAATATAGCATTATTTGAAAGAGGAAGTGATATACATAATGTTAATACAAGAATTAAAAATAAATTTGTCGTTCCAGCCTCCAGGCTCCAAAAAATAAATAAATGTTTTCAAGGCCAATGTGTATGATTCTACAATAAAATCCCAAGTGACATTCAAAATTTAAGTTTTTATAAATTTAAAAGATTAATAAAAAGTAAATTATGTTCCAAGAGTTACTACTCTACCAAAGATTTCATTGACGACAAAAACCCTTGGAATTGAATTGTAATATAAATATTATCAGATATAATTGTGTATGATTTATTGTTCTTAATCTCTATATTTATTGTTTTATTATTGTATTTATTGTTTTGACGTTCATAAGCGTCACTTTGTGACCTAAATGAAATAAATAAATGAATTTTGATTTTGATTTTGAAAGCTGCCTCCCTCGATATTTCCGCTCCGATACGACTTAGGGATTTTCAAGAAAAGAGCATTCCTCTTTCTAAAAGTCCGGCAACGCGTCTGCAAGACACCTAGTTTGCGGATGTATATGGGCGCCGGTAGTCACTAACCACTTTCGTCGCGTTCTATATGATAATGAATATAAGTAAAAGAAGAAGAAGAAAAAATATAAGTAAATTCAATCTTTTAACTTAAAATTATTGTTATTTGTGTGTGCTTAGGTATTGTGAGTTAGAACAAAAGCACAAGAATCTAGAAGCTACAGAAAACAAATCGTCTCAGCACTTCACCGACAACATCTTCAATCAAGTAAATCGTTTCTATAGTGATTTCCGACAAACCATTAGTTCAGCTTAGGCTGACTACATGCGAAGCCTTTTTTTTTCTTTTTTGTATAGGGGACAAACTAGCAGTCGGAGCATTTTCATGATTACCGACGACCATAGACATTAGACATCAGCATAGAGGCTATACAGATGCGCTGCCCTCCTTTCTCCTCTCACATCCATGGGCCACCGGCTACTCACACACAGCACGAAACACGACTGCACATTTGTCACTTTACATCGGTCTCGTGTAAGCGAAAGGTACCTCTGCGGTCATGCCGGCCCAATTCGGCTGCATGCGAGCACGGAGTGCGGCACTACCTCTTGTTGACCGAGGCTAGGTGAATGTGAGAGATGGAGAGGCATTGCGTCTTACTTCGTCCAACTTTACCTCGCCTTGGCCGACTTCCATTTCTTGTCGGTTTTTTGGGCCGGAGTCAAAGGACTCGAAGATTCTTCGCAAGATTATGCGTGTGTGTGTGTGCTCGCACTTTATATTTCCGGTCACTTCAGGGAGCTCAAAGGAGCTACCATCTGCGAGTGGAGGTTCATTATCTGTCTTTGTAGTACCAAAGTCACAGAAAGTCCAGTAAAAATAGACGAATTGCTGACAACAGGCTAACTTAGGTAGGGAGACAAATGGCACGCGTCGCTACACGGATTATGATTAGCGAGAAGTGGAAAAAAGAGGATGAATATCTAAACTTACAACATCGTTGGCGTCTCGACGACAAACTTCACATGCCAATCAAAAATACGACGAAATGTTTGCTGAACTTAAATAAGATGATATGAAAAGAAAGCTTTTGCATATTATTACCAAAAGTAGAACTGGAGTAAGTACACCTAGTAATGAAACTAAAGAGTAATATAAACACAGTCGTATATTTCATATTAATAACATTACATAATGTACAGCTAAAACAATGTTCACCTCGCCACGAGAATGCTGACAGTAGATAGGTACAAAGAGGGTCAAATTTACAAACCGTTCGCGCACACCGTCGATACTATTAAAATATTATTCACTATCGTCTGATATATTACAACTTTCAGAGTCAATTCACAATCAAATTAATTATTTTTTTAGGTAAATGCCTCATTTAGACCTTTGATTATATAATATCGTGGTCCAGGTCTAAATGAGGCAGCACAGGCCTGAGTCCAATATGTTCTGTCAGAAATATTAAATTGACGATCGAACAACTAAGTAAAAATGAATAAATAACATATATTCGAGTTTAATACGATAATTGTCTTTACCTATGAACAATATTATCTATTATTTATTATTTTCCAACCTTCATAATACATTAGGCAATAATAAATTTTTGAAATCAATCGTTTTGAGTAACACACAATAATTAGGTTTCGTTTAGTTTGGCAGCGTACAATTTATGGAAATCATATTTTTGAGTATGCTATTTTTTATATTTTGCTTTATGACTTATAATATAGCTATATTATAAGGCCGCTATTCCACTGGCGTTTTACGAGCGTTGACGTCTCTCCGACGTCTTCGTAACGCCACGGGATGACGCGACGTTAACGTTGCGTCAGCGCAGCGTTGACGTTACGAAGACGTCGGAGAGACGTCAACGCCCGTAAAACGCCAGTGGGATAGCGGCCTAGGTCATAAAGCAAAGTACTAAGAAGTAATTCATTAGTAAATTATATAACAAATTACGAATGAAATTGCAACATCCTCTTTTGGGTGATTTGTGTGATAGCGTTCTTGGAAACGTCTTGTAAGAATGTAACAAAAATGCTGTTAAGCTTACTCATTGATTCAGCAATGTCTATGTGCGACATCTTGAACTGGTGATTATATATATAGTATTTTTTTTTGTGCGTTAAATGAATATTACAAGCATGAAGATCTAATGTATCTATGAGTGTGTATGGTAGGTATGATGATTAAAAATTTCAAGACATCAATTCTTCAAAATAATTATTTTCAAGCTGAAAACCACATTCAATTCGGTATAAGGTGATGCTCTTGGTTCCTTAACCCTTTCAAACCTGGTGTGCACAAATGTACACATAAAATACAAAAAAATATATAGCTTATAATTTCGCAACAAGTGCAATTAAGAACGGTTGTATCCATATGTTCACATTATAAACTACAAAAAATTAACTTACTAACGCCAACTCTTAGCGTATTTTGTTATTTTTTTGACAAGTTGTGACCAGTGGCCGGTCGAAGTTGAAACTGTGTAGGTAAGCACATTATTTTATTTATACAAAATTGGAAAGATCGAAATATATGTTCTGCAAAAATGTGTACGGATGTGTAATATTACTAAGGTCAAATGAAACATATAGCTTGCGCTTTTTATTATATTTTGTGCCAAATAACTAATTTTTTATATTTGTACACAAATGTACACATCAGGCGTACACGATGTATTTACGATTCCTTCAGGTTTGTGACGATATTTCAAAAATCATTTGTAAATGTGTTTAGGACATATTATTTTGAACATCATTGATGCTATAAATTGTGCTAAGACATAAATTTACAATTTCAGACAAAATATCACCAATATGTTTTCACCGGACGCCTTGCGAACAATAGATGAAGGAAATTATTCTGATTTGTTGTTATCATCTGATGATGAAGAACGGGTCGGATTTGCATCTGATAGGGAATTGCGGTCTGTCCGTGTTGGTGCGTATGTCATAAAACGCAACCAACGAGAGGTATACCTACCTGAATCTGAAGATGATGAAGTACCTAGCTCATCCTATATCGGGATGAACGATCTGGAAACAGAAGTTCCTGTCACTTGTAATGAAATAGTATCCGAGGTATCAGCAACAACAGAAGTAGATCCCTCCAATGAAAATATTCTTCAGAATCTTACGCCTAAGCAGAACATTAGGTGGAGGCATAGGAAACTAGTCAACACGCTTACATTAGAATGGTTTCCACCAATAACAATTGAGTCTAGAGTCGAAGCCCCAGAGGATTATTATTACAGTTATATACCAAAACAGTTATTTGTTATTATGGCTGAAATGACTAATATATACGCAACACATACAAATAGACACAGATTTAAACCTACCACTGCAGAAGAAATGGAAATTTTATTTGGTTTACATGTAGCTACTGGTATTTTTAATTACCCTTGCTTGAAAATGTTTTGGGAAACAAACATCAGCATTTCCTTGTTCTCCAATAATATGTCCCGAGATCGATTCTTCGAACTACGTAATAATTTATTCATACATATAGTCTATGTAGCTAACATAGAAAACATGTATAAAATGCTAAGAAACAGTTATTTCCTGATTAGTTTCCAGTAGTAGTCCTACCTGTGTTGACTGATTTTTGTGTGCCAATAATTGAGGATATTGTAATTTTGTTATTTTTATAAATACTTTTAAAATTGTCTAATAAAAATATGAAAAATTAACCGTTTTATTATTGGAGATGAACACATTTATATACTACTATTTTCATTACTTAGGACGGATGTGCACATTTGTACACAAAAAGAAAATCTACTTTTTCATGAAAAGTTGCAAGGCAGCATTTTTTTTCTTTATTTTTATCTTAATCTAATCTACTCTAATATACTAACGGGATTTTTTTCAAATTGATAGGAGAAAAAAAAATAATTCAGGTCTGAAAGGGTTAAGCAAATTTAATTTAAATTATTCTTTTTTAAAAATACTGGAACAGTTGGTAAAGAGTCGAAATTGCTGATTTTAGATTTCAGATCTAAAAGTAAATGGTTATCTCCTATTTATCAATTTTATGTGGATCTAACATAGTCTAAAACTAAAAAAGTCATGCGACTGTAAATTTTTAAAAACTTTTTATAATAGGGAATATGCATGTATTTTTTTTATATTTTTAAATGATAATTTACGTCATTACATCAATGTAAAAAAAATCAGCACTGAAATAACAATATTAGGTTGAAAAAAAATTGTTTCAAAGTAGTAGGCTGATTACAGCTTTTTAAACGACCGCAATTTGCTGCGCGGTTTGACGTCACAACTCATTCTTCAATCAGAATTTGACAATCAGGCTGGCGACCTAGGTCATGGATTTTGTTTTGTTTATTTATGTATTTATATAATAAAAATCTTTCAGTGATAGATTATCACAAAATAATCACAGAGTAGCTGCAGTGTTTTGGCGTGCGAGAAGACAGTGACATTTATGTATTATCTATGTCAACACAGAGTAATTTGTATTATACTGAAATATGTCAATGACCGAAAGACTTTTCTATGAATTGACACGTCACATTTCGTTCTGACCAAATAGCATTGCATTTCACCTAATTTAATTTTCCCGCACAATTTTTGCACTTTTCAATAATTATTTTCTAATTCAAAACAAATTAAAATTATATAAAAAAATATTAATACGTGCATACATCTACATGAACAGACTTTACGTACCTATAAAAAAAAATTATCATTATTTGAATCATACGCATATTCCCTATTTCTAACTAATATATTTATAATAAAAAAAAAATCTTTCGATTTCTGTGTTATTTTTTGCGCCAGTTTAGTATCAAATGTTGGATTATGGTTGGTGAACGGGAAATTGACACCTGTATATATATATCATCTTAAAGCGAAAGAAATATGGTTATCAAAGAAAGTGTATATCTAATCATTTATAATTGACTACATTTTAAGTTCTAAACAGGCCTAAACTTATTTCAAATAAATATTGCTATTCTCTATTAACTATTCCTATTAGCTTGAATTTACACAATATCTAACCCTGTTATGAAGTATCTCTCTTTCGTATTCAGTCAAACTCGCAGAGAAAATCATTCGATATTTGGAGTTCACAACGGCGGCAAGCGCTCGGCAATTACATTTTATTTCTTCGTCAGTAATCTAGCTTTACATTAAATCTTATTCTAGTTTACATACATGATGGGTACAACATATTATACCTACGTATGTTTCACAATTCGAATTTCGAATTACATAATATACCTACCAAAAAATACGTCATGTACGATTTTTTTTGTAATGTTCTAGAATCTAAAGCGTTGTTTACTAGACTAAGTCTGTCTGCACTCTTTGTTATACAAGGTTGATAAGAGCGAGAGGCGTTAAATTAAACCACATATACTATAAGTGCCTACAGTCAATCCGAAACTATTAAAAAATAGTTTACGACAAGTATACGAAAATACTTTTTCCAAACAAGTTAAATAGCGAAAAAATGTAGTCATGCTTTATACCGCACGGGCAACCTCGCACGGGGTGAATGACTCCGGCCTCCGTTAGTCTTAGCCGGTTCGCGAACAGTAGACGAACAGCGTGTACGATGTGAAAAAAGATTTTAAAAAATCCTGTGGCTAAACTATTGTTCCGACTGATCTGATTTTTGTTGTGTAGCCTGGAAATGATACACTAAATATGTGGTTTCATTTATTGCCTCTCGCTTTTATTAACCTTGTTTGTATATGCGCTTTAGTACATTATTTTACATATAGGTTGTTTCAGCTTTTGGGGATGCAAAATACCTACCTCCGATTTACAAATCCAATATAGTATTTGAATATATGTCGTCTATAGAACCTCGTACCACTGGCTTTATGTACATATGTTCATATTTTTTCAACTACTCAAAGGTTCTTAATTATTTATGATAAAGTTATTTACGATAATGAAACAAATTATAATGATAAATGGAGACCAGACTATCTGTGTTTGTATATAAAAGCTCATTAAATACATAAAATTTATATATATATATATATATATATATACAGGGTTATTTTTTAGTCACCGGCCAAATTTTCAGGTTTAGTTCAGAATCAATAACACATTCGAATTATGAAATAAAAAAAATAAATAGTTGAAATTACTTTGTCCTGTGTTGTAAAACATATTTCTTGGTCATCACGTGCATCATACTCGCGACTCACGGTAGACCGACGTCACTGACTTTGAAGTCGATACATTTCGCGTGCGAACCACGATTTCTGTATTTTTAAGAACCATTTCAAATCAATTTTTATTTTAAAAAATATTACAATTAGACGATAAAATTTAAGACACACCCTTGGAATGATGTTTACTTCCTTACTTTAAAATTTGGCCGGTGACCTAAAAATAGCCCTGTATATATATATATATATATATATATATTTATTTATTTATTTATTATATTTTTTAAGGAGTATATTTTTACAATACTTAAACAAATATAATATTCATTATTTTATATTTTACAAAGATATTCAATCCAATATAATTTCATCTTTCAACTTCAGCGCTCAAATACAAATTCAGGCATATTTTATGGTTTTCAATACATACAATTTGACATGGAGGTTCAAAACGCCCTAAATTGATAGTTCTTTTTAACTTTACGATTTCATTGCCTACGTAGGATTTATATGTTAAATCTTCCAAAGAGTTGGTTCATCGTTTTGATGGATTTAGTGCTACTTCCAATTACTCTAAACAATACATAGAGTATAATATATTATTGTCCAATTATATTAATACTTTACACACGTTGTGAATTTAATTTAGATCGAAGTTTCCTTTTACACAATATCAATAAATATTAAAATAAATATTTTATAACATATTGCAATAATAAAAAATGAGGACAGACAAATATGAGTAGCCGCCGGCAAGAACGGGACAAGTTTCTAGTCAATATTTCGTAAAGAGTTTGATATCTCATCTCACCGTTGCACTAAGTATTTGTCTGAGGACATTTCCTCTATTATTTTATATTGACATTGAATTATTTAATTTGTATATAAATAAAATTCAAAGTGGTTGCCCATTTCCTTGTGATAGTAGTCTAAAATAATAAAAGTTGTGTGTAATACAGAGTAAAGGACTCAATATAGAACCTTGAGGGACACCTCGGTTGACACTAGACTCTAGTGTAAGAACAAATATAGAACCTTGCGGGACACCTCGGTTGACACTAGATTCTAGTGTGACGACCATTATAGAACCTTAAGGGACACCTCGGTTGACACTAGACTCTAGTGTAGGAACCAATATAGAACCTTGTAGGACACCTCGGTTGACACTAGACTCTAGTGTAAGAACAAACATAGAACCTTGCGGGACACCTCGGTTGACACTAGATTCTAGTGTGCCGACCAATATAGAACCTTGAAGGACACTTCGGTTGACACTAGGCTCTAGTGTAGGAACCAATATAGAACCTTGAAGGACACCTCGGTTGACACTAGACTCTAGTGTAGGAACCAATATAGAACCTTGCGGGTCACCTCGGTTGACACTACACCCTAATGTAGGAACCAATATAGAACCTTGAAGGACACCACGGTTGACACTAGACTCTAGTGTAAGAACAAATATAGAACCTTGCGGGACACCTCGGTTGACACTAGATTCTAGTGTGACGATCAATATAGAACCTTGAAGGACACCTCGGTTGACACTAGACTCTAGTGTAGGAACCAATATAGAACCTTTTAGGACACCTCGGTTGACACTAGACTCTAGTGTAAGAACAAATATAGAACCTTGAAGGACACCTCGGTTGACACTAGACTCTAGTGTAGGAACCAATATAGAGCCTTGAAGGACATCTCGGTTGACACTAGACTCTAGTGTAGGAACCCATATAGAATTTTGAGGGACACGTCGATTGACACCAGACTCTAGTGTAGGAACCCATATAGAACCTCCGTTGAAACTTGACTCCAATGTAAAAACAAATATAAAACCTTGAGGGACACTTCGGTTGACACTAGACTCTAGTGTAGGAACCTATATAGAACCTTGAGGGACACCTTGAATGTCACTAGAGAATCTTAAGTTTTTATTTACAGTTTACCCTTTATTACACACACACGTTTTTATAACTTCCGTTCTTTAGTCAGTCTGCTGAGTGCCATTGTGCAACTCTGATGTAGAGATGAGTACCTAGAACAAGCTACATTATAGCTGTTGGTTCGCTCTAAACTACATCGTGGGAGCGAGACAGCAGTCAAATAGCGTACTCAAGCTGCGCCCCGCGAAACGCACTTTAGTCCGCAAACGTGAGATGAGTATACTTGTTCACGTGTTGGCTTGGTCTTTACTATGCGGTAAGAGCGAGACAGCAGTCGGATAGCGTGCTCAGTCCGTTGCGCCTCGCGACGCGCACGTTAAGTCCGCTAAGCGCCGGGTTGATGTGCGCGTTGTGCAGCTCTGATACTTGAGTGGAACAAGCCGCTGCCGGGTCGCCTGAAGTGGTCAAACTACCAAACCTGATGAGCAGAACAGATTACGAAGATAAAATTGAAGCCTTGAGTTATTATTTGCTAGTCAGTAAAGTATGGCCCATGGAATGGGGAGGAAGGAGGACATTTTTATAACCTTAATGCGGATGTCCTGAAAATGTCACCCACCGCTCGTTTGCCCCATTTTACTATTTAAAATATAGTTGAACTTACCAAACCTCGTTTCCAGGATGCGCATTGCTGTCCCACGGGTATGTTATCACCAGTAACTTTCCAGAGTGCTCTCCCACAAGCCTAGAGCTCGGTTCTCTATTCTCAAGCTGCACATTTATTCCACCTAATGACCAAGACATTGTGTTTATATATTATATTAGTCATAATTAATACAAGTTCGATACAAAGTATAAAGTGGAGAAATCAGCAGAAAGCAGCAAACCTGACGTCGATAGTATTAAGAGCGTTTACGCCTTCCAACGCAATTTGCCTTGAAAACAGTACTTTTCAAACACCTTAAAATCATGAACCACTTATCTTATATTATATGTTACATACTAATAATTGTAGGACATTTTCTTGTCTAAATAGTTAGTAGAAAAAATATTTCAATTAATTTAGTATGTACGCATTCTATCATGATTACTTATTAGAGGTTTGTTAATTTCCCTTTTAGCGTCAGTTTCGAAGCTCAAAATATCATAAAAGTACTGAAGTATATTATTAACAAAAAATAATAACCACTTGATAAGATCCTTGAGAAAATAGTTAGTAGAAAAAAAAATTAGTTTTGGTATCTTATCTATGAGAAATTAAAATTCAAAACATGTGAAATATTTCAAATTTTATTTGTTTTTTTCGACGATATACCTTATTTAATTTAATATAATAATAGCTTACCAATAAACTAGAGCATATTCTTTACAATCATGCATTTAAAGTTTTGATTAATGTATAGTAATTATTTTTCTGTAATTTTTTTAAAACGTCTCTAAAACACTGGTCGTAAACGAAATCAATTCATTACGTGGATCATAGTGGGTTAATTTGACTATAGAATATACTAACATTATATATATGCTACTCACACGGCGATCCGTATGTGTGAGTTCGAATTACCCATGAATTACATAAAACCACGTGCGCAAGGCGTAAACGCTCTTAAGAAACAATCATCAAAAAATTGCTTGTCTAAAATTGCACCAGCAGCAATACGGGTGTATAACAGATGTGTAATTACTAATTAGTATTATACCGGATGTCCCAGAGTTCAATCAATGCGTGAACAAGACATTGCTAAACTTTTTGGACAAATATTACAAACAGCAGAATTGTCGAAACCTTTACAGTTGATAGAATATTTAAATTTCGATACTGCCTTAATACTAATCTTCTACTAATGTTACGCATACGCCCCTTCTCCTTTTTTCTCCTCCTGATTCTTAGTTCGTGTTCTAGTATTTTTGCTTTTGGATTTTCAGGTAACGCCAGACAAATGAATTCGAAGAATATTGGGCTGGGATCCTCGTAAAGTTTAGACTAATACGACCAATCTTTACGCATACTCTTGGTATAAATAATTTATCATCGGACGCGTATCAAAATGGCGGATAATGTGCCGTTAGTTGCCAAAGATTTCAAATTACACAAACATGTCGATCAGGGTCCAAAGTACGTGAGCACAAAGTAGTTTTTTAGGCAAATGTTTTAGACGTAATTATTCATTTGATATTTTCCGGAGGACATAGGACAATTTATTTTAAAAAATGAAAACTTTCAAAAATCGTTGGGGCCAATGATTAATGTGTTTTGCAATAACAAGTCCAGGGACCGGACAACCCCGGTTACGAGTTAAGCCTTTCGACAGGTTAACCCGTACATAGGGTAACACATATTTCAGGGTTACCCTTTGATCGACTTATCGATTTAAAACCCAGGGAAATGATTAGCACTTAAGCCTTTAAAAAGGTTACCTTTATAAAAACCCTTTAACCCGGGTTACCGGTATATGTAGGGGGGGGGGAGTACTTGCACCCAAACGCGGCTCTTGATTGCCTTATTTTTTTCTATCTAAATGTTACGACGAATAAAATACTAATAATACCATAAAAAAATACCAATTTTCTAAATTCCCCCAAAACTTTCCAGGCAAAACCGGGTTCCTCCTTACTTAAATACCTGATAACAACACATTTGAATGTGTCAATCAACGTGTTTGTTACACAACAACGATTTAAAGGTCTGGTCGAAGTCGATCTGATGATGGAACCTGATAAGTAACAAGCGACGGAACTGCTCAACGAATTGCAATATTTACCTTATGTCTCTGTCGCAGTCGGATTATATAAACCGCCGTATTACATTACGTCTAGCCATTTAGAAAAACAGGGCCGTTTTGTAGTGCGGCGGGTCAACGATTAGCCGGAATGTCGTTGAGAAACGTTCTACAATATGGCGGCTCACGTTTAGCCTCATTGTGAAAATCCACGTTTAGCGGCGAACACTTTCTGACGGAGTTTGACCTAGCCGTATTCGATCCGGCTAAGCGTTGACCCGCCGCATTACAAAACGGCCCTGTTTTTCTAAATGGCTAGCCGTAATGTCATACGGCGGCTTATACAATCCGACTGCGACATCTCAATGTCCTGACGACGAACACTCCTGGACATGGGCATTTCCTATGGAGCGCTATAGGTCACGGACACGTTTAGGCGTGATTAATTTGTATTAATAAGAACTCTACACTGAGAGGGACTGTGACTGGCTGTGTTATTGGGAATCTGATAATGAAAAGGGAAAACGGTTAAGAACTCCTCAACAGTTTACAGTGCTAAAAATAATAATAGTTTTGTTTGGGATTCGTTCATTTATGCTCACGAGAATTTGTATCCAAATGGTTTGTAAGTGCTGATAAAATGATAGCGACCGTTATACAGTTGAAGGGATCCCTCATAGTGGTGAGACGGTGATTGCGATCGCCGTGAACAATCACTGTGAAATTCATAAACAGCGATCGCTGTAGTGAATGTTCTTTGCGCAAGCAGTGATTCAATCACTACATGCTCACAGCGACCGGTCACTGTTATTACGCGTTCGATTCGATCGATTTCTATCGGTCACCATCTAACTCTAGCGGCAATCGTCATGATTTGACTTGTACAGACTTTTCGTTTTGTTTTTATTGCTAATTGCGATAAGTTCATTTAGTATAATAAGTATTTTCATTTAGGCGTGTGAAATGTAACTGCTCGTTAACGGATAGCATTAATTAATATTATATTGGTTTTTATTTAAATAGTAATTACGTAATAATATTAGTCTATTTAATATATTTTCTATAATGCAATATTTTTTAAAAACTTTTAGTACCTATTTCTTCATGTTATAAGTATTAATTTTAAGATGGTGTTTACCTATAGTTTAATAACATAGTGGATATTTGGGACTTGAGGTTTAGAAGCATTGAAAATGTTTGTTTTGGCCTTTTTATAGCACAATTTAATGTTATTAAAATAGATAGGTATAAGACTTGTTACAAAAGATACATGTTTAAGGTAAAGGAAATAGGGATATATACAAGTGATCTTCAAAATGCGATATGAAATATCGTGATCACCGCTAGGATCACGCACGATATACTCTAGAGTAAAGAGTGATTTAAAGATTGAATAAATCACTGCTACTTACTATTCACGGCGATTTTCTACAACTGTCACTCTTAGGCACACCTCTAATCCCTCAACGATTTATAGCAGTTTTGTTGGGCTTACATCATACGGTTCAGATCGTACAATAATTATCTAACTAAGATCAAAATTTATTTTAAAAGTAAAGTTTACAAGAAGTATACGAAAATACTTTTTTCAAAGAACTTAAACAGCATAATAATTAAATAAAAAGGTAAACATTCTTTGGACTGCGTAACGAAACAGCGAAGTCGCATTTGTACACAGCGAAGCGCTCGGCTTTGATTTAGGTGATATTGTAAACAACGTTACCTAATACGCATTCGAAGGTACGGTCAATGATCCTAATAAAGATTAATAATAATTTATTGTCACACTCACACATGGAATTTTCAAGTGTTTGAAATGTCCGCCGTTTGCGTTAACACACAAATTATGACGACGCATGAATCGTGTGATATTGTTATTTAGTCATGCAATAAAGTCATAGTGTGATATTAAACGTTTTAATTTTTTAAACGCTAAAATAATCCGTTTCATAAGTTCTTCTACGGTATTTGCCTGTCGCGTAATCACCACAAACAAGCTGCGATTCCAGGGGATTCCCCGTAGATTAAAATCATTTCAGCGTATTCTAATGCCTTGTATGTAGCACGAGGCATTGTGAATGTCTCACGTACTTACATAATAATCACATACTACACACAAAACTAAAAAATAAATAAAAAAAAGTAAAAATACTCGTGATATATATACGTGACTTCGTAAAAATAGCACTTAATAATTTCCCTGTCTTGTCACAGTATAAAAACACTATCTTTATCACTAATAAGAAGTTTGGTGTCCTATAACAATTAAAAACTTGACAATGGGTCTCTATATTATATACCTTCAGTATTAGTAATTAAGGTAAATAAATATCTAATTAAAAATACGAAAATAGAACTACACCGTATTCTAATACACAACGTGGCAGCTAGAACAATTTCAGATCAGAAAAGGGCATTTGAAAAGGAATTTTTTGATATTGTTATATACATACATACTTTAAGTATATATTATTAATAGCTGCGCCCCGCGGTTTCATTCGCGAAAATTCGATCCCGTGAAAAATAGAAAATCATCCTATGGCATCCCATAGGAACATTTTTTCGGGATACTTATCCTATGTGTTAATCCAAGTAACTCCCTATGTGTGTAGCACACACATAGGGAGTTACTTTTTAATTTTATGAAAATCGGTTCAGCAGTTTTTGCGTGAAGGAGTAACAAACTAACATACAAAGTTTCGCATTTATAATAATTAATTAGTAGGATAGAATTAGCTACTTATTATTTTTAGAGTAATCTCTAATTATTTTTAGAGCAATCTCTAAAAACAATTAGTAGCTAATTGGTTTTAAAATAATTAAAGTGCAAAATAAAAGATAAAAAATCGTAACATCTACCTTTTGGATGTCTTTTGCTTTCAAAGAATATACGTTTTTCTATAGGCGATTCTTCTTCAGAGTCAGTACTTTGAAACAGAGCTGAAAAATAATCAAATTATTTGAATGAAAATAAAAATAAAAAAAAGAACGAAAATTTATTTAATTTTGACTGACTTTTTAAAGAGGCTATCAATTGCACGATGTTATATGCAGACTGTGTGTGTGTGTGTATGTATGTGTGTGTGTGTGTGTGTGTGTGTGTGTGTGTGTGTGTGTGTGTGTCTGTGTGTGTATGTGTGTGAGTTTGTGTGTGTATGTGTGTGTGTCTGTGTATGTATGTGTGTGTGTCTGTGTATGTATGGGTGTGTTTTGTGTGTGTCTGTGTATGTATGTGTGTGTGTGTAAAATGTACAATACATTTAAAATTAAAATATACATTACTAGCTGCACCCCGTGGTTTCACCCGCGTAAATTTGGATATCGTGGAAAATAGAAAATCATTCCATAGGAACATTTTTTCGGGATGAAAACTACCCTGTGTGTTAATCCAAGTTACTCTCTATGCGTGTGCCAAATTTAATGAAAATCGGCTCAGCAGTTATTGCCAGAAGATACGCGTACATACAAACTTTCTCATTTATAATAT
>LUGF01050028.1:190651-208058 GCA_001625245.1 Calycopis cecrops
AAAAAACGATCCCTGCTCACCATTTATACTCTGGCAGGGTCTTATGTACGCGAAGTTGACGTCCGTCACTTGATTCAGCAGATCCTTCTTCAGGAAGGCGCGGATGCGTTCCATGAATGTCAACACGTACACGTCTTCCTGGTGGTTAGATACTTTCCACGCTCCCAAGCCTAACGACGATTATATATAGAAAATATTTTATTAGAAAAAGGAATTTACAAAAGCAAGTTATATATTTGGCAATATATCACTGCACTAGGTTATACCCGTATTGCAAGAGTTTTTATACGTTAATTAGAAGTAAGCATGTGTACGATGGTTAAATATGCTGTATATACAATTATTTTTATCTACACTAATGTTGTAACATTCTACTTATGTTTTCAATACTTGACTTATAATATTTACTGTTATAGCTCAGACAACCAAAAACTCAATTTAAGAAATTTGACATGATGTTATATTATCCAAATCGATATCGTAAAATCTCATTATAACATTGTGCTGGTGGGCGAGTCTTATGTCAAAATCCTTAACAGCGCGCGCTCGCTCCTGATGGGCCCTGCGCGCGTTGCAGCTGCGCTCTCATTGGTTAGATTTTAATGGCGGCAAGTTCGCTGTGACAATACACGTAGGCGTGAATTTATTGTATCGCAATGTTTGATTAATTGATTAATTGCATTAGTGAAGATAAAGTAGTGCATGCAACTGCATATAACACGGGTATTAAAACACTCGTTACTATTTTACGCGAGTTTCATAAACTCACGCTCGAGTTTTAATACCCTTCATTATACGACAGTTGCATAAACTACTATTATATAGCAAAAAAATGTATTTTAATGTACTGTAGTAGTAGTATATTGCAGCTGAACTGGAACGTCCGGGGAGGTACGTCTAGCTCACAGTATACTGCTGTGCAGTGGACATCTAGGCTGTCGCGTTTCGTGGGGTTTGTGAATTTTCGGTGGCCCAAAGGGATCAACGCATCTGAAAAGCAATTACACGAATTTCTACGGCATCATTAGTCATTTAAAAAATTCCGATTTCGCGTTTGCCCTCCCATTCAATAACAAATATTGTTTGAGGTATCCCAAGGTACATTTCAGGTCCCTAACTTTACAGTCTTTATGTAAGAAGTAAAATTTAATACAGACAATGACCGAATCCTTCTTAAGCTTTAGGTATTTTAACACATGTTACGTAACAAGAAAGTAAAGACGCTGGAAATATTAATTATATCTCACCAGCCCCGATAACGTTGAGGTAGACATTCCTGTCCGCCGCGCCGCCGCGCGCCTGCGCCTCCAGCAGCGTGGTCTCCGCGAGAATCACCAGCCGCTTGTAGTAAACCTCGTTGTCGAAGATAATTTCCGGGGTCACCTTCACATATCTCTCCAGATATCGCTTGTCGTCAGTCTTGTCTTTTATATTAACATACGATGTTAATTCTTCGTACGTGTAACTGTGAACCTTTAATTAATAATTTGTTTGGATTGGTCTTTTAGTTCAGCAAACAAAACAAGAACAATTTTCTATTTGAAAAAAAGCCAAAATTACAGGCCCTTTGACGTAACGTCCAGCGGATACCAGATGAAAGATGGTACCCGCTCTGGGAAAAAAAAATTTCGGATGCAACCTCGCCTTGCATATGGAATCCGTTTGACGTTTGGCTGCGGGACGTCCTCTATAAGGTAAGAGATTTCTTAGATTCCCAATCAATTTATTGTGATTAGACGACCGGGCTGGCGTAGTGGTAGAGCTCGGATAAGCGGAGCATGTTGCGCCCTGGCGCGGGATCAAATGCCGCCTTAGTCATGGATGTTTATCTATGTATTATATGTATTTATATAATAAAAATCTTAAATATATAAAAATTCTTTAAATTTATGAATAAATAATAAATATATTAAATATATTTCCGTTGTCTAGTACCCGTAACAAGTCCTTACGCTTCTTAGGGGGTAGGCTAACGTGGTGTGATATGCCACATATATTATATTATGAAAAGAGAGGACGAACGCCTCTAAAGAAGCTCACCTGATAGAACTCGGACCACATCTGGCGCCACATATGGCGCGCCGACTGGTTGTTGCGCACGTACGTCGTCTTCAGTACGTTGAGGCAAGTGGTGGGCGTGACCTCCTCTCCGTATCCGTTCTCCAGACAGTTTTGCTGCCCCGTGATCATTATGTCTTCATACTCCATACGCTCCTTGCGCTTCAGACGAGTGCCGATCAACCCTGAAATATCGTTTGACGTCGCGATCAAAATGAGAAGTTGAGGAAACATTATTAAAAGGGCTTTTAAGGGGGCAAACGAGCAGTCGGAGCCATTTTCATGACTACCGATGCCCACAAACATCCGCATAGAATCCTCTATGCGGATTCATATTTGTATACTGTAAACGGGACTTAATCGCGTTATAAAATCGAAGTATTTACCTCGATTCTCGACGTTTCGGCCGCGATGCAACGGCCGTGGTCACGAGTAGACTGTTCGATTTTATAACGCGATTAAGTCCCGTTTACAGTATACAAATATGAATACAAATCGTGAAAGCTTAAAACACTCTATGCGGATGTCTATGAGCGGTGCATACGGATGCGCTGCCCTCGTTTCTCCTCCCACCTCCATGGGCTATAGCGATTTTTAGCATTTAAAACTATAATTCCTAGAAATGTGAATCTAGTGTCTTCTTTTTGTGTCCACTCGCTGTCATGGTCTAGTATTAGATTGGAGTCGTCAGGGCATGGGGAGAGTTGGAGATCTTCGCATGCAATAAACCGTTTCAAGAGGCGAGTAGCACGTTGGTAATGTCATTACTGTACCACTCACCAGATAATATGGACGAAAAGTGGTCATATCTCTTAGGATTATGAGTTTTCGCAACCCTATTTGGTTGAAGACAATACTTGTGATTGTATGGATGTCTATGGGCGCTAAAGCACTTCATGATGTAGTTAAAGCTAGTGAACTAAAGCTAAAGAAGCGAACACGGATCAGAAAGTCCGCTATAATCGTTACCTATTATTACAGCCTCCTCCTCGATGCCATCCTCTCTCACAACCCCCGAGTTTGTGCGAGCGCCGTCGTTGATGCACTCGGTGTAGCCGCTCACGAACACCATCGCGGAGAGCTTCATCTCGTCGTAGCTCAGACAGTTCTCCAGCACCAGCGGCGGCTTCTGCTGTAACGTGCCTACGAGTTCCCACCCCTCCACACTGGAATGATAAAATAATGTTTCAAGTGAAGAAAATATAGATCTTATATAGGTGCAAGGTTGATAAAAGCGAGAGGCATTAAATGAAACCACATATTTAGTGTATCATTTCCAGGTTACACAACAAAAATCAGATCAATCGGAGCAATAGTTTAGCCACAGGAATTTTTTAAAGTTTTTTCTCACTACATACACGCTGTAACGCAGCTGATCGTCGACTATGGCCGGCCGGGGTCATTCACCCCATGCTTGCTGTAGCCGGCCGGTACAAAGCATGATTAAATTTTTTCGCTATTTAATTGTTTAAAAAAGTATTAACTGTAGGCGCTTATAGTATGTGTGGTTTAATTTAATGCCTCTCGCTTTTATCAACCTTGTATAAAAACTTGCTTTGCTTATTTTTTAAGTTAGCATTTTATAGAACAGTGTTTAGCACCGTTAAGTAATATACAACTTGAGCTACGCGCTTCGTAACGGACATACGTAGTTTCTTCTCGTACCTAAATATTAAATTGAATAGAATTTAGAGGACGATGACGATTTTTTATTTCGTGGAAAATTGTTCTTTTTTTTAAGTCTTCATTTCTGTGGACATTTCCGATTTGCCACTACGCTTATTACATACGTAAGAAGGGACAAATTATCAATCAGACCCTTTTGATAACTACTGACAGACATACATACATAATAATTGTGAAAATGTGTTCCATATCACCTTTCCTCTAAAGGACCACATTATGACTCACTTGGAGCCTATATAATGTGAGTAAGAGGTCCTGACGGCCAAATTCGACTACATGCATGTGTTATATTAAGTAGAATATTAGTAATTGGATGTGAAAGATAGTAAGCAAATCTAGAGATTAAGCAATATAAAATGATATTTTATTGTCCATCTACCTTCTCATTACTAATAAATTACACATTTCCTACTGATTCTAATATTTGATTATATTATATTACTATCTAGGTATATATTAGGTTGGATTCTTATATATTATGTGAGCGGTATATATATGTTGTCAGGTTTTAAGCATATGTGGGTTTTATGAAAGATACAACTCAGTAGTTCTAAAAGGTTTTAATAAAAATGCCTTGATTAAGCAACTGTACTTTACTTCAATATTTCTCAATCTTTACCACCAGTTCCAACCCTAGCCCTGACCAGGAAGAACTGGCAAGAAAACTGGTGGGCACCCAATACTGTAGCTAGGTGTACACACCACCATGTGAGTGTGCTTAATACACAATATACAATTCAAGTAACCAAAAGTTACAACAGGTAAAAGGATATCAGAATCCTTTAATTATGATATTAACAATCTAAACATCCACACATAAGTAATATAGCAATATTAAAAAGATAAATAATTGTAATGTACTTTGTAGGGTAGGGGTGGTACAAAGTACATTCTTTATTAAGCATGGTAATCTAATTAAACATTATTCTGATATAATGTAGTATAGAATGTCACAATATAATACTACATATAGCTATACCCGCACAGCATAGCATTTTACCATTGATATTAACATTATCTAATTATATATAAATACTATATTCAGCAATTATCATTTGTATAAATAAATATACTTAACTTTGTTAGGTATACCAGATCCCCACTGGTTCTGACTAGCACCGATTGGCTCTCGGAGCCTACGTGAATATATACGTATCTGGACAGTCTCTCGTCTTAGATTTGATCACTTTGCTGGCTGAAGAGTAACTGTTGAGGAAAGGTCCGCACGAATTGATGCTTTAAGCAAGACTGAATCCCCACCCCGGGTCTAATGGTCCGACGTTGCATCTTTTTCAACCAATCCTCAACATACAGTAAACAACTCTGTCTAGCCAATCTTTTGTCTCTTGAACACCTGCTGTCTAGACGAAGCCATTGTTCTATTGTATTTATATTTTAAATGTTAATATTACATTTTAGAAAGTTAACTCGCTATTCATAAGGGCGGAATTATCCGGTTACAACAATGTTATCGCTGCAGCTGCAATTTGAAAACGTACCATCTCTACTAATGACTCAATGGAAAGTTTTGGTAGTTAACCGACATTGCAATAATGTAAATGTATTTCAACAACCAATATTATAAATATAAATACAGCTATGTAATAGCTATATATATTCTAGAAATATACCTAACACATGCATGCAGTGTGCCAAGAAATACCGATGCCTTGTTCTCCTTTCTCGCCCCCTCCCCCCTCCATGGAACTTACCCCGTCTCCCCGGTTAGTAGCATGTACTTGTCGTGTGGGCCCAGGAAGGACACGGCCCTCTTCTGCAGTATCCGGTCGATGAACTGCGGCACGCTCATGTCTCTGTAGAAAGCCTTCTCTATGGACGATCCAAATTCTCTGCAAATTAACCATGTATGTATATATGATTCCGTATGTATGTATATGTACACATATACGTATATGTATGTATATATGTATGTATATATGTATATATATAATATATTATGTGACCGTGACCTTTGGCGCTCGGCGGGTGAGGCCTGTGTCCAGCAGTGGCCCTCCGGCTGACGGTGATGATGATGATGATGAAAATTTGTGTGTTGCAAAATGTCGTTTCATATTTTATGCCAGTGCTATGAAAACAATGTATCTAGAGTGCACTATACGCAGATGTATTTATTAAGCCACACTTTAGTTTTACAATATAATAGAATTTATAAAAAACAGAATCAGAATTTAATTATAAAAGTGGCACAAAAAATGATAATTAAAAAAAAACAAGATTTCAAAACTTTATTAATTGTATCAGTGATGTTTTTGCAATGAATTCATAATATAGAACACGAGGTTGCGTTACTTTGGGTTTCCTGTCGTATAAATTGCTTTTTTCTTTTTTTTGTAGATTTCTTTGTGCATTTTTTGCAGACAGATAAACTATCTTATTCTAATCTTAGACATCAAACTAGATTGTGGTCAACACCATCAAGCAAAACTTAACATACATTCTGACAATGATAGGCAGATCATGGGGCCTTACACCTAGGGTAGCTCTGTGACTATATACAGCGGTGATCAAATCAATAAAATTCTACGGAACAGTAGTTTGGTGGCAAAGAGCACACTTCACAGCAGTAAGTGACAACCTACAACGCTTTCAAAGACTAGCATGTCTAGCCATCACTGGATGCATGAAAATAATTCCCATGGCTGCTACAAGAATGCTGACTGCTTCTCCAGCACCTCATTATACAATGCGAAGCAGCCAGAGACTGAAGCTATGGGAAGACACTAAGATTCCACATAGGAAAATTCTAGACATTCATCGCTGCTTCAACCGAGCGAGGTCAAACCAAAAACGTATGTATCGAACAAAAAATAGAAATTAATACAACTCCATGAACAACACCAAGTGTACAACATCACTGAGTGCATCTACAGACTCTTTTTATTCGATGTACGCCCGGGAGCATTCTGTACGTGGATGAAGTTGTGTTGATTGATTCTGACCCGGAGGTTCTCAGGTTCTCTAAAATACATTATAAAGTTGGATAGTGGTACTGGCAATGGCAGGACTCATCATCAGCGGGGAGAAAACCGGTCACATGCATTGCACATGTGCCGATCCCAGTAGTCACCACACTCCATATTTACAATCTGTTGCTCTTAAGACTGTCTAAAGTCAAGTATTCAAGTATTTGGGCAGCATGCACGGCATTTATCCAATGACATCGATCCAACATCGATGCGGTTATTGAACACCACAGAAGCATAAGTTGGCAAAAATCAAGAGAGCTTACCAGAGTACAGGCTCACATACTTCACGTTACATACGTACGTCAGAAATGAGAATGCTGATGGTGAAGGTGATCCGCGGAGGTCACACTACTAGATAAGATGCCTAAGAACTATATTAAAGAAACGTTCAATGTTAGACTCCTTGTAGACAAGCTAGCACTTTCAAACCACAACACAGCGCAAACGTTAAATATACCTATAGAATGTAATCCCTACATTCCAGTAACATCTAACTATCTGTATAGAAAGGACTATAGTGAAAATAAAAATATGGAAAAGTTCCGTTGTATTAGTAAATTATCATTTACTGATGTTTTTAATGAATCAGATATCAATAGAGCTTTAGAATCCTTTCATGAAGAGCTGACTCTTTTTCACAAACTATGTTTCCCTACAAATCTAATAAAAATCACATTAAAATATTCAAAGCCTAAATAGATAACTAAAGGTACTAGAATTTCTTGCAAAAAAAAACGTCTGAACTTTAACTCAACTATCTTAATTTTATGAAATTGTACCTTGATAATTGATATTTCCGAGAAGATATTTTTATTACGTTTTTTTTTATACATATTTATTATTTATTTTATATACATAATTATAATATTTGCATACTAATAAATTATTAGTTAAGTGTTTGTAACATAATATTGTAATAACCAACACCGACTGTACCACTTTTATAGCAAATAAATAATTAAATTAAATTGAATACACTCGAGACCTCTCGAAAAGGCGCGGGAGGAGGCGAAGGAAGAACTTATGAGGCATAGCATTGACCAAGATATAGCCCAGAATTGTAAACTATGAAGGAAAGTGATTAGGAGAGCCAACCCCAATTAAAAAGGGAAAGTGGCTGCTAGAAGAAGACTATTGTGACACTGCCCTGCCCTAGGTCTGGACACATGTTTTATCATGTTTTAGATTTTGGATAAACTAATAATAAATAATAGGGATGCAAATCCTACGGTGTGGTGCAAATCCTTCAAGTATATCTTTTTATATATAAATTTCTTGTGTCACAATATTACTTTACATATTCCTCAGATACAGTTCGACTGAATCTCATGAAATTTTGTGTGTATATCGGATAGGTCAGACAATCGGTCAACATCTATTTTTCATCTCGATATTTCCAAGGGATCGAAACTTACACGGGTGAAACCATAGAGTGCAGCTAGTATATTAATATAAAACATAGTGTGGCTGTCCTTACTCGGCTTTTCCTCATACTAGCTTTTACATAGTTAGTATCAGCTTATATTCTATTTGAATTCATTATTTTTTTTAATTTAACGCTTATTTAATTGGCAATAAAAAATTACCTTTTATAGATGAGAAAATGTGTCATTAAAAGCAAAACTCTTTCATGTATTAGTGGGTAGGTTGATGTTATGTTTCTCATCAGTTTCTCATCTGGTCTTCTCCCTCTCAGCGCTTCTAACCTGCAACAGCTCAGCAAAGTGGTAGAGACATTCTCGTTTCATTAAATGAGGATAACACAATACTTTGTAAGATATAGTACTATTGCTGCACTGCAGATGAATTAAATCATCTATATATTTAGCAAGAGGCAGAGTAAAATCACACATCATGCATGCACCAATTTTTGAGGCACAACTACCCGCTTACACAATACCAACGAAAAGTGACTTCATGTGTGCTTTCGTTTTTGCGCGGTGTTTACGTAGCCAGTGGCCTATGGAGGGGCCACCGTATAAGCTCTATCCAGATGTCTATGGGTGTTTCTCTGTACAACAAAGAAAGGACAAATCAGCAATATGGAGTGACCACTCCTCACTCACACAAAAGCTTTATAACCTTCCTAAGCCTTCATTCATATAAATTCATGTTGTGTGGTAGATATGAGCATAAGTTCTTGTTGAAGAATAGTAGATGGGATCATGATAATGTTTATTGTGCTATGTGACATCATTCTGAATTAAATATGGCAAACAATTTATTATTTATTTGTTTTTAAACTAATAAAAGCCTGTTGTTAAATTTAGTCTAGTATGTTATCATACTTTTCTTGCTTGGTATCTCATACCTCACAGATTCTATAGGAAATAGTATGGGAAACTCTCTGCTCCTCCTAATGACCTCCTCCACATCTTCTGTGAGCTCCACAGTGGGTAAATTGATGCACTGTCTCAGCAACTTATTTGTTTCCTTGCTCATGCTCGGATAGCACCAATCTGGTTTACACCTGAGTAAAATGATTAGCTATTTATATTATCTACTTTGTCCAAAGAACTAAGAATACATAACAAGTACTCGAATTTTGTATAACACAATAAATCTGGTTTAATTTTATTTCCTGAAATTTAAATCAAAATTGAATTACAAATTATGTTGGGTCCAAAAATTTTGCTACAGACAATGGGAATCATATAATTTTTTATTTTTCTTACCAAGCCAGATGCTGAAATTGTCGTAGGATTTCCATTATCAATGGTGCAATCTGTAAATATAATTATAACTGAAATATATCATTAAGGCTGTGTCCTGAGTAGGTAAACTGTTAGTGGCGGACTCAGTTTGGGGTGTATTGGTTTAGTATGCCCTTTCATATATTTGAAATGGAGTGTCCACATTTTGCTGGTTTTACGCTCAATTTAAGCTGATAGCAGCGTTACGTACGCCGACTGTCTCAGTTAGTGGCCGATTCACAGTAAAATAAACACAACAGTTTGCTTGCGACCTACGAAAATTGACCTGAGTTTGCAGCTAACTCGAATTACAGTTCGCCACAAATTAGCTGCTCACTTTGTCAGCCGCTAAAACTTTGCCTACTGGAGACAGCCTAAAGCTTATGAAGGTAAAACACATTCTGGTTTTACTGTACCCTGTAAGCCGTCGAATTTTGGCCTGAATTTTTTTTTACAGATAGGTCTTTAGTTATGACGTTCGTATGTTAAATTCAGTCATCTTAATATAATAAGATTTCCTTTATCTAAATGTAGGTAACATGTGCACTATAAAAAGTAATGATGTGTAGTTCCAAAATGAATTGCCGATGGTTTTTATTTCACAAACTTACTTTCAACCGGTATATTTTCTAATTCATTAATTTATGAACAAATTAACTAAATTTTTACTCTACTTACTTACATTAGCAGACAGGAAACCTAAATTGACGTATTAAGGGAACAATTTATGCTTGATGTCGATTTCTTATATTATCATAATAAATCATTACATTTTGGTCTAATTAAATAACATCAAATAATTATTGTACAAAAACAATTCTCATTGGGAAAGCTAAATGAGCTAAAAAGTTATTTGACATTATTTCAGTTGACATAACTCCGCTGTTTGACTGCTGTCATTTATCAATTTAAATGTCAATGAAATCAAGGACGAAGAAGTGCAGTTCAGAGTCAGACATGACGTGCAAATCTAGCACCTAATTTACAAAACGAAAACTAGCCGTGATCTCGAACAGACTGAATATGGCTATCAGCTCCTGTGCACACCTGGTGAAACCTGAAATAAACGCTAATACTATTCGTTTACCTTTATTAAATATTTTGTCGTCCACTATATGGACTATGTCTGAAATAAAGAATTATTATTATTATTATTGTTATTATTATTAACCCTTATTGTACATCACCATCTAATGTATGTTTCAAATATTCAAACGTGAAAGTCTCAAACATGTTCATATGTATCCTCTCTTTATTATTATTTTTTTCAAATTAAAAAAATGAAAGCCTAATCGCGTCTTTGAATTATTAATTAAATTATTTATTATCTGAAGTTATCAGCATAACTCTTTAAAATATTGTCTCATTATAATATTTATGAAATAGAATGAATTTATAAATTGTCAGTGCTGCATGTAAAAATAGAGATAAAAATCTTTTTTTTTCGCTTCTGGCAACATGTAAAAAAGCAGGGGCATAACCTTTATTTAGGATAATAATAAAGGATTGTCTACAACATGTGTATAATTTATTATAATTGTGTATATGTATATAATAATTAATGTAAATTAAAGACATTAAATAAAATGATAATTTTGTGTTTATAATTCGAATAATGCTTAAATAAAGTAAAAGTAAAAAGACTGAATATCTATTTAATATCATAAAAGTATTTTAAACTTATCAATCAAATAGATAATAGTTAAATTATTTTATTATTAGGTACCTAGGTACTAAGCAAAAATTATATTCTCCTCTACTGTAATCTCCAATATACCTATTAAAATACTTTTGTGTTTAGGCTGTTTCAATTTTGTTATATTTTGATAAGTATTGTATCTAATGCTACTAAAACATACAAGTTTTTTCACAACCTTAGTACCTACTGCATGCATGTATGTATGTGCTTGTACCATTTTTTTGCAAGGAAATGCTCTTAGGTATTCCTCTAGGTCGGGGAAAGCCTGGAGGATATGTGGGACTCGAAAGCTTAAACACAGCTCCCCCTACCCACTAAACTCCAGCGGTGTTCCTTCTTATGCGCATAATAGGAGAAACCACGGGAATGTAATAAGTAATAACATACAACAGCGACTTTACCAGCGAGTGGACAATGGAGGGGATCTACTCAGGAGGTGGTACTTACGTTAACATGTGCTGGAACAAGCCGCACACCGGACTACTCGGGTCTCACGGAATTGGCGACGCCTCCCCCGAGTCGTCGTCTTTCGACCCTTCCTAACTTGACACGTTGCGGCGACTACGTCTCGAAACTCTCGAGGACTGTCTACCTGCCTATCTTACGCGTAGGAGTCAGCCGCATTCCAGCCCTCCTCGCTACCAAGCATACAGCGGATTAGTGCTGATAGTGTAGTAGCGAAGGAGTTCTTCGTCAGTGACAGCGATGAGCCTCTCTCTTTCTTCTGCCCAAGCAGGGCATTCTGTCAACGTATGGCTTGCCGTATCCCGGTTATTGTTGTTGTGGCACGACACTGTAGGCTCTCATCTGATCACCTCACTCAAATAACGGCTGAAGCATCCGTGCCCCGTCGAAATTTGTGTAAGGTGAAAAGAGAGCGCTCTAGCACTCTTTCAACATTGGACGGATGGCCGTCAGTAGATCTACGCTGACCAGTGAAGTCTCCATCTCTCCTCCATCTCCATTTTCTTTCCATTTAGCTCTTCGGGCGTCGGATTTCTTCCTTCTTCCCTCACGTACGCACAACTCCAATACACATCAACTAGAGCCCTTGCCTCCAAGTCCCATGGAACGCTGCCAGACAGGACACATGCCGCATCTCTAGAAACCGTTCGAAAGCCACGAACCGCTCGAATGGCCACGGTTCGCTGGAGTCTACCTAAAGCGATCCGATTGTGAGAGGGTTTTACTTCCGCCTACACCGGTGCTCCATACATCACCATCGAGCGGATCACACCCATGAAAAGTAGACGGCAACCGAGACTTGGCTCGCCAAGGTTGGGAAGGAGCCTTGCAAGACCAGCCACCATGAGCATGTACCTATGCACACGTAGTTGCACGACATAGTATCCATGAGCTAAAATACCAAATCAAATTAAATAATAACGCTACACTCGGATTAGATAAAGTCAATATGGGTAAGTATTAACTTCCCCCTCGATGAATCTCTACCTTGTCGCGGTGAGGGGGCTTAGTAACCGTGGCTTGGACAACCACGGTGAACCAAGAGGGATCCCAGGTGGGGACGCGTCGAGTGGGCTTCACCAAGGCCCGCTCTGGATGAGTCCATGGAGGAGGGGTCGCGGGAGGAGAGGTGTCTCGGTGTGTCGTTGCCGTGCACCCTATCGTCCGCGACCGAACGGGCCTGTTGCTTTTAGATCCGGGGCCCTACAATTATAGTGGCAGGGGTTTAGTCGGTAGGGGCAACCCAGTTATCGAGCCCGTCACCGTACCCGCCGGCCGGCAACGCGCCTGCAAAGCCTCGAGTTTTGCAGATGTCTATGGGCGGCGGTAGTCATCTACCAACTGCTCGTTTGCCCCTTATCCTATTAAAAAAAAACCCGGTTGAGCCACCCGGGCTCCTGGGTAGCGTGCGTAAAGGCATTCTCCTGCGTTACCAAAAAAAAAAAATTAAACTAATATTATTTATTATTCGGTTTCCACAGTATGAAAAAAAATGTAACAATGATGTGTAACTAGCCTTAGATACAGTGTGTGGCTGTGTGCATCGTAGGCGAGTGAGTGCTGCAGAGGGTATAAATAGCCGTCCACGTTTCAGAACACTCGTGTTTGAGTTTTGACTTCCGAGTTCGTCGTACGCTTTTTATAATCGTAAGTCAGCCATTTTATGATCTAAACAATAGTTTTTTTTCACAGTTCTATTAAATACGCACTATAATTATTATTACTTCGCGTACTATTTATACTCATAGTAAAGATATTTAATAATTTTAATAAATAGATATATATTTATTTCTGTAACGTGTGTCTTTTTGAATTTGAATTTTGCTAATTGAATCATTGCATTCAATGTAATGTGTCATCCAATATCCATGCATTCCTAACAATATGATCCAGAATTAGGAATGCATAGAGCACCAGAAAACAAAAATCGATTTTTATGTAAAGATTAGCCGCGTCGCGCAGTTTAGCTTGTAGTGTAGTTCATCATCAGACTAATGTCAATTGTCAACGACGAATTACCCCGGACGAAAACAGAATTGTAAACGTAGACAGAGAATCTCTGTCTACGATTGTAAAGCCTGCGTCGTCCTTCCGGCCATGCCATCGCCCTCCTATCCGCCTGAATAATTAATATTGAGTATTAGTTATTTCGTAAAAGAATTAAATGATATTGTGAAAATAGGGTAGGTAATCTGTTCACGCAACCTGGATATTTTGTCATAGTAACTACCTACAAGTTTCTCCGGTGTCAGTGGTGAATAACTGAGAGTTGCCTCCCCGATTCTTAAAGTTTGGAATTAAACGGAAAGTGATTATAACAATAAGAATATTATAATAATATGGTAGGTAAAGGTACTGTAACACCGTGCCGGGAGCAATCGGGATTGGGCGTAGCTTTTGCTCCCATGGCAGTGTTATCTGAAAACCCTAATCGAATACTTCCTAGCTAGTTCTATGCCATCTGGCTGAATCGGAGATAAATATGAATACTTGATATTATTTTCAATGCATTTATTTCTGAATCATATTATATAAGATACATTTTTCTTGAGTATAAAATCGGAAACCTAGCTAAGAGAGTTCATCATTCGTTCAAACCATTTCTCGTTGTATCGAGACTTGTAGGATCTTTTTCTGACAAGAAAAAATATACGTTCTATATTTCAAAATTCGCATTTATATTCTTCTAGCAAAAATATGTCAAACAAAGAGGTCTTAAGTGATATGTAAGCATGGAGCAAAACTCCATACGTTACAGTACTTACTTACTTACAGTACAAATTCATACACGTAGCATGAGAATCCAATTTAATCATACATTTTATGATTGTTTTGAATTTGTTTTAATTTTTTTCAAAATATAAATGACCAATTCGTGCCGTCCTGATAACCTGTTACTAGGTTAGTTACATACAAAAACTGGTTAGTATTTTTGGGGACTGTGTTGAGGGGCGTCGTAAAAAATGGCATTGTCCCAAGGGAACCATAGTACGAATAAGTTTGGGAAGCCCTGGATTAACATAATTATCTGTTTTGTTTCAGTAAAAATGGGGATCCTCGCCGCAATAGCAGTGAATGTGATTGGTGGCGCCGTAATCTACGGCACTGGAGGCCTGGGTGCCGCGTGGGTAGCCCCGATGTTGGGCTTTGGAAGTGCTGGCATTGGCGCCGGCACCACGGCAGCCGCTGCCCAGGCGTACTATGGGAACTTAGCGGCTGGCAGCATCATATCGCAACTGACAGCTGCCGCCATGGTCGCTCCTACCCCTTAGGTAAGTCGTTCGTGTAGAGTTATTAGAAAGCGTCCACTAGCCTTGGATCATCCGACCATTACATTTGATTCGATAGGTAGTAACGAATAATATCATTTATTTTACTTTGTACTGCCACATCATAAAGTGAGTAATTTAGACATTGAAGTAGTGCCGAAGTGACATTATAATTTCTATATTATATTTCATACGTAAAAGTAATGGGTTGATAATTCGGTCACGTAATGTTACACGTTACCATGACATCATTTTTTCCAATAATGACAAGACAACTTCTGTCGGGTCAGCTAGTAATAAAATGCTCGTATAACAATGTTAGTTATATACTCCTCCGATACGACTCGACCGATTCTCATGAAATTTTGTGTGCATATCGGGTAGGTCTGAGAATTTAGATTGAGAATAGAGGGAGAGAATTAGGGAAGAAGTAGTTCCGTGCTGCATAGTAGGAGATAGTGCCATGCATGGTGCATGACACTACATCCTCCTATGCAACGGAATTGGGCTGGCACGACCGGGGAAGTACTTCTCGCTCACTTGATACCGGCGTAAAGTGACAGCGTCGCTGTCGAGTTTCGTGCGGTTTGTGAGTAGCCGGTGGCCCCTTGGGGGGGATGATAGGAGGGCAACGCATCTGCGTAAAAATGCGAATGTCCATGGGCGTCGGTAGTCATCAAAAGACTCCGATTGCTCGTTTGCCTCCTATAAATAAAAATATAGGATGGCTCATTTTATTTATTTTCACGATCGCTAGTGAAACCGCGGGGCGCAGCTAGAAATAGATAAGAAAGGCAAGGCAAATAAATTGAATATTTGACTATCCGTCCCACGCATCTCCAACGCGTATCGCTGTCGCCACTGAACGTAAATTACAGGAAATAAATCAATTTGTGATTTTGTTTGCATAAAAATGATGCATACCCAACAATGTATTTAATTATTTAATATTAACATATTATACTCCGGTCAATTTATACATAAAAAAAGTGGTAAAATAACAAAAATTCCCGGAAAGCCAAATATTGGTGGAGACCTATAGTTTGCCATTACAAATCAAGTTTTAAAAGTCCCCATCGATCCTATGTGTGCTTAAAAAGTTATTCGAGGTCAAAAGTCAACATTTGAGGTTTTTTGGATTTTGCTTGAAAACGTTAAGTTTTATCAAAAATAACTTCAAATCAAAGTTGTAAATCTTAAAATTATCTACAAACATGGTATTATTGATTTTTTCCTAATAGTTACCATTTCTGAGATATCGCGATTCTAAGAGTCATACGTATTATACATGATATGCACACATTTCCACACCACCAGTGAGGTAGTGTGCTTGGCGCGTTTTTTTTACCGTGGTTTCCCATGTAGATAGTAGGCCTATTCCACTAACTGTCATAAAAATTTTATGATAATTTAAGGGAGTAATAACAAGTCAAGTTCATCAGTCAGGCAAACTATAGGTCTCCACCAAAATTTGGCTTTCCGGGAATTTTTGTTATTTCAAATGTCTATATTGACCGGACTATAGTAGTGTGTGATGTCTTGTGTAAGGCAGTCGAAACAATATATAATAATTATAGACTGTTTTACACGGGTACTTCGCCGCGACCGGTACTATGTTAGCTCGAGGTACCTTGGTCCTGCCTTCCTCATGAAATGTTTGTTACTAGTAATTTCGCTTTCTGTTACAGGTACCAACTAAAGAGTGCTAAGGAGGACAAATAAATATTTGGTATCAATAAAAAAATTGTTGTATTCACAAAGTAGAAGAGTTTGTTTTGTTTTTTAATATACCTATTCGCTATTCTAAGTCTAATACTTACCCTATATCATATACATGTAATAAAATTGTAAGAAAGTCGAAACTTTTTATTAAATATTTTTTTTAGAAGAATACTTGGGGCGTGATCTACAATCGATATCGAGGCCAAAAATAAAGGTTTTAGAAATTTTATCTGTTTGTCTGTAGGTATGTCAGGGGTAAGCTCAAAAAGTATTTTACGTAACCTCGAGCGTAAAGGTACAAGTTGGAAGCGGGCGACGTGTCGTCGCTTCATGTCGTCATGTCGTTTTCTTGTAAGCGAGAGGTACCTCCCCGGTTGTCTCAGCCCAATTCGGCTGCAACGCAAGCATGCAGCATGGCTATAACCAGTGGCGGCCTTAGGGGGTGGCGAACGGGGCAATCGCCCGGGGCCTCGCTCTTGCAGGGGCCTCGCGCAACAAAAAAAAAGTAGATTTAACTATATTTGTTTTATTCAAATATTTTTACCTTGATCCTAAATTATTTATTTAAATTATAATATAGAGGTATATTTAAATAAAGTAAGTTTAACTTTATGAAACTAATTTATTAATTCAAAACATAATTGAATAAAACATTATGTAGTAGGTACCTACACGTATATTGCGCATCGAAACACTTGAAGATCGGTTTTTTTAATCGCTTAGTACCTACTCGGGTTTCATTTCGTTCAACAACACAGTTTCGTCATTTTGAAATTATTTTGCTTGCAATATGAGTTACAAAGTAGTTACCTACTGTACCGAACAAAT
>LUGF01050028.1:210093-230645 GCA_001625245.1 Calycopis cecrops
TGTGTTTTAAATTGTAAATTATTACATTAGTGTTTGTTTCAAGCGACTATCTACTTGCTTTATAGGAGATGGAAGGTAAGTTTCAGATTTCCACCATGGGTTGTAAACATTTGGGTAGTATTTAACGAAAATAAAAAAACTTAGTTTTTTAGATCAAATATATTAATTAATTAAACATTTTTTTTTAATATTGATTTTAGTTTAAGTTTAGTAAGCTCGATTCCCGGCTTTGTTAAGCAACTACAAAAATCTTTGAACGCAGTTTAAATTCATTACAAAATCGATGTAATGATTCCTAAGAACAAATGTTCGTACATATCTTAAGTCTGAAATTGATTTTCCCATAACATTTTAATGAGCATAATGGTACAATACCACCACAATATAAGTAATTACATCGTTTTTAATGTTTTGCAAAAAATACCATAAGGCACTTTCTATATAGATCCAACATAGCCATTTTTATGTATTAAGACAAAGAAGACCGCTTATTAGTTCTAGACCATGATGAAATAAAAAAATATGCCATGCATATTAGTGAATAGATTACTACAAGCTACAGTGGCGTAGCGTGCCTTGGCGGGGCCCCGTATAAAAAAATCGTGGGGGCCCTTATATGGGGGAAAAGATTTTTCATAAAAGAAAAAAAATATTGTGAAAAGAAATATTTACTGTATTTACTAGCTTCCGCCCGCGGCTTCGCCCGCGTGGATTTCGGACTTAAAAAATACTCAAAATTTTAACTTATTATGTTATTCTGATATGAAAGCTATATTAATGTAAAGTTTCATGAAAATCCGTCCAGTAGTTTCGGAGATTAGCCCGAACAAACGGACAAACAGACAAACAAAAAAAATTAAAAATCATAGAAAAGTTTTATGTTACTATTTTAAAATCGCCCCCAATTAGTTTTTCGTAAATATATTCAATGTACAGACACTAAAATTTTACTTTTTTATTATATTATGTATAGATAGATAACAATTTAACCATTTTACAAATAAAAATCAAATTTTAAATATTCATTCTTCTTGCCTTTTTTTCGAAAAAAAGTAATTGCTTTATAGAATTTTGTTATTGGTAAATAAAAAAAATTAGGAAGTTTTTATTTTTTTTCCTGACACACTTTGGGACCCCCGTAACCCGGGGGCCCCGTATAATTGATACGGCGTATACGGCGGTAGCTACGCCCCTGACAAGCTATCTATCCATACGCAGATTTCTTGTGAGGTATTTTATAGTAATAATATGAATTTATTACTAACATTATCATGCATTATTAAAGTAATTAATTTAAGTATTATATATATGTATTATGTATTTTGAACCAAAATTATATGTACTTACTGTAAAAGATTTATATACTTTAGTGTATGAATTGTGGATTATTAAACAATTATACCATATGGTTGCCAACCCCTGACAATTTAATTTTCCAAAAAATCTTGTGGCCACAGATATTAGTGCCTCTAATGTGTTAATTTTTATATATAATATAAGGTTTTTTTGTTTAAATTGAATAAAAATGGATATTTCAACGATTTTGTAATGACGCGTTTGTCGCGTCATGGGCCTCCCCGCAGGTTTCTTCATGACGCGCTAGTCGCGTCACGGGCCAGGAATCGGTTAAATGAAACCATATATTTAGTGTATCATTACCAGGCTACACACCAAAAATCTGATCAATCGGAGCAATAGCTTAGCCACAGGATTTTTTTTTAAGTTTTTTATCACTTCGTCAGCTGGCGTATAGCGTGTACCGTTGTACGCCAGCATGACACTACCACATACTAAATTTATTTAAAAACTTTAGTGTCAGGTATTTGAAATATGACGAACAAATTATTAGTTTCTTTGGAAATACCCAATTAATATATAAATCATAAATATGTAGGTATGTCCGAGTTGTATTTCTATTGAGTATTTTAAATAAGTACATGTTGGTAGTTCAAATACTGCCCAGCCCTGTTATACATACATAAAGTTCATTCCTTCAATCAACTTTACTTTTAATATAATTTATATTAAAACAATATAAAAATATAAATGCAGTTTAACCCCCTTATTAAATGAAATGCAAAGTAAGTATTGATTATTTTATATTTTTCATACTATTTATTTAGGAAGAAAATCAAAAATTCTTCGCTAACCAAAATATCTGTTCTAATGAAATGTCAATTCATCATTATTTATTTCCTATTTTTACCCGACTGCCAAGGAAGGGTATATGTTTTTCGCGCGTATCTTGTATGTATGTATGTATGTATGTAATATTTTTAACGGATTTCGGTACATATTTAAGGTATCGTTAGACACGTCTTAGCAGCCCAAGTGTTCTTAGATAGGTGACGTTAAAAAACCAAACATGGCGGCTATGCTACGCCATTGGACTTGGCGAAAATCAATTTTTAGTATTCGAATACTGCAATATAGGTATCAATTTAAAGGCCTTAACACAAGGATTTCAAAAGGGTAAATCATTATTATCACAACTGTAATACTAAAAAATAATACAATGACAAAAAAAATCGAGTGCTTACTGCCTAATTATTATTAAAATGCAAAAGTTACTCCCGTCTATCTGTTTGTATATTAAGCTATTACGCCTAAACCAGTAAAGTGGTTTTGATAAAATTTTGTACAGGGCTAAACTAGCTATAGAGTTTGTGAGAAAGATATATCTATACTTATAAAATAACATGTCCAAACTGACAGATTCATCATCCCGAGCAAAAACTGTTAAAGTCATAGCCATTAAAATTTGGTGAGTAGGGTCGTTTTATTGAGTACCACCCACTAAGGACGGAATATTGGGAGTTCTGCCCCTAAAGGGATGAAATAGGGGTTGAAAGTTTGTATGGAATACCGTCATATTTAATGTTAGAAACAGGAATCTTTATTTTCGGTTACTCATTAAAAATGAGAAGATACGTGTTCTTGCTAGAGCGTGACGGAGAATCTTTAATTAACAAGTGGGAGAGAGACGGACGATAGTACCTTCCCGAACTGCAATAGCCTTATATGGTAATGGGCATGTTTTCGCTTCGGACGTATCTACGTCACTGTCCCCGTTTCCGTTTGAACCCAGCGCAACACTGGTTCGCCAGCGAGCGGCCATTCTGTTTTTTGTTTCGGCTCGCTTGCACCCCTGCATATATGCTCCTGCACAGACAGCTTTTAACAGCGTTTCCAGTGCTTATTGTGCTCAAGTAAATTTATTAATGCTGCTAAACCTATACTTAAACTATATTTGCTTGTCGGCTCAAATCAAACAATAGCTTATTATAAGAGTGGTGTTGTGTGTTCGAGAGTCCTCAATTACTTTTATCCCATTTTCCCATATCCCTCTATTTCCGCTCTTCGTGGACGACTAGCGTCGTCAATACGTATTTAAGTGTAACCCCCTTAGGGGTAAAATAGGGGTTGAAAGTTTGTATGAGTCCTAATTAATGGGCTATTGATTAAAAATAAATAAATGCGTTTGAAATAAGGAATTTGTCTGTTAATCCGTTAGTCTGTTTGTCCAGGCTAATAACCGAAACTAATGGATGAATTCAAATGAAACTTTTTGTGGTGTATTGTGTATGTGGTTCATTGTAGTTAACATCTAGAACAATTTACTACGGAAATACAGTAACTATACTTTACCCGACGGATTTGAAAATTTGAAAGAAACTTTCTGTGGCGTTATGATCTTATGAATGAAGTTTATTGTGGTAATACATACAATAAAACAGTAAAATCCGTTTTTCTGTACATTGAATATATTTACGAAAAACGAATTAGGCGATGTTTTAATGTTTTTTAATTTTTTTGTGTGTCTGTTTGACCGTTTGTCTGTTTGTCCAGGCTGATCTCCGAAACTTGTGGACGGATTAAAACTAAAGCTAGCGCTGCAGGCCAGCTCGTATTGTCTTAGAAGGAAAACCAACCAATGTCGTATACAATGATTTTTTTTTTCATGATATAGGAGGGCAAACGAGCAGTCGGTGCCATTTTCATGACTACCGACGCCCACAAACATCCGCACAGAAGCCATACAGATGCGCTGCCCTCCTTTCTCCTCCCACCTTCATGGACCACCGGCTAACTTAAAATTGTTTAACAAATAAGGACGGAATTTCCGCAGACAAACAAGAACCACTTGATTGAAGAACCACTAATTATAATAGAACTACGATAAGTGACACATAATGTAAACTCTTTAAATGAATTGAACCGATTACGTTACTTATTTAACTAACCAAAAATCCGTAACAAAAATAAAAATTAAAAATGAAGACCAGCCTGGCTTAAAAATAATAACTAAATGGAAAATCAACTGAAAATGCCGGACCAATATAAAAATAAAATTTTTACATGCAGTCGGAGGTGTGTACAGAGCCATTAAATTTTATGCCACTACAACTACTACTTTATGAAAATAGTACGGTGCAGTGTTCTTGGTTGCAGAAGTGATATAGCGATAAGGAAATTCCAGGTTTATCTTTCCATTCGTAAGTATCACACATTTTGTTAGTTTATTTGCTAGAGGTTTTTCAATTTACTACTTTTTGTGACCGTTCTAAATTAGACACTGTTAATTTAACTTAAAATAAGCGTCTATTTCTTGTTTTTTTTATTTTATTAAAAATACTAGCTTCCGCCCGCGGCTTCGACCGCGTGGATTTCGGACTTCAAAAATGGTGTTGTTATTATTATACATAATCTAATATTATACTGAAATATATAATATATTAAATATATACTTATTGTATGGAACAATAAACCGCTTTGAGAATTGAATTTGTCGCCGCGCATTTTAGGCGCTTTAGATATCTTATAATGATAATAACTTTTAATCTATTTGTCCAAATTAATTAGTGTAAAAAACAACGTTTATCTACATTCAATACGTAAAGTGACAGATTTATCAATTTTCAGAAGAGTTCGATAAATATTCTAAAATGTGCATCGTTAAAAAATATCCAATTTAATTGAATGTTTGTTTCCCTATTTTGGTCATAGTGACTTACACATAAAAGATAGATATATGCTGTCGCGGACTTTTATTTAGAACTATTTAAGATTCTACAGTAATTATCTTTGTGTAACTCCAACGATTAGGGCAGCGCACGCCAATATTGCTCTCAGGGGGCTGATTTTTTTCCGACTTACTTGACACTTATCGTTATATTATATCCAAATTATAAAAAATCCCTATAAATTTTAAATTATTATGTTATTCTGATATGAAAGCTATATTACTGTAAAGTTTCATGAAAATCCGATCAGTAGTTTTTGTGTGAAAGAGTAACAAACACACTCACAAACTTTCGCCTTTATAATATTAGTAGGATGTAACATAAAAATTCGACGTTGCCAACATTAAGCTGGGGAAATTAATAGTATAATATAAATAATATAATAATAATATAAATATATAAATATAAATAATATAAAAATAATAATAAATAATAAAATAATATAAATAAATAAAATACTACAACGCCCCATGATTTTTTACAAATATTAAAACTATTAGCTACAAATTTGTATTTTGCGTGTATTTTGTATATTTGATTTTTTCGATTTCGATATATTGATCAAAAAAATGTCAAACAAAAAATGCTCCAACCAACGTCAAAATTGCTTAGCAACACGTTAGCAACGCTTGGCGCAGTATGTTGCAAAATATTTGGAAAGCGGGCACGCGTAGCGGGACAAAAGATCGCATCATTCTGTCTCCCTTGTTTACACGTCATAGGCATAAGTTGAACCTTGTCTTGTGAGAAGGAGTCAGATGCTATCACTTCGTCTATTGTATTCTCTGTCTACGGTGTCCAAACATTTAAGTCAATGTCAAATATTTGGTAAATTGTGAACTGTCAAATGTCAATCGCAATTAACAAAATCGCGCCTTTTTCGTACTTCTAAAATCTAACTTCACAATTCACAAATCACAATTCAAATTTCAAAAGGGTAAATATTGTTCTGTGATTCAAATTATAGTTCTAAGTTTGTGAATTCAATGTAAGGTATAAACAATACATTCTATATTTCTATAAATATCAATAAGCTTAGTGAATATAATGCAGATTATTGAATATGGAATGGTGTTTTACAAGTGATACACCATATTATAATTTGTATGAGAAAGCTATAAATTTCTAAAGTAAAAATTACAAAGTATGGCTGACTTGCAACAAGTACGATCCGAGGTTAACAGTGCCTTTAAATTGGGAGGTTTTACTATAAGAAGAGATGCAAACACCTATGTGTCAGAACAAATTTTAAACTTGAACTATCAAGAACGTAAGAGCATGATAGATAAGCTGATTGCACATTTATTGCACCAGTGTTTATCTCAACCAGTTCTTGAAAAGCAGCACGTTGAGGTCGCTTACAAGGAATGTTCATCTCTAGGTCTGGAAGAAACGGAAACTGTTCTTAATATTATTGATGCTTTTAGTATTCCTAAGTTTCATTACGATAACGAAAGGAAAAAATTCGTAAAAGATGCAAATTGCAAACGAAATCTTTATCCTGAACCAAAATGGAAGGCACAATTATTTATCGATAGATATACTATAATTTGGCAACGAACTATTAGAAATAAATTATTTGCAACTGAAACTTTGCCTTCAATGGAAAATGAAAATCGGTTTTCGTTAAGAAAAATCGAAGTGCTATTAAGTTATTCAAGTCGCGTGGATGACGTTATTGTATTAGGTTTTCTCACGCAGTTGACAGAAGGCAAATTTTATCTAGAAGATCCCACTGGTAGTGTCGTGTTAGACATGACACACACAAGGTATCACTCGGGCCTTTTTACAGAAAGTAGTTTTGTTTTAGCTGAAGGTTATTATGAAGACAAAATTTTGCATGTGATGGGCTTGGTTCTGCCACCATCAGAACTTCGATCTATATCATCCCCATATTTCGGTAATGTAAACACTTTTGGAGGAAAGTCAAAAACATTGTTGAAAAATTCACAAAATTTACTTAAAATTGAGCAAGACAATGAAGATGGCATAATTGTGTTTTTGTCAGATGTATGGTTTGATGATCTCAAAGTTATGTCAAAATTGAAAACATTATTTTCAGGATTTAATGAATTCCCTCCCATAGCCATTATATTTTTGGGTGAATTCTTATCTTGTCCATATGGTTATGAACATAGTACACAGCTCAAAGCTGCATTAACAAACTTGGGTGATATAATTTTTCCATTCACAAAACTGAGAGAGTACTGTAAGTTTATATTTGTACCTGGTCTCGGAGATCCTGCTGCACCAAATATTCTGCCAAAACCACCCATACCTAACTTTGTAACTAAAGATATTTGTAACAAATTGGGTGACACGGTTATATTTACAACAAATCCATGTCGCATTCAATATTGTACACAGGAGATAGTTGTTTTAAGACAAGATTTGGTTACAAAGATGTGTCGTAATTCAATTCATTTTCCCGATACAGGTGACATTCCAGATCACATAACTAAAACTCTACTAAGCCAATGTACTCTATCTCCTCTTTCTCTAGGCGTACAGCCCATTTATTGGAAGCATGCAGATGCCTTAAGTCTTTATCCAATACCGGATGTAGTGGTTATTGCTGATCAATTTCAACCTTATACAAGAAGTTATCAAAACTGCCAAATCATCAATCCTGGCTCATTCCCACATACCAATTTCTCATTCAAAGTATACATACCATGTTCAAGGACCGTTGAAGATTCTGAAATACCAAGTGATGATAGTTGACTTCTTAATAATTTGTTGTTAACAAGAAAAAGTTATAAATAATTAAATTAAACTACTCTGTGAAATAAATATACTCTTTGAATATAGCTGGCGTTTTAATTATTACAAAATCTATGCATATTAAAGTTAAACCTGAAGGACTTATATATAATAACTCGCAGTGGAAACTACTGTACAATTGATACTTAAAATTTCATACAGGGATTCCTATTATGAGCAAGTACTACAGGATTTATTATACAGAATTAAATTTGCTAATGGGGTGAACTTTATATGGGATTTCCTCATTTCAGGACTTATAAGTATGAAAATATGTATATATTTAAAGTTCTTTATTACAATTAAAAATCATTTGTTAAAAATAATATCACCCCTTCTAAAGGGGTAAAATGGAGAATTCATGTTGGTATGGAAATTTTTGTCATTTCTCTTCTTAGCAGTATAAAAATTGGTTTATGGGAAATATATTCTAGTACCATGTACAAATAAGATCAAAAATATTGTATATATGTATACTTATTGGTGATCCCCTCAAAATTATATCGGGGTAAAACTGTGTTGCACAACTAATTTCAGTTCTGTTTATTGTGGGATAATAAGATGTCAGGAGACATACAACTTGATTATGTGACAACGTGTTAAACTCCTTTACCAAACATCTACCATGGTGATCTGGGTACTCTGAAACCGCATGAAGCACTAATCAGCAAGGAGTCTGCTTCACTCTTGTAATAACTTTTTAATTCAATGTAGGCAGTTCCAGAAATTTAATCTGAGGGCACGGCAGTGCCCCCGCCAAGTCAAGCACGAAACAAACACTGCTGTACCATCCTTTACTGGAACGATTTCGCCGCATTTTCAGGCCCCTATCTAAGAACCTCTGTATAAGACCAGAAGGCAGAAATTTTCATCATCCAGTTAGCTATAATCACATACTAAAATCCAAAATTTCAAGTCGGAAGGTCAATTAGTTCCGAAGATAAGCGAAAGCAAAGTTTCGCATTTATGACATCCACTCGTGATCATCAAAATAGAACTAGTACTTCGCATAAACTCCGAGGGCTGATATTTGGTAGAGAGTTAGGGTTTAATAGCCACATAAAGGGAAAACTATAAAAACTAGGATAATTGCAAAAAAAATAATTTGTGAATGTATGAAGTGCGTGGGTGCGAGCGTATGTGTGTGTTTGTACATATGTGTGTGCATAGTGTGTATGAGTGCATGTGGCCAAAATATCTTGTGGCCTGTGGGTACTCATTTTAAAGAGGATTTGATTTATAATGTCACAACGGAATTATTTCTTGAATATCGTGATTAGTTAACGACTTTGCTAATAGTTATACTATATGTTCGCGCGGGCGTATGTGTGTGAGTGTGTGTGTGTGTGTGTAAAACATTTGGCATATTAACTTCTTGATCAAAGACCTAAAACAAGTAATTTCAAATCATACAAAAACATTTATGAATGCCTAAACGATTTTATCACTTGCATTAGTGTAATTATTAGTTAACTCGTTAACTAATCGTGATACTCAAGAAATAACAACACAACACAACAAGTCAAAGGCCAAGTCATGCAATATTACTATAATATTATAAAAGAAATCGCACTAGTGTGTGGCTAGTTTTGTTTCAGAATGTTTTGGTGGAACAGGTTTTACATGTAAGTAAGTAGGTACTTTTTAATAAAAATATCATGTTACAGCTTCTTATATCATTACTAAATGATCTAAATGTTACCGTAATACAAGAGTAAGGAGTTGGTTGCAGGAACCCATAAGAAATAAAAGAAAAGTTATAAATTTTGTTTTATTAAGTTAAAATTATAAATATTTACATTAAACCCAAGTTAAAAGTGAATAACAAAATACTTAGTTAACTTATAAATAACTTAGTACCTATCAACTTTTATAAAAGTCGGTATAGGTTTGGTTTAGAAATTTAAATGAGTAGATATTCAGGAGAATGGACGGATCACACTAATATTATAAATGTGAAGTTTCTTTGTTTGAATGTTTGTCTGTCAATCACGCCGAAACTACTGAACGGATTTTGATAAAATTTTGTTAATTAAACAGATAGGATAGCAGCCGACTTAGATTATATAATACTTATTATCCCCTGGGATAAAGCAGGAAGTATATAGGTTACCGAATTGTACGTGCGCAATGCCAAGGGATTTTTTTAAATTATAATTTTGCCAATCCCTTACAAAATCATATTATGCACTGTAAGAAATTTAATAAAAATATATTTAAGTTTTAATATGTTATCAAATATATACAAAATTTCAATCAGAATATCAGAAAAACAGCTTTTGAACAGAACAGCAAAACCCTGTCTGAGGCATGTGTCCTCTCAGGTGACACACTGACAACTGTGAAGCGCAAATTTAATTTATATAATAAATCGGAAGATGCTCGAGCTAAGAAAGTAGCTAGCACTCAAGAAACTTCGTCTCAAGCGGAGTAGAGAAGGCTGGAGTAGGCTGCATGTCAAGCAACTTTCAGAGTAGCTTAAACATCGGCGCAGGCGGAAAATAGTCATATACAACATGCTTAGCATCACGTCCTGCCTGTGAGACGTCAAACGAAACTGCAGCTAGGCGCGCGGAACCGACTGAGCGACACAGACACAAACTAGCCTGCGTATGTCCAAGACGCCGGAGCTTTCGCAGCCAGCGTGAACAGCACGCTGCTTAGGGGCCATCCATAAAGTACGTCACACGTTAGGGGGGGGGTGTCGTCGAAATGTGACATTGTGTGACAAGTTTCCTAAATTTCGTGATGTCACATTTCTTAATCTATTTTAAACTAAATATTAAATTACGAACTTTGAAGTATTATCGAAAAACTAAAAAAATATAATATGTGACGTCACACTAGGGAAGAAGGGGGGTCTCACAAATGTGACCAACTGTGACAAGGGGGGTGGGGGGTCAAAAAATCAAGAAATTAGTGTGACGTACTTTATGGATGGCCCCTTATTCGGCTTTGCAATGTGCGCCTAAGTCAACACAGCAGAGGGAAACGCTCACTCACAGGCTGAGCGACAAATTAGCCTGCGTATTTCCGAAACGCCGGAGCAGACGCAATCTCGGCTACAATGGCAAACTGCTTATGAGTGTTCACAGCGGGCAGCCGAGACTCTAGAAGCAGCAGAAGCTCGCAGACGTGCTGAAGCTGAAAGAGTGGCGCAGCGGCGACAAATATGTAACAGAAATTTCTTTTCCGTTACATATTTGTCGCCGCTTCTTTCTTTCTTTCTTATACCTCATAATTTGCCGTTCAACATCCGAAGACTGCAGTTCCCATTGAAGTTAGCATTTCCCATGACCATCAACAAGTCCCACGGACAAACCCTAAAAATGGCGGGTATACATTTGGGCACTCCCTGCTTTTCCCCATGGCCAGCTCTATGTGGCATGTTCTCGAGTGTAAAGTGCAAGGAACCTGTATGTACTTGCTGACAATAATAGATCGTACAACATCATATTATATAGATCCATAAGATAGTTTAGATTTTGAGTAATAATCGGTGTTGTATGATATTTTATTATTATCGAAAGCGGTTCAGTGGTTGCAGCATTATAGACTGACAATGCAAACATGAAATTTAAAATATAAAAAATTGAAAGTAGTTTGGCCAGACTTACTTTACTTGGGATATACATACTTAATGAATAAAATTAAATTTTTATATGTACAATAGTCATTAAATCATTTGTGAATGTCCAAATTCAACGCGGGCAAAGGCGTATTATAAATTTAAATATTCTTGGTCGGATAATAGCAGTAAATTGAACAAAATGCTGATATAGTAATCACATAACGTATATAAGTACTTACAGATGTCGAAAAATTTAAATACTAAGTGTGTACCCCCCACACTGATCTAATAATAAAAATAAACAGAAAATATTTCACTAGATATTCAATTGTGATACCTATTATGCTATGAAGTTAAAAGCTTAATTTAGTATAGTAATCTCTCTAATAAGATTTTACTATAAAGGGCAGAAGGGACATTTATACTATCCAAAATATTTCGACCTTTCGGATAAATGACCCGTCGTCTGTCTCAACAGATTAAGGGCCCCACCCAATAAAGGTCAGTAAGGTCATTATCCGAAAGGTCGAAACCAGAAAAGGATAATATTAATGCCCCTTATGTCCCTTTCTGAATGCAAATGTCTTGATTGAGCTTATGGAATGTCACAATTATTGTAATGAGTACCTACACTTATTGGTTTGCCAGTGTGGTGGGATAGTTCTTAACGATAATAGCACAATTTATTACTACTAACAAGTTTTCATTAATATTTGAGGGTCACAACTTATAATCATAAAATAAATATATGATATACCTACTTAATTAAAGGGTAAAAATAATATTTTTATTTTATTCATTTATTTCATGTTCGTGAATCAGATTTCAGTGCTCTCTATCCCATTTTCCAACATGTGGACAAAGGTTGGAGTCTTGGATTGTTGTGATGTGTATGTATATGTTTACCTGTATCATTTACAACATGGTTTGTGGGTATTTTGTTGATATATATTACAACAAGGCCACAATGTACATAAGTAGCTGTCTCTTAACCTTCACGCTAGAGATAGCCACATACCTGACTCATCTCTTTTATACTTTCGCTTCCGAGTTCACCTAGCTGCTAGAACCACCCAGCGTTCCAGACTTCCAGCAGCACTAGGCGCAAATACCAGGAAGTTGAATCCGAGTCATAAGAATTAAGAAGTCATAGACTAGAAAATGTGACCATGTTATAAATACCAATACAAAACCGACCAAGCCGACTAGACGTACAGTTTGAAAGGCGTCGGCTGCTTCTACCCCGCTTACGTCCAAACACCGTTGGCAGCACGGTATTGATAAGCGTGCGACACTAGTAACAGACTCTTGGCTTGTACAAAACTTCTATTTTTTATTACAGCTACTTTGAAAATATAATACTTCGTTCTTCCATATTGCAACAATACTTCGTTTTCGCTTTTAGAAATGGGGAGGTTACGAGCCCAGCACGGAGTTGTAGGTGGCGCTGATGGGCGCGAGCGCCACCAGGCACACTAGCGCCGCCGTCAGCAACAGCACTATCGGCCCGTACACGCCCAGTATGTGTTTCCGGAACTTCGAGAACTGTGAACATAATAATATTGTTTAAAAAAAATACCTCAAAGCCTCACTTCAGTTTTATGAGTCCTAAAATAATACGAATCGATCACAAATTAGAATTGGGTTGAAAACCTATTACGCAAAATATACGCTATTGAATCAAAACGAGACTTTGTTTTTTTTGTATATAGAATGAAGTTAGAAGTCCATCGAAATTTGATGCGTTGCCTTCTCTATCTTCCTTCCTTGGAGGAGTATCTAGATTCTGGCATCAATCGGTGTTATGTTCCCGATGGTTCAGTAAGGGCTGGTACACAATCCCCCTCGACGGATCTCCACCTTGTCGTGGTGAGGGGGCTTAGTGACCGTGTCTTGAATCGTGGTACGGTGAAGCCAAGAGGGATCCCAGGAGGGATTCTCTGAGTGGTCTTGACCATGGGCCCGCTCTGGATGTGTCCGAGGGGGCTGCAGGGGCCGGAATTTTCTGGCCTCTGCAACCAGGAGGGTTCGTGGGGGAAGAAGCGTATCGGTGTGTTGTTGCCGTGCGCCCTGCCTCTCACGACCGATCGGGGGCGCACCTTCGGATGCGTTGGCGGTGGGGCCGCAGAGAAAGAGAAGATGCGGTGTGTCGTTGCCGTCCTCTCTGTCCTCAGCGACCTTTTGGAGGTTTCGGCGGAACCAAAGAGCAGATCCGCCGCTGGATGTGGGAGGTAGAGTCCTGTGGGGCAGGGCAGGCATTGCAGCTGTCGGCTTGCCCGTGCCCATGGCCGCTGGGTGGCGATCTCAGGGTTGGTCCGTCGCTCTGCGGATGGGGGCCTTGGAGGTGAGGCGCGCCTTTTGAGTTTTGTGTTCTAGGCGCCCCTTGCTGTCGAAGGGAAGCTCCATGCTTTCCCTTGGAGGGCCCACAGCTTGTTTGTGTGGCGGGCAACCGAAGGACGAGGGCAGTGGATGTGGCATCCGTTCCCATTGCCCTTGTCGTAAGTTGAAGGGGAGGAACACCTGGAGGTTTTAGTGTGTATACGCCGCACATTTTGCGGCAGTAGTCCCACATAACCACTCGCTTCCCCCGAAGGCGAGCGGTATGCGTAATACATAAAAAAGGGCTGGTACACAACAAGGCGTCACGACGCAGTGACGTGCAGCGTGGAACGTTGCGTAATCATGACGTGGGTTTTAACGTTCGATCAACGTAAAATATCACGTCACGAAGACACAACGTGCTAAGGTATCCGTCACAAAGTCTGGACGTAATCTTCGGTGCCGCATGTTAAATTACCTTAGGCAATTTCAACAAATGAACCTTACAAGACGTGTTCTTCTGCTATTATTAAGAAAACGGGTAAAGAAGAAACAAGTACAAAGAAAATACTAGAACCATCCATCCGTCATCTTTGAATATTGAATAACAAATGCGGCTGTGGCAGAAGTGCGACGTGAGATTATACTTCACGACGTCGTGACAGAGAACGTGGTGCGTTGAGTCGTGATGTGAATTTTTACGTGGCACGACGTAGAGACCCACGTCACGACGACGCAACGTTCCACGCTGCACATTACGACTTAGTGACGTCTAATGATCACCGCATACTTATTAACTCGGAAAGGGATCGTAACCGTATCACCTCGAGCCGTTCAGTATTCTTTGTATGAAACTCCACACTGCAACGCACACTAATGGGAAAACGCAACCTAATCGCCTCGTCTCAAAAAGCGAAGGCGATAGGTTTACGTTCCTCTTCCGATATGATAAATGTACGGTGATCATTATTGTGTAGCAGTCCTAACAGTGTGTACTTACGGGTGCATCGGCGCCGTGCTCCCCGGGCGACACGGCTGCGCGCGGCAGCATATCCTTGAGCGGGAAGGCGTCCACACGCGCGCCCGCCACGCGCCCCTCCGACACGCAGCCCGACAGCTGTCCCGCAACATACACATTAACATTAAGGCTGCGGCCTGGACTATAACGTCATGCAATTCGCACGGCCAAATGGCGTGGTGACCACAGCTGACACCGCCCGCTTTAAAAGCTGCCGTCCATGATGCAACCAATTTTATAACCTATTTCAGGATGATTTTATACTGCTGAAGCGAAGTGAACCCAAATAGCTTCGTGGGACTGCTACTGAGTCCTATTTATCACAATTACCTATTACAAAAACCGCCGCAGTGACCTGTCAAGAGGGAGGGTGACTACGCGACGTAGCCCTTTATAGTAGTATTTATTAAGAAACGACACAACAAAAATTAGCGACATAAACCGAGTGCTAGTTCCGCGCTACATGCAATAGGGTATGTACGATCGGAGAGGTAGGTACCTGTCGCATACACCAGCGGTCGTCAACCCGCGGCCCGCGAATGTTTTATAAATAAGTTATTGGGGAGGAGTGGGCAAATTATAGGTTATTTTGCCGGCTTGCGGCCCGCGCCTCCCAAAAGGTTGCGGCCGCTGGCATCCACGATACCGGCCTATAGTGACGACTGGGCTGTCGCGTTTCGTGCGGTGTGTTCAGCCGGTGTTTGCTGTGATACTTATGTGAGCAATATGCCAATCACGGCCAACATTGAACCATGTGAAATTGTTACCGGCCGTTGATGTGAGTATTTAAATAGCAGTAAATATGGCGACTCACGGAGAGTATGAGGTGCACTATGACGTGGAAGGCGACGAAGGCAGCGAGCAGGAACACCGTCCACACGGGCAGCTCGGCCTTCTGCAGGTACACCGCCAGGAATATCGTCGCGACTGAAACGTAACAATTGTTGTCATTAGTAGAATCAAACAGATCCAGCTCTCCAGCTATTTCGCCGCTCCGGGCAAACTAACACCTATTTGTAGACTTTTTTTACACATGCTTTATTCCATAGATGGTGTAACAATAACCTGTACTTAACTTTTCTGACCTGAACTCTTCACATTTTTCCCTATTCTAACGCCGCTAAAGAAAATTTATAATACTTTTAGCAACATGTAATTTACGACTTGCCTTTTTATATTTTGACACGAACTAGCAGGTACTAGAAAAGTGCCCATTTTATGCGATAGTTTATTATGATTTTTTAGGACTTTTAAAATTGCTTAATTAATGGTTTTTAGGTCAATTTAATTTTTTGGGAACACACAAAACCACAATTTTTGATGTGTAGGTTATGTTTAAGAAACGACGTAAGGCACGCGGCAAGAAAAGAAAGGACGAGTATAATAGTACCATGTAAATAAGTTACACCGATGTACCTGCGCAAAAAACATTTTTTTGAAAGGCGCGAAAATATTTCAGCCAATCACCAGGCAATATTCTTGTACGGGAAATTCTTCATTCGCTATTGGTCAAACGAGAGTTGGCTGTATTGGCATTCGTCAGTTGCTTAGCCGAACGTCAGCTCTCATAGGCTGTCATTCATACACACGTCAAAAGTCATGCAGCACAGATATCGCGAGCGAGATAGCATGAGCTCACGTCTTGTTATAAGTATTTTAAGCCCTATTTTTTGTTTAATAAGGTTTTGATTGAATTGATGTTATTAATCGGATTAGATCGGCCTATGTTGCGCTCTTCTGCGTCAACGACGAAAGCCGATGTAACTTATTTTCGTGGTCGAATTATAATGTCGTGTGTTTCACTTTGTAATTTCTACTTACTTCCCAGGATGTGAGCGGAGTTGCCGGCGAGCCAGTGCAGCCAGTTGAATATCGGTCGGTGCTTGGTGCCGGGGTGAGGACGGAAGAAGGCACCTGAAACATCGACAGACCGTTATTACTATAGAGAGATCACAGCACAACACACAACTGATACACTATTACTAGTGTGTGTGTCTGTGCAACACCTCCACCAAACCACCCGCACCAACGGGAGGTACAATCATTACGACTCAAGGTGTAGTACTCGGAGGATATTCCTCCCGTTCGATAAACACAAGGGTCATTTATCGGCCCATCGCTATTTAATAAATAATGAAAAATCCTGGATCAAACATTTATACGCCAATCTTGGAATTTTTTTTACAACCATCCATAATATTAAAGACTGCAACTTACAATTTAACTTCATAACATTTTATTCATTTTTATAAAAATAACCTAGATTTAATAGTTGATAAGTACCACATGTCATCACTTTTTCTTCCAAATTGTCGCCGATATATCATAGATATTCTCTTATAGCACAAGCGCTTGAGCGTGTGCATCTGATCGGGATCTTGGCAAATGTCATTATCCACGACTCAAAATTAAGCTACGAAAAACACTGCTATGGCCTTTAAAGCCAACAAAATGACAAGTTCACAGTCATACAAAATAATTCAGAACCGAAGGTGGATGTTATATAATATAAATATATATACGTTTTATATCCATGACACAGTGTTATTCTTACATGTCGAGACCAGAAATACCTACAAGGTAACAATGGACTAAATACCTACACAGCATGTGAATAGTTCTATTGAAGATAAAGTAGAAGTTTCTCACCGATGGGTTGCAGGAAGCAAAGGATGACTGTGACCAGGCCGGTGATGGCGTGCGGGTTGTCGCCTGTGGTGGCGTAGCCTCCCACCTCCACGAGGATCACCACGAACCCGGCCATCGTCAGTAGCCACGTCAGCACCATCAGCATCCTATGGTACTGCAATAAAACGTGGTTTTGAGAAGACAATATAAAATATAAATACGTACATTGGTACTTAAGTCGGTATGAATTTCATTACATTCAGAAATCCAAACATTAAAGTATGGATATCTTTACAGTGGTATCTTTTTATAGTTCCAATGTTTAAAGGTCAGTTTGTTGGAATCGGGACGATACAGAATCTGTCAAGTAAATTTAAAATTTCCGATCGATGAGGAAAGCTAAAAATAATACTTACAGCAAACCAAATGTCCTTGCCGCCTAAAGTTTTGCCGACCCATGTTTTCTTAAAGTACCTGAAATAACCAAATCATTTGAAAATCCACTCGTACTTTCTAAATAATAATAATAATATCTGTGGACACACCACGTTTTAGCTCAGCCCCGTGCTAAGCACTGTAATGACTTGTGTTACGGGCACTACATAGCGGAAATTTATTTAATATTTTTTATAAATTTAATAATATTTATGTATTTAATATTTTTATTATAGAAATGTATACAATACATAGAAACATTATATTATGATCTAGCGAAAAATCGAGTTACAAAATTAGATTAAAAAGAAACATATAAAAGTTGTGATAACGACTAACAAAACTGATATTGAATCGGAGAGCAAGACAGCTACCGTACCTGGCCAGCAATATGCCGAGCGAGGCGGAGCCCACCCACGCCACGATCATGAAGCTGCCGTGCAGCTTGAGCAGCAGCTTGGACGCGCCGCCCGCCGTGCCCACGCTCGCCAGTGCCAGCGCCGCGCCCGTCGCCTCGTACGCCAGCGAGTGGAACCCGACGCGGTTCGCGTCTGTGCCAACACACACACTCAATACACACATACATTCACAGATCGTTAAGTCATATCTGTGTAAATGTACTTAAACGAATCACCAATAAAAAAACAAACACCTTCAAAATGATTTTAAACAACGATGACATGGTTTGTCGACTTGAATTTATAATATACAATATGGCCGAAACATTTTAAATTCTGATTAATATTAATATCTTGTCTTCTTTATCACCTTTTTTTTAGAAAGGGGTTTTGTCATACAGTGACTATGCCACCCCAATTTAATAATCTATTACATTAGTTTATCAACTAAAAACGAAAAACTTAATACTAATAGGAACATGTTCATGTTTCGACTCACGCGATTTCTCACATGATAACTCGTTATCATGTGAGAAACCGCGCGAGGACGTGCGAGTCCTCAGGTTCTCGAACCTGAAGACTCACACCTGAGAGTACAGCTTAATTAGCATTTTGGCCTCCTTGGAGAACGGGGAGGCCAAAATGCTTCCCACATTAAAATCAAACAAATTTTGTACATCGCGTCGTAATGCTTCGTTCCGAACACACTCCTTTAGCACATGATACACATCTTCCACGATATCACACTCTAAGCACTTATCCGAATCTGTCATTCCCATCAAATATTTAAATTTGTTTGTAGGACTTTATCACTTGTAGGATCAAAACGATGCGAACCATTAAAATGGGCCTATAGTCAATATTATACATGAAAGGATCATTCAACACACAACCCGCCCTTTGCGTTGCGCAGTAGGGTAAAAATATGTTATTAGTGACTACCAAGTCTATCATAAAAATAGATAGTACATACTATACAAGTTATTAAAGAATACCTTTCATGGAATCCCCGGAGACGACCATCAAGTTGTATTTCCCGTTTGCCAAGTCGAAGGTCTTTCCCATGACCACGGAGACGGTGTTCCTCCTGAACTTGCAGTACAGTTTCCCGTCGATAACGGAGGACTCGAGCAGCTGCACGATGTCCTGCGGCGAGTCCGCTCGCTGCACGTACGGTTCCACTCGCGCGTACGTCCACGACGTGAAGAGGCTGACGCGCCCGTTGTCGTTCCGCACGCACTCCATGGCGCTGTCGTCGCCCATCTTGTTGTCATCGCTGAGGCCGGCGGCGACGTACTTAGGGTTGTCAGTGCCCTGGATCTCGAAGGTGTACACGTCTCCGGCCACGAACACCGCCACCACAGCCTTACAGTCGCCGCTCGCGACGCAGTTCTGAGGCACGCCGAAGCAGAGCTTGGTGTCTGCGCATCCCTGGTATATCACGTCTAGCGGCGGAGGAGTCGTTTTTGGCTGCAATTTGTAAACATGTTTTCTTTAAATTTAATTAGAAATTTCAACAAACTGACAACCAAAATCAATAAATGACGCGATCGTGATTAAGTTTTCAGCATTATGATATGTTTTATAAGTAACACACTAATAAACTACTTATTTAATTAAAAACGATAAAAAGTGTACCTATTATATATACATATAGAAATAACATTCATATTATGACATCTAAATACAGAAACAGAGCGACTTTAAGTGGTAGGTAAGGAGAGATATTGCTACTTGAGACACTTTTTATTATTTAGAGATTTCTGCACAGATTTCTGCACTGCACACGGGTAAGGCATTCCACAATCCGGTTTTTAAAACCGTGAACGAGTGCTCATAATGAGTAATGGAGTAGCGGTTTCTTAAAGGAAAGAGGGATTGAAGTGCTATAGCATAAATAAGAAAAAGAAAAACTTTTAAATAACTACTTACGCATTCCAAATTCGGATGCAAAGGGCCATTCAAAAGAGTTAAGAAAGTTTCCATTTAGATCACTGTAACACACATGAGTGTAATTTAGGAGAGGCAAAAGTATTTATTGTCAACGGATTTTTTATGGGAATGGGTAGACAAGTGTTTAAACGTCTAAGAGAAGGTGCAACGCCAAACATTTGCTTACGTACCTCATGGATTTGCACACAAACCGTTTATGGTTTTGGTTAAGATGGATGCCGAAACTTATATCTGTATAAGTCAAAGGTACTTTAGTTCCGCCAACATTTATATTTAGTAGCTGACAGCTGTTCCCACTCGATTTTAGAAATCAGCTGTGGACTGCCTTCTTACTTTGCGTCTTTATAATATGGTTTAGGTTTTACTCCACTGCCTTATGGATAGCAATCCACATCGCTGTTCATAAGAGTCATGGGCGTACCCAGGTTCTGATCCAGGGGTGG
>LUGF01050028.1:247891-262120 GCA_001625245.1 Calycopis cecrops
ATGATTTGTACAGTTCACAATTTTCCGATAGTTTACAATCTTCCGAGTTATTTTGTAATCTTACGGTTTTTACAATCTTACGGTGACATATCCATAATTACGTAACTGCTACATGAGAGGCTGTCGAACTTACTTATAACTTATAAAATACAAATGAAACGCACATAGGAGTTCGTGATAAAAGTGCGTACGACAACAGACTACACGATTTTGAAAAAAAAAGCTTTTTCGTATGAGCGACACTTAGGAGGTTTTATTTTGGCAACATAGGAGCTTTTTTATAGCACTGGAGGCAAACGAGCAATTGGTGTCATCATAAATTATGGATGGATTTGTAAATTACGGATGTCTTTGGAACGACCATAGACATCCGCATAATTTATACACGCACCGCCCTCCTTCCCGCCACAAACCGTACGAAACGCGACGTAACCAGATGCCACTCTACGGCGGTGTCAATTCGTCTGCAGTACACCATGGCACTACCTCTTGCTTAGCAGTAGAATTGTAATAGTGGTTAGTTGTTCCCACTCTGTATCAACTACCAACCTTGAATTTTTCGCACTTGGTTGACTCACCAAGGTGACTTGTGACTAAGTTATATTTAAATTTTTGAATAAAATACTTTATATTCACATTTAAGAAATAACAATCCAAAAATACTTTAATATAAAATGTTGCCAAGACAAGTGCAGTGTGTGCAGGCCGTGCACTCTAAAAAAATTGTGAGATCTTATGTAGAGCCAAGTATCTAAGTCTTCATGATTTAACTTATACAGGTATAGAAGCTATATATGTAACTTCATGAGCTCTAGAGTCGAGATGAAACTTAAAATGCGTGGCTTGGCCGTTCCGATGGAGCAAATAGATGATTTTGGTGGAACGAGCAGTTAAAGTCAATGATTAAACTACAGATGGTAATAAATATATACGCTTAACAAATAGTATAATAATATTGCATGTGGTGCTTTCCTTAAATACTTAGTGCACTTAGCGCATTAAACATAGCAAGTAAGTAGTCGTTAAGTGTTAGTGTAACATACATTGGAAAGTCTAAATAAATAAATAAAAATAGAAGAATTGTGCACCCCAAAGGATGTCCCTAACGCCGCTCGCAACTCACTTACATCTCTAACTTATTAAGTTCTAATCTTTAAATATCTTTTGAACAGTGCCAGAGGCGGTAACTGACACGGGAGGTACTTCTCAACGGTGATGTTATTAATGGGCATGAGTGAGTGAATGACCTACCTCTCGGCAATGGGACTGCCTACATCAATTAGCTTCATTATATAACGCGATGTCGCGTGTTCAAGGAATTTGATTTGACTGAGCAATTAGGTACAGAAATAGGCGGCTTCGTAAGCTGCGAGGACATGCACAAAAACAATTTCAAGTCTATGGATTGAAAGGTAAAAGAAGAAAAACATAATATGTTATTGGTCAAATACTAGCAACACAGATTATTAATATGCAGCATAACCTCTAAAACAGGGTTCGAAAATATCCGATATTTATTATAAGTATCAAAATATCGAATATTTATGATATATATCCGGTATGTATATATATATATTTAATTACACATTTCTCGCGTCTTTACAAAATACATTGAATATTGTTTTTGTTACATATAGACGGATAAAACCATGGTATGTCATTTGGTGTTCGAGTTTTTAGTCCAAGGCATGTTAGCAAATGACCATTGTTCCTTGTGACTGATAGTTTCACTCAACCATGTGATGTGATGTCAGGCGGCAGGCCCCAGAAAGGGGAGAGTGGATAATGAGAGGGCACATATATTTGTAGGGAGTCAAGTATCGCACTTTGAGGATACAATTGTCATTTTCATATATTATTCGACGATTAGACGATCTGTAGCCATTTCGTTGGACGTTAGATATAAAATATGTTCCTCACATTAAAATATAGCCTAAGGTATATCTACGTCACAGCTGACTTGTTCAGTTAGTGAGAGAATTCCCATGATCGGTACCGGTATATCCTACAACCAACCATTGGAACTCTACTTCATTACAATCTTTATGTATAATTCTTGAGTGCGTGTGTATGTCACTGAACTCCTCCTAAACGACTGGGCAGACTTTGACGAAATGTTTTGTGTGTTGAAGGGCATTTGAGAATGGTTTAGATTCACAAATCAGCCCGGCAGATGGAGCTGAAGTCGTTAAGCTAGTGATACATAGTTTTTTAGATAAATGTTAAGTAGTGTAACATATAGTATAATATGTAGCGGCGGGAGGTCTCCGCTAGTGTGGCAGTGGTTACGACTTACGTCAGCACATCAAATACCATCCGCGTGAGTAGGTACAAACGAGGTGACTGTGTGGGAATTATGAATGAACACAAAAACTTGTGTTTACGCGACTTACAATACAACTAGTTTATACGCGATACGTTTTATTTTTATGTTTTTAGGGTTGTACTTAAATCATTTTTATTGCCTCCAAGTTATTTTATCACATACGAGGTCATAAGAATTGAATGTTTATAAACATACAAATGCGCCCGGACATTAATCAAATCACTACATATTAGTATTAGTATAAAACCGTATCTTTGAACTGCGTTAACAAAAGCTTAATTTTTCTGTGCTTTTAGGAATTCTTACTAAGAATTTGAGATGAATTTCGACTTTAAACTAAAACCTGTTCCTGCGAAACGGGTCTTCACGGACAACAAAGTGCCGATGCGGTCTCAATTTTTTGATTTATAGTGAACCCTAAAAATAGACTTATACATAGACTCTTTCTCCTCATTTACGATAGCACCGACATAAAATTGATATGGAATGTTGAGATAATCAATTAATCAAACAAATAACATATCTATATAAAACTTCCTTTGCTTTTCAGTTTTTTCACATGGTAAGGTCAGGCAGTAGTGGGTTTTCGTTTTTGCTTAAATTAAACTCAATGCCTTGCCTAAAGAAGATTGTCCGCTGTTGAAGTCGCATGAGTCACTGAGTCGTAAGCACTAGACTACACAGATCGCTCGCTAGTGGAGCGTGAAAGGCCACATGTTTTCGTAAAAAAAGGAAAAAACACGTGTCCGTAAAAAAGTTCGAGCAGCGGAGCGGACAGCGACTGTCTGCGGAGCGGCGAAGTTTCATTGTCATGTCGTTTTCTTATTTAAGTGCTTAACATACAAATAGCTATCTTTATTACTACTAGTGAATGTTCTTTTTTTTTATGGTATAGGGGGCAAACGAGCAGTTGTAGCCATTTTCATGACTACCGACGCCCATTGACATCTGCATAGCGACTATACAAATGCGCTGCCCCCCTTTCTCCTCCCACCTCCATGGGCCACCGGCTACTTACACACCGCACGAAACGCGACAGCACAGCTGTCACTTCACGCCGGTCTCGTGTAAGCGAGAGGTACCTCCCCGGTCGTGCCGGCCCAATTCGGCTGCATGCAAGCATGCAGTGTGGCACTACCTCTTACTAAAACTGTTCAATTAAAAAAAGGAAACCCCTCGACATTGAAATAAATATAGTTTTATTATTTATCGAAGTAAACTCCTACTAATATTATAAATGCGAAAATTTGTATGTTTGTTTGTTTGTTACTCCTTCACGCAAAAACTGCTGCACCGAATTTCATGAAATTTGGCACACACATAGAGAGTAACTTGGGTTAACACAGGATAGTTTTCATCCCAAAAAAATGTGTGATGCCATGGGATGATTTTCTATTTTCCACGGGATCGAAAATTATGCGGGTGCAACCGCGGGACGCAGCTAGTTTTATTTTTAGGTAATCAAAATTGTGTTTTAATTTTTAATTGTGGCTTTAAGCATTGTGTGCGTTCCGTAACGCGTGTATCAATTTATTTAATACTAATAAATTAAATATTAGCTTTCTGCACATCTGCATTATATTTTCATCTGTACCAAATTTCAAATTCCTACATTCGCGCTATATCATTATATATGCCGATATATCGATATTTTAAAATAAAAATATCGTAACCGATATTTATATTTTTAATAAAGTCGATGTATCGATATATCGATATTTTATTACAATCCCGACATCCCTGATTCACACGCTCGCGCTGTTTCATTGGCAGCCCAAATCATTGAATTTTTACCTCCTCAACATATGCTGTTGAAACGAAGAAAAGCCTAACAACAGTTTCATCTGTCGAGGCAACGCATCTGTATAACCTGTACTTACATGAATGTCTATGCGCGTCGGTAGTCATAAAAATGGCTCTGCCAGATCTCTGCCAGCATCTGTATCTAGCGATACCATGGTGTTGCTGAGTGGTGTTGTTGCATATACAATATTAGAAGAAGCACATTGTGACCAGACCAGAGTTGGTACATTTACCAACTCTGGTCTGCTTTTCTTCGTTTCAACAGCATATGTTGAGGAGGTAAAAATTCAATGATTTGGGCTGCCAATGAAACAGCGCGAGCGTGTGAATCAGGGATGTCGGGATTGTAATAAAATATCGATATATCGATACATCGATTTTATTAAAAATATAAATATCGGTTACGATATTTTTATTTTAAAATATCGATATATCGGCATGATACGGCGGTCGGCCACCCACGGCCATGTCAAATAGGTTTTTGTGAAAGAGAGTCAAAACTAAAAAAAAGGTAAATTTGGGATTCTAGGGTGGTACCACAAAAAATATATCGTTTTTGATACAATTTCGATATATCGACTTGAAAATAATATTTTTTCTACAAGCCTTGTGTGAATAGATCACAACTAAACGTTTCACACTGTAAGCGGTGGCCCATGGGAAGGAGGGCAACGCATCTGTATATCTCTACACGGATAAACATAAAGCCATATTAAAAAAAAAGAAAAACAATCTCTGTGCGGATGTCTATGGGCGTCGGTAGTCATGGAAATTACTCCGACTGCTCGTTTGCATCCTTATACCATAAAAAAAAAACACGATTGTGTTTTAACGTGGTCGAGAATAATCACGCAATACGATCGCGTGATTATTCTCGACATTTGTAAATCAACGAACTCCAACCGCAGTTCTCTCTAATCAAGTTAATTCAATCAATTGCCACAGTTCAGCTATTAAGTATTATTAAGTTCAACTATTTAGTTAACTATTCAGTTTTTTTATTTTTCATAATCTGTAGAGGAAAATATATTTTATGATTATTAGTTCTAAACTTATAAGATTGAAGTCGCGAGTATTCCACCAGTAACTATTAATAACAACGTCGGTACATACTGTTATCAGTAGTGACGCAAATCTAGACCTGGCTATACTTCCTAGGGGATTGAAGTAGGCTACTTCTAGCAGTTTCCCGAAGTGTTTCGGGTTCCAACTTCTTTGAGGATTTTTTATATTTGCGTTTATTTGACACACTAACAGATGAAAGAATATTTGGAGTTGTTAGTTTTTGATAGGCAATCGGGGAGGAAAGTCAGGGCAAGAATTATGCGGATGAGCGTGATAGCCATCAAAAAGCTCCGATTGTTCATTAAGTATTATCATATCTCTTACCTCCTTGTCATCTTTGTCGAAAGAAAAAGGAAAACTAAGTTTGCGGTTTAATTTATAATTCGCAAGTTAACCTTCAGTGAGTCGAATGTTAATTACTGCATTACAAGACAGCTGAGGATAAGACAGCAGCAAATAATTTTGTAAACAAACACACGGCAAAAATGCCGCACATTATTATTATGCAGCAATTTCTTCCTCTTTGTAACAAATATGTACAACGAATTGCGTAAATAATAATGATGTATAATAAATAATTGTTTAATTTATGAATTTTATACAAAGTTAATGTACTTAGGCAATTTGAAATGCCTCTTGCTTCACACTACGGAGGTACCTAATGGTTCGGTGGCACATCTTGAACTTCGACTCGTGTGGACTGGACCACAGTTTGCTCATATAATTTTTGACAGATTACCAGGTCAAATTTTTACAGCCTTTATTAAGACATCCCCAAACATCCGCAAGAATATAATTGAACCGTAGCGGCTTTAAAGATTTATGTAGGTACAAAAACTTTTGAAAAACAAGGCATCAATTGATGCTCAAGTGATACGGGAAATACACAATAAAACTAGTAATATAAGTTTCCAAAAATTATAAATTAAGAATAAGTTACAACTAAAACCAGATGTCAACACTGCTTGTTTTTCTCATGTGCTAAAAACATTGTGTGTCATCAATGTGATAAAATCACTTGTGATAAACAACTAAATACCCCAAAACGTGACGAATATGTTCAAATGGCATTATCAGTGGACCGTTACCCGCCATGTTCTGTCAAGCTGCGCCGCGGTGACGTCACCCGTCATGGACCAACAAACGACAACGGGTAAACCCTACCTCAGTTTTCCTCGACATTATTTTAGCCAAGTATTGCTTCCGTATCGTTTAAGAACTAGATAAGGAAACTACATCGTAGCACGAGTAGATTTTCCCCAAAACAATTTGATACCGATTTGTCCCTTTTGGACTTTTTCACAGTTTTCTGTTTGGACATCCTACTAATATTATAAATGCGAAAGTTTGTTACTCTTTCACACAAAAAAAAGTCCGAAATCCACGTGGGCGAAGCCACGGGCGGAAGCTAGTATACTATAATGCCAATGGCCTGCCTCAGCTCTCCGCATAGAACCAAATTTAGAATAGGAACCGAGAACATAATCAATCAATCTATACGTATATATATTAAATAGTATATTATAAAGTGGAAAAACTTTTTTGTTTATTTTTATCGAAATGGCTCAAAAAGTACTGGAGCAATTTAAACCATTCTTTCACTAATGTAAAGCTACATTATTAGGTGGTTGCGTGGTGTTTTTTTTTAAACAAGAAAGAATATAACAAAATAAAAATATGTATAATAATAAGGCAGACAGTCAAAATACCGTCACGCGCGTTGATGTCTGTTACGTTCTTTAGAAAGTTTGTTAGACACGAATCTTATTAGAGTTCAGGCTTAGGAAGTTTGCTATTCGAACCTTTCACACTTAATTCTTATAGGATTAATTGGACGTCTATCAGTACCAATGTACGTCTTTACTCGTTCAAGTCTTTTTTTCCAGGAACTCAGTAATGTTGAAATTCTTGTCCACACTTAGTCAACGCAAGCAATAGATATTAGCCGTTTGTGTGCATATTTTCTACGCGATCTTTAGGGGGTCTAGAAAATATAGGGTACCTACTTCTCATTGACTTAGTATCAGTACATTCTCATTCAGCGAATGGTAGGTCAACGCATAGTTATTTAAAAAAAAAAAACCGGCCAAGTGCGAGTCGGACTCGCACACCGAGGGTTCCGTAGGAACGGGAGGTATGAGCAAAAGTAGTAGACGTTGAGAAAATTACACTTCCTTGTGACAAACTTATATATGCGGGTGCTTGCATACATTTAGTATGAAACGAACTACATCCATAAGTTGGTAATGATTTTTCCAGTGATATAAATTTTATTTACGAATTTTTAGATTTATTCCTATATGTATACTGTAAGGTCTTACTTCTTGCCAAATTTCAGAATTCTAGCTCAACAGGAACTACCCTATAGGTTTTCAAAAAAGTGCGTTTTCATACAAAATTTGTGCATAAATGGCTATAACTTTTTATTGCGTTAACTTAGAAGTGTGATTTTTTCAAGGCATCAAGACGTAACTGACCTCCGTATTTGACAAAGATTTCAGCTTAATCCCTTCAAGTGTTTTAGAGAAAAAGGTCTTGACAGACGTACAGACGGACAACAAAGCGATCCTATAAGGGTTCCGTTTTTTCTCTTTGAGATACGGAACCCTAACAAAGAATTTTATAATATTAATTATTATAATATTACTTTTATGTAACAAAACTTGCCAAAATTGCAATTTATGATTTTATAAGTAAGTTATAACGTCCATATTTGAATATTTACAAACTCCTGAGTTTTTGCATTATATAGAAGTCACGTCAAGGCCGGCTCATACATGTAATAAACTGATTTAGTGACTGCATATTATAAATGAGGTCTTGCAGTAAGCCGACGAAATAGAAAAACATCCAACGTCCGTTCATGCATATCATTACGTAGTAGTATAAAACAAAGTCGTTTTCCGCCGTCTGTGCGTCTGTCGTGCTTAAATATTTAAAATTACGCAACCGATTTTGATGGTGTTTTCTTTAATAGATAGAGTGACTCAAGAGGAAGGTTTTTATTATTATTATATATTTATTAATCAAGTGACAGAGACTCATTTTTTTTTTGTATTGTATATATATACAAAATATAAAATATATTTTGTATATTTTATGTAAAATAACTACATTTTTGAAATCCGAAATCCAGAGGGCGAAGCTGCGGGAGGAAGCTAGTAGTAATAAATAAAAATAGATTTACTTTTCATATTGTTACTTCTATTCAAATACGTGTACCTAACACTAACTGAAAGTATACATGAAAGTAATTAATTATGCACTAAGTTTAATTTAGCGTGAAAATATCTTAAAAACGAAATTGAATACTTGCACCAAATAGGAACATTCGTTGAATATTGAATTGTAATACGTTACTTTAAAGTCTTTTATTCACTATATCATAAATCTACGTCGTGTATGTACTTTCACTCATAGTGTATACGTATTACGCCTTTCGGTGTCAATATGCGAGTATTTATAATAGCGGAAGGTGAAGAAACCTGTTGTACGCTATGTTTGAATTCTAAAATATGTAAATGATAATAATTACGTAACTTTTACTAAAATGTTCAAATATTATAATTTATAGTATTTATAAGTCGCCTTATATCTCAATGCTTATGGGACAATAACTAAACATATAAAATAGCTTATGGTTTTGAAGAACTATGTGCTGTTGAAGAACTTTAGCCGTAGACGTTCAGAATAATAAAAAAAGGCAACTGGGGGCACGGGAGTGCCCCCGTCAAGTCGAGCAAAAAAGCGGTTCGGCCGTACCACCCTTTTCTCGAAGCAACTCAGGCCAATTTCGATCCCCTATAACTTCGTAGTGGATAAAACAGGAAGCTTAAAATCGAATCGAATCGTACGATGGCCAAGTCGATGTTTTTATTTAAAATGTAAAAGATTTTTAATATTGATATGATAATAACTTAAGACAGAAGGTTCCTTAATTAGTAAGGACTAAATAAATTAACCGACTGGGTATTACATGGATCTCACAACTTTTTATGGTAGAAAGACTGAACTGCGAGACTGGGTTTTTTTACATGATGTTTTTGTTGGGATATTAATATAAACAACTGTCAACTGAGCTTATGTATACGCTGACCGTATTAGGCATTAAAAAGTTCTTTTAAAATGATTTCACAAGTTTCGAAATTATTGAATAAACGCGACAGTTTGGCTGGCGAGCCAGTAGTATTCGACACGTGTTGAAAAGCTGACAAGTCATCCAATTCCATCCCGCACGGAAAACGTGGTCACGTTACTTACAGGCGCATACTTTTGTACTGGCTTAATAGATTTAAATGCTTAATTGATGGTATTTTTACAGGAACTTATCCGAGAATAGGTCTTACTTAGAACGCACGAATGTAAGACTACAAAGGGGAGTTTGTATATTAGTACATTATATGTATATGGTTAAAGTTTTTCGAGGGCGAGGCAGTATTCTTATTCTTTTATATGTATTTATACAAGGTTGATAAAAGCGAGAGGCGTTAAATTAAACAACATATACTATAAGTGCCTTTTTTTTATGGTATAGGGGGGCACCGAGCAGTCGGAGCCATTTTTATGACTGCCGACGCCCATAGACATCCGAATAGAAAGTACACAGATGCGCTGCCCTCCTTTCTCCTCCCACCTCCATAGGCCAACGACTACTTACACACCGCACGAAACGCGACAACGTAACTGCCTCTTTACGCCGGTCTCGTGTAAGCGAGAGGTACCTCCCCGGTCGTGCCGGTCCAAGTCGGCTGCATGCAAGCATGCAGTGTGGCACTACCTCTTACTAAACAGTTATACCGAAACTATTAAAAAAAATTTACAAGTATATAAAACTTTTTTTAAATAAGTTAAATAGCGAAAAAATGTAATCATGCGTTGTACCGGCTCGTACAACGAACGACAACCTCGCATGGGGTGAATGACCCCGGCTGGCCGCGGCCCATACTCGCTATAAGCTGACGTACAGCGTATACGTATTACGTAGTGAGACAAAACCTTAAAAAAATTCCAGTGGCTAAACTATTGCTCCGATTGATAAGAGTTTTGTTGTGTAGCCTGGAAGTGATACACTACACATGTGGTTACATTTAATGCCTCTCGCTTTTGTCAACCTTGTATTTAGGGACCTACTGACGCCCTCGTAAGTTGGTAACCACGCAAAACGAAGCGGTTGACCTTCGAGCAGAGGTAATGGTGATACGAGTGACGTAGCCGGCACCTGCGAGTGGGAATGGCCCATGTCAGATATTCAAGAGTTGTTTCAGTTTGGTATAATTAAAAACTCTGTTTTTGGGTAAATTAGGACCAAGCAAAAAGGATCCTTTTTACCTTGGAGTATTTAACCAACAGGCCATCTAAAGTCGTTCCCCTCTTGTGAGAGTTGGTGTGAGGCTTTATTTTTGTGTGCGTGTTTAATAATGTAGGCGACTTGCATTAGTGTGTAGTAGCTAGCCACCGCGTCCACCGCCGATTTTGACTTTTCTGTAATAGGCGTTAGCGTTCCCAGCCGTTTAATTTGGTTAAATACTCAAAAACAAAGAAAAAAAACGAAAGTCAAATTGAAATCACTATTTCCAGGATAGCATCAATTACGCATTATATTCAATGTACATTATCTTTCCAAATATATGACCCATGTAGTATAGTTCTGTGTTGGTGCATGTAGCACCTAAATTCCTAAGTGTCCACGGGCCAATTGTTTCGGTAACGTTTAACGAGCAGCACAAACCGGTTTAGTCGTTGGCAACACTCACAGTTCTGTAGCAAACAAGTCGGCCTTCGACGTGCGTTACAATATTGGGAATTTATCAGCGATCAAGACTAGTGTATTGTTTCCTTCTGGAGTAAAAAAAATAATCAAAACATTGCTTTTACCAAAATATTATACCGGTTACAGTTAGTAGTTGAAATGTTTGTACTTTGTTTAATTGTATTGTTTTGTATTCGGCTACTGGTTGGCACCGACGACTGCTGACTGTCATCGTATTGTACTCTTCTAAATAACCGAACTGTTAATCACCGCATAACAGGAACATGGTACTAAAGTACCTTAGTACAGATAAGATCAAATTCCACAAATAGGTATATTATTAATGTTGCCATGTCTAAAATTATGGTTACTGTGTCGCTTTTCCTGGAGTGAGATGTTCGGATGTATGTGTGATATGGAGGTTACAAATCTTATTTTTTTATAGCATTACGGGCAAACGAGCAATCGGATACGCCTTTTGATGACTACCGACGCCTATGGACATTCGCATGATTGTTACGCGGATGCGTTGCCCTCCTATCATCCCCGCCCCCAATGGGCCACCGGCTACTCACAAACCGCACGAAACGCGACAGCGACGCTGTCACTTTACGCCGGTATCAAGTGAGCAAGAGGCACTTCCCCGGTCGTGTCGGCCCAATTCCGTTGCTTAAGAGCTCCTCCTCCTATGCAGCATGGCACTACCTCTTCCTCTCCCTACCTGTTCACTCTTTGATAAATAATAAAAGGACAAATCTGATTGCTTCATAACTTTGGTCCTATCTATACACAATAATACATTAAAAACTCTAAAAAAACAAACTACTATAATATACTATAAAAATGTTACGGACTTTTTATAGATTATTAAGTATTATGCGATCATAATATGAGTTTAATTAGTTTATACTTTAGTTAGCCTATCAGTCGTAGATGTGGCTGGCAGACGAATTGAGTCTCTTTAGTTCGCCTGTACTGGCTGATGGTAATGTACTTGTTCATTGTGTCGATGAGAACAGGAAGTGAAATGAAACAACACACGTAGGCATAAAGCTGACGGACAACTGTGGAAAATTGTTCGTCATTACAACCTTTTTCAAAGTGAACTGGAAATCCCGTCTCGAATATCCAATATCCATCGTTCAATCGTCAACCGCATTCAACTTCGACATACATTCACCTGGCCGCGCCGCTTGGTCTCATTAAGTCGTAAGTTTTTTGGCAACGGGAAAACCGGTTTCTCACAACCACATGAAATGCAAAACGCCCGGTGTAAACGACACGTCAAACAACTCCTGTGCTTATCTAATAATGTAAATAACGACTGCGAATGGGCGACTGAGCTCCGTCCAAAATGGTTGACTGTAATAATTGCGGAAAAGAGACGCAAAAACTGTGTGTAGATAGGAAGCGATCCAGCCTCCAAAGGCTAACGTGTCAGGCTAACACGGTAACCACTGGACCAAGAATTCTGCCGCGGCAACACCCACGTTATCATTACCTAACAATCGTCTAATGTGGGAAAATATTTTTGTGTGAAAATAGAATAAAACCGAATTTAAAATTTTTTCCAAATAATCGATTTAGATAGTATTATTTTTATATATTATTATAAATGTGTTATATTATAAAAAAGTGAATGCTGCCTTCATTTTTGCTAACTAATAAAATAAGCTCATTTCAATGAAACAATTATTATTATATATTTTAGTAAATAAATAAATCTAACATTTTACGCAATCACGTACCGGCTCGTGTACCGTGCCGTAAAAATAGTAATTGTTATCGACACAACTTTGGTTTTGTTTTGTTAAAAACATCAGTTTTCAAAATGTCTGATTTCTTTTGCATTTATTTTTTAGCCTTTAAATAATTATTTAACTTTATATTATTTTATATTTATCGGGCGGTTTAGTCATGATTATTCTGGTGAAAATTTTGATGTTTTCTAATTATGCCATTCGTGTTTACGCCAAAGGTTTTATTCGCTATATTAACATGGTTTTATCTTAACTAATGGCCTAGCTGTCTTGTTGTGATCAAAGCTCAGCGCAGTTGTGATATTGCAGTAACAATGCGTGACCTCACCAGCCACGAACGAGTTCTCAAGGAGAGGTCACAGGCTGCAGGCACTTCTGTTTCCGACCGGACAGTTCTCACGGTCCACGCGAGTCGGATGGAGCGCCGACTTCCGCCACCCAAGAGGAAATGTGGGACTATATTCAATGACAAAACTGTAATTTAGTATTTTGTGTGATTGCTTGCTACATCGCAAAGTAAAGTTTGAAATGACGACGGGTTTTTTATATTGGGATATAGCAAACTGCATTACCGCTGTGTGGATGGTAGTATCGCTTATTACTAATAAAGGACAGCCTGTTCGTACGGTGTGTGTGTACGGTTATAAAGTTTTTTGTAGAAGGTGCGGCATACGAATGCGTTATATAGCGTCACGTCGCAAGCCATTAAACTAGGTATGAAAGAGTAAGTATATTAGGTGTATGTATTACCAGTAAATTTTTCAAAGGACTTTTAGCAGTACGTATAGATCATATACAAAGAAACCTTAATATATAAAAGTAAATCTAGTTTAAGGTTTTTTCACTCTTAAACTCCTAACGTATTCCTACCTACCTACAGAACGCACAAACTAAAACCCCGTAATTACAAGTTAAATATTTTCTTATACCTACCGCAACAAATAAACTACTTTGTAATTGGGCTCAGTATATCAAGGGCTATGATAAAATGTAAATGGAAAATATCTACTCGCCTATGAGCAAATGGCCAACTTTTTCAAATATGACATAACGACAAAATATAGACTTGCAAATTCTAAACTCACGATGCAGGACATATCAACCCGTCTTTCATAATATTTCGTAAAAGTTGTAATTTGAAAAACAAAATAACTAAATAAAAAAAGAGAATAATTTGAAAGCGAATGATTTAAAATTGCAGCAATTCGAAATTGCGTTGCATGCGAAACTTATAACTAGACTTTTATTAACTTATTTTTTTCTTTCTATACATAATTCTGTTAGTTTTATAAAATGTATATAACAAATCCACTATATGTATTAACGTATTACGAATTTGGACAACTGCGGCAGACGACACTTGTCGACTGCTGAAGTTACCTCTGCCGTTGACACGTGCCGCTCGTGTGTAAGATCTCTAATGTAGAAAACTACCATTATCCGTTTCCTAAATTAGCAGAGGTTGTCTAAAAGCAAGACAAGGATCGCAAGATTTTTGACCCATTAAGTGACTGGCATGAAGATAT
>LUGF01050028.1:272743-285787 GCA_001625245.1 Calycopis cecrops
GTGTGTATGTTTAGTTTACCTAGATCAGGAGCTAGCTAATTCAATCACCAATATGATCGACCAAAAAATTGTATCGTGTGGAAGTAGTTTTATAATTAATAACCTAGGTATGTATAGTTGTACCACTAAAATAAGTTACATCGGCATTCGTCGTTGATACAGAAGAGTGTAACATAAGCCAATCTAATCCGATTTATGACACCAATTGAATAAAAACCTTATTGCAACACGTATAAGGCTTAAAATATCTAATATATAAAATTCTCGTGTCACAGTTTTCGTTGCCATACTCCTCCGAAACGGCTTGACCGATTCTCATGAAATTTTGTGAGCATATTGAGTAGGTCTGAGAATCGGCCAACATCTATTTTTCATCCCGATATTCCCACGGGATCGAAAGTTACGCGGGTGAAACCGCGGGGCGCAGCTAGTAACAATATATACTTATAATAACTATCTCTCTCGCGATATCTGTGCTGCATTACTTGACCAATGGCGAATGAAGAATTTCCGTGCAAAAGTATTACCAGGTGATTGGATAAAATATTTTCGCGGCTTTAAAAAAATGCATTCTGAGCAGGTATTGTTACATATACATATGCCAAGTGGAAGTAGAACAAGTCTGACAGATCAGAGTTGACAGCTGATGCCTAAGTTGTGTGCCAAAGTGCATCTTTATTGGTGATCGGCAGCTCTCTACCTACGATGATATACTTGTAGCTGTCACTAAATCATGATCGTAATGGCAAACATTCCTCTCTCTCTCTTGTCATCTGTACCTAACCATAGATATCATGATATCATATGGTACGAGTATTCAGTATACAGTCTATGACTAAATACAGACAACACATAATAAACAGTACGTCGGTGTAACTTATTTCTGTGGTACTACTATACCTATGTAGGGCTCCATCTTGGTCACCACGTGACGTGACTCGCGGGTCGCTATCGGTCGGCGTCACTGACCGTGAGGTCGATACACTTCGTTTGTAAACAACGATCGATGTATTTTAAGAATCATTTTAAACCGATTTTTATTTAACAAAATATTACAATCTAATATATAAAATTCTCGTGTCACAGTTTTCGTTGCCATACTCCTCCGAAACGGCTTGACAGATTCTCATGAAATTTTGTGAGCTTATTGAGTAGGTCTGGGAATCGGCCTACATCTATTTTTCATCCCGATATTCCCACGGGATCGAAAGTTACGCGGGTGAAACCGCGGGGCGCAGCTAGTTAGACTATAAAATTTAAAACACCCTTTCAATAATGTATACTTCTTTATTTTAAAATTTGGCCGGTGACCAAAATGAAACCCTGTATAAATTGAATCCATCGAACAGTTACAGTAACAGAAGTTTGTTATGTAAATTTTGCAAGTCCATTGTCATGTCGGCTGTGAGAATATTCTGGTACAGCTGTTCTGTCATTGTACACAATCGGCTCGGTTGCATCGGAGATATATGAGGATACTAAACTTACATAAACTTATGTAAGAGGTAGGCCACGCTGCATGTAGCCGAACTGAGCCGGCACGACCGGAGCTACCTCTCGCTTACACAATACCGGCGTGAAGTACAGCTGTGCTGTCGCGTTTCGTGCGGTGTGTAAGAAGCCGGTGGCCCATGGAGGGAGCAGGTGAGAGGGGGGGCAAGGCATCTGTGTAACCTCTAGGCTCTAGGGATTTCTCGTTTGCTCCGTAAATTGTATACAAAAATACTTACCTACATAATGGCCTTAAATATAGATGTCAATAAAAGGCGTGTATATTTTATTGATATAATTTTGTACAAATAACGGCGTATAATACATCGGACAGGTCTCACATACAAAACTAGTGCTAACGAAGCTAGTCGTGTCACAGATCATCTACGAGGCGAGTGTGAGTGTATGTTACTGTTACATGTACTATATCGATATATATGTATTAGCGATATCTCCTTACACAAGTTGATGTAGTAGGTACATACAGTATACATACTAGGTAGGAGTTGGGATGGAACATCTATGATAAATTATCGATGTTTAAAAACGATAATAATTGAAAATATCGAATTATCGTAGCTAGGAAATTTCGACCTTTATTCGTATTTATTAGTGATATTTTTTATTTATTTTTATATTTCCTTCTGACTCACAATTAGTCACAGCGACATATCTCGCCAGACGATGTTTGTGGTTGCGGGTGCTACTGATATCTGGTGTAATTGTTGTTTATTATTAGCGCTGTCTGCTATATGATGTCATAATTCATTGAACAAAGTGATTTTTGTGGTTTGTGTCTAATACAGAGTACCAATGAGTTGACACTTCATTCTTAAACCCTACATAAATGCTGGAATGCACTTGGAACATAAATGTGTTTATCTATGCCCTTATTTAAGTTCCTAATAGGCTAGCCGAGTCTTTGATAGGAACCAGTGAAACCAGCCTTAAGATTATTTAGATACGTTGTCGCCTGGCCTGTCTGGGGGTCTGTGGACCACGTACACTGTGCAAACTGCACGAGAGGCGACACCAGAGCCCTCAGTTCGGGCGACCGGCGCTGGTCGTGCCTCTAGCCAATTTAAATGATAACATAAATAATTTCTACTGTCTGATACAAATAAGAGAAGATCTGTTAGGATCTTTTGTGTTGTTAGTAGTGATGATGCCGTTAGCTCCGTACGATCAGAATGAAACAGCAATATACACTCGCGCTCTTCACACAATCTACAAAAACAAAAGCAATACGAGATCGTGGTTACATCATAATGGATAAATGTATTTAGTTATTAACGAATTAGCGAAATCAGATATAGACGAGTGGCTGGTGAAGGTCATTTACGACATGGTACTGTTGATGTTTTAATGTAACGTACCTACTTGTGATTATAAATTACAATAAAAAATATTTGTAAAATGTCATACGTGTAACAATAAAAACTTAGATTGTTATTTATATCTTTTTATAAAATCGCAATAAAAATTATGAAATATTTCTTACGTTTATTCTCATTGGGACTTGTGACCATACGTCTATATCTTTACAAAACAGATGTAATATAGTATAGGTTGATAAACACAATTCAATAAAAACATATAAATGGTAAAATTAGGAGAGGCCGTAACAGATTGTATATTATGATTCTATTCAAATAATTTCACTAACCCTGTGGAATAATTAATTGACACTAAATATGTTAAAAGGAGTCACGAGGAGTCACAAAATATGTAAAAAGGAGGACAACCCACTTCTGGGTTGTTTCTGGGGTCACCTCTACGTCTCTGGCGAGATAAAAAGCTTTTTTTTATTTATTTGAGTTATAATCTAAATGAATGCTTCGTATTATAGACTCATTGAGTTGATTTCTCTTTCTTCTCAGGGGCAGGGTTGAACCGATAGTAGATTAAATTCACGTTCAAAAAGTATTGTTTATGATTTTAGTTTTAATTAAACATTTTAATGTCTTTTCATTGAAACCGTACCTATTCCTCAGGAGGTAGGTATTTGAAAAATTTGCACCATCAAACCATTGATATTAAGCTGTGGAGCTACGAGATATAGGAAGGAAGACCAACCAATACTAAAAAAGCAGAGATATGTAGTTTAATATTATATTGTTTAGAAAATCTCCAGCATGGGGAAAAGAGTCGAATAGAGAGATCATTTACACGGGTAATACCGAAATACCAAACTGTGACTGATCTATTAATATACCCCATCTAATAATGTGCCACATTAAAATAGGTGTCCCGATTTCTTGGACATACTGTATACACGTATTTCAAAAATATGGGTTAAGACTAGGGGCCAACAACACCTTTACATATTTATGTAAGATTTACTCACAACTTAATTGCAAACTATTAATTGTTAAAATGCTAGGTTGGTTATACGCATTAGAGCTATATTTAAGTTATACTTTACGGCTTTAACAGTAGCGCTGGTGCATATTCAAATAGTGTCTATGACGGTGTATAGGATCAGTGATCCATTGTATTTAGGTCAGTGACACAGTTGTACAAGGTTGATAAAAGCGAGAGGCATTAAATGAAACCACATATTTAACGTATCATTTCCAGGCTACACAACAAAAATCAAATCAATCGGAGTAATAGTTTAGCCACAGGAGTTTTTTAAAGTTTTTCTCACTTCGTATACGCTGTACTGTCGTTCGTATATTCGTACAGCTGAGAGCGTGTATGGGCCGGCCGTGGTCATTCACCCTGTATGAGATTGCCGTTCACTGTACGAGCCGGTACGAAGCATGATTACATTTTTTCCGCTATTTAAGTTGTTTGAAAAAAGTATTTTTTTGTAATAGTTTCTGATTAATTGTAGGCACTTATAGTATGTGGTTTAATTTAATGCCTCTCGCTTTTATCAACTTTGTGTATTTTCAAAGTAAACCTGTGTCACTGAGATAGTGGTCAAAACGTGGGTATAGTAAAGTAAATATACCGCTACATGAACACTTGAAGCTTTTTATCTCACCTCTCTATGGATGCGTATTTAATAGATGATTTTTAAGAAACAGTGAATTTATTCGTTGCAAGTTATTGTATATTGGTCAAATACCGTGCACACACTGAACTTTCGAAGAGACAAGGCGCGAGGGCTTACAATTATCATACAAACATTTGGAAAAAATTTACTACAATAAAACTTTGTGAATAATATAAAAATATTTTGAGGCCGCATATCTAATAATAATCTCAATACTGTAAAGTGTAGATTCGATTTTATTGGCGAGTGGATTTATCCGAATTCATGGAACTCTTATTGGCTGGAAATGTTCAAATTATTGAAACTCAAATTGGTTAGATTTGTCCAAATTGTTGGACCTTACTGGCGAGTCTTCATATCAACAGAAATGATCGATTTATAAAATTTTACTGTAGTCAAAGGTGTGTGAAACAGTCTATCATTATACTAAATTATCAATAAACACATATAAAGCAGTTTAAACCCTACTAGGTAATATAAACCTACTCAAAACGGATTAAAGTAGGCATAGGTCTCGCTCGATAGGTGAATTTGCTGTATTGCATCTTCCTGTCGGTACAATGCTAACATAGGGCTAAAAAGCGATCTTCGTGTCGAAGTATAGGCGGTGCAGTTACACGTATAATGTTAAATAGTGAAGATCTTAAGTTGTATAGATCGCGCAACTAGTGAAGAGCGTTCGGAGAAATTGGTGGCATATTTGCGCATCAATATGCGTCCGTTTTTACCGTACTCCTTTCGGCGCCTCACCTAACCAAGAGTTTAGAGCCCTTTACTCGTCGCGCGAACTATCCTAGCACTACAACAAACGGCAATATCGAAGTAACATCTATTATACGCCAAAAGCCGCTACTACTCCTTGTTGCAAATCAACTATGCTCTCACTGCTGCCGGTGGTCTTTCTAATATTATTGATATTACTCATAACTCAGGTGGGTGGTGGCCAACAATTGACATGATGGGGGTCGAAACAAAGGCACTATGAACATCAGTCCGTTTGAGTAAAACTAACGACCTTGCGATGATACGCCAGTGATAACGCGAAACGATATGAACAGCGATCGACTTGGTGATGTAAAAGCTCTATTTGCGCCTACGACTAAACCACGTCCGTACGAAACTTCATATACAAACGCTATATACTTACACTATCTATAATTACACTCTCATGGTAACCAATTGTGACTAACGAAACGAACTGGAAAACAATAAATCGATATTTGCGTGCTTGTACGACTAAACTTTTAACATTACAAATAGTCGATATACACATAACATTAAAGCACTTCTAAAAGTTTCATATATGATTTCAAATTAAATTAAATCAATTTTAGTCAAAGGCAGATTTATTATGAAGTTCGAACTATCTTTCCCACATCCTATGTTTAGAGAAAACTTGATAGTTCAACTGGAATTTCGAACGTGGAAAGAGTTTATCTTCATTTTTTTTTCATAATTTAAATTATAGATAAAAGGAATCAAATATGAATATGAATCATGAACATTATTCGTATTTATTATTTATAAATTTAGTTACTTACATTAAATTGACTAAGAGGATTCACATTTAGGTAAAAATAAATAAATATAAATTTGAATTTAGCAATGAAAAAAATCTTTTCGAATATTATTGCCTCCCATTTAAAAATATTGATATGTCCGCGTGGAGTTATCTAAAGTAACTTAACTTATGCAAGTTTATTGCACAAGTTACAAACAGCCAATTGAAACAAAATATATTCTAAGTTTACCTACATAGAAACATTTTAAAGCAATATAATAAACGTAGTTTTTAAACTGAATATAAACTGATATCAATTTAGGCGCCACAAAATAATATTGCATACACTATGCGTATATGCATTTTACGTAAATTACTTGAAAATGTTTAAAAATTGTTGAAAAAAAATGTTTTAAAAATCACACATCAAGTAATGCTAAATCTTTTTTCCTTTTACAGGAAGTTAATTGAATCACATATATTATACTATCAAAAGTAGCAAAAAAAATATATTAATTTTCAAATTTAGTTATTTAACCTGTAGACGCGAACCGATTGTGATAATTTGCGGTCGTGTAAAAAAGCGCATAAAAAAGCTGAAGAACTTACAAAAAAGAAAAATTAAAAAGAAGTTGGGATGTATAGTAAACGTATTCTTAGGGCTCGCAGCGGCCCACGTTGTTGGTGATGGTGTGCGGCAGCTTGGCGAGCGACAGCGGGATGTCGAAGTCGCCGCTGAGCGAGATCTGCGAGACGCAGCCCACCAGCCCGCTGGAGTAGCGGCCGCCCGTCGTCAGCTCTATCGACGGCAGTCCACCTGCAAGTCACATGGAAGAGTATGATAAGGGGACGCATAAACCCCAGAGAAAACACATAAATGCAAAAGAGGAGAATCCACCCAATCCAGTCTATCTCCATCCATCCCCTACTCCGCGAAGCTACAAAATCGATTTTGATGAAAATTTGCATACGTGTGTAATTTGGTCCAACCTAAAAATGTGAGCTTATATTCATTAAGCGCCTCACTTATTTTTTGTTACAAATAATTATGTTCGCAAACGGTAAGTTCTATTATTTTCTCATAGATGGCAGTAAGACACAATTACATTATCAAAGTAATTTAAGCCCCCAAGTTCCAACAGATAACGCAGGTTTGTATGTAGGAATATGTTTAAAAATTCGATGTAAGTCGTTGAATATGGGTCGGAAGGTCCAAAAGTAAGTTAATAGGGTTGTTATCTTCGCTACGTAACATAACGCATTATAATAACAAAGTCATAGACTAAATAAAAATATTTAGTCTATGAACAAAGTAATATTTTCAAATTATGAGAGGACGCCTGTCGTGACAGCCATTATTGCTATAATTATTTTCACAGGAGTTTTCCATATTATTTCGTAAATTTATTTCTAACTAGCTGCTCCCCGCGGTTTCACCCGCGTAAATTTTGAACCCGTGGAAAATCATCCCACGGCATCCCATAGGAACATTTTTTTGAGATAAAAACTATCCTATGTGTTAATCCATGTTACCCTCTATGTGTGTGCCAAATTTTAGTTTTTGCGTGAAGGAGTAATAAACAAACAAACAAACAAACATACAACCTTTAGCATTTATAATATTAATAGGATTATATTTAATGAAAACTACAGATTGTTCGCTGCGCGCAAATTTGAATGGCGCGCGGCAGGGCGACGAATCAACGAATCAACGATATTTCAACCCAATCGATCAAGACTTTCAGAAGTTGACATTCCGACAGCACCGCCACCTACCGGATCCAATTGTATTTCTTTACCATCCAGGTAACCATCGAAATACCCATATAAAATTTCAACCCAATCGGTTGAGCCATTTAGACGTTGACATTCCGAAAACAGCGCCACCTACCGGATCCAATTGTATTTTTACCATCCAGGTAGCCATCGAAATACCCATATAAAATTTCAACCCAATAGGTTGAGCCGTTTAGACGTTGACATTTCGAAAATAGCGCCACCTACCGGATCCAATTGTATTTTTTACCATCCAGGTAACCATCGAAATACCCATATAAAATTTCAACCCAATCGGTTCAGCCGTTTAGAAGTTGACATTTCGACTACAGCGCTACCTACAGGATCCAATTGTATTTTTTTACCATCCAGGTAACCATCGAAATACCCACATAAAATTTCAACCCAATCGGTTGAGCCGTTTAGAAGTTGACATTCCGATAGAAGCACCGCCTACCGGATCCAATTGTATTTTTTTGCCATCCAGGTAACCATCGAAATCGAGCAAATCGCAATTACGACTGCTAATATTATTTAAATGAGTTTGGCACACGAATAAAGGAAAACCTGGATGAATGAACGATCCCAAGTAGTAGTCCCGGGAGATGATTCCTATGTCATTATTTTATTGGAAAAACTTTAGTCAATAAAGACTAAACTCACACTGAACTCAGGAACACAATATACACACTACACAGAGTTAAAGGGAGTAATCTCCCTTGTGCTAATGTACAGGAGAATTCTTCTTTTCATTTTGGTCCCATGTTCCTCAAAGAAAACTATTCAGTTCCTTTACTCATCATATTCCTGAGCTTAGTGTGACCTTGACTTTGCAGCATAGCAACAAAAACAACTAACAACAACTTTGCCCGTAAAAAAAGTATAAATTCATCACATGGGACAATTATCGGGACCAGAAGAGATATAAATGTCATCCCTAAGAACATTTACAAGGTTAGGAGGTGTTCTGAACCACATGTAATGTAATCAATGTTGTAATACCGGTGTCAGCCGCGTGAGGCCGCGTCGGTCGCAGCCGCGCGGTTGCTATGGTGATTTTGGTGTTAGCGGCCATGTTATTTATATTGTTGTTACATCTGGACTGATCGCTCGCGTCTTTGAATTGCAGACGCCTAATATCGCATTCAGATTTGAGTTGTGATCACTACTATAATTTACGTGTTGTTTTCCCTGCTAATATTATCGGGAGTGAAAATAATTGTCTAACTAACTGAACTTTGAGTGATTTGTGTTTGATTATAAGTTGAATAAAAGACTATTAAGAACCCGCTTGACGAAGTTTGCTGCAGATGCATCTGTCGGCCGATTGCTGCTTTACGGAAGGCTAAGTATATCTCATTACACGCTTGAAATTTATGGCCATAGGTTTTATAGGTTAATGTGATATAAATTAAGCCGGACCCCAGAGACACCAAGTAATTGCATCTATTTAAATCTAATTTAGCTCTGCGTAATCGCAGACAAAGTTCATTCTGACTTGTGCCCTGAGTATACCACCTTCCTTCCACTGCGCAATAAACCCAGGGGCAGAGCTGAACAGGAGGTATCCCAAGATATACTTTTTGTGCTCCAAATATCTATTATATGCATATATTTTTACATGTACCACATTAGGTCGCAGCCGAATGTAAAAGATACAAAATCATACCTTGGCATCCCACATGCAAATTTTTCGGGATAAAAACTATCCTATAGGCATGTAAATACAGGTTCCAATCTAACCATATGACTAATTTCATGAAAATCTGATAAGTAGTTGTAACGTGAAGGAGTAACAAATAAACTAAAGTCAACACCCCCATAGCATCCCACAGGAACATTTATTCGGGATAAAAATATCCTATATATTAATACAGGTTCCCTTTTAACTATATGTCAAATTACATCTGATAAGTAGTTTGAGCGTGAAGGAGTAACAAATACATTAAAGTCATCATTTCATAGCATCCCACAGGAACATTTTTTCGGGATAAAAACTATCCTATGTGTTAATCCAAGTTATCCTCTATGAGTGTGCAAAATTTCATGAAAATCGGTTCAGCAGTTTTTACGTGAAGAAACAAACAAACAAACAAACGAACAAACAAACAGACAAACTTTCACATTTATAATATTAATAAGATTGAACCTCCGGTAGATGGTAATGTGACTGTGATGTGGAGATATTGAATTCTAATAAAAAATACTCAATAATTAGCATTTCATTTGTTGGCATTTAAGACATTGTTATTATTATTATTATTATTATGTCAAGCCCTATATTATGTGTCTCATTGTTGGGCAAATGTCTCCCCCATTTTTTCCATTCTTCTCTGTTCAGAGTTTCATCACGCCAATCAGGTATGAGGCAGGTATACCTCGAGTTCATCTCGCCATCACCTTTTTGGTCTGCTGCGTATTCTCTTGAGTCTAGGTCCCACAAAGTGGCAATTTTGCCCAAGACTCATCGGGTCTGCGGCAGACATGTCCAGTCCAGCTCCATTTGAGCTTGGCGGCTTTGAGACCCACGTGAGCGATTTTTGTGCGGGAGTGCAGTTCGGTGTTAATTTATTATTAATTAATTTAAGAATGAACAAAATCTGCTAAAGGCTCGGAAGTTCCTCATGCTGTACACGAGTTTATTATAGCCCGTTAATACTACGCATATTGTCTAACATTACGGTTCGCTCATTCTGCCAAAGACTACACTCCCAAATAATGTGAAAATGCACATTGCATTTTGTTGACGTCGGTGGAGCAGTGAAGCAGATGAACAGGTGAAAGCATTAACTTAAAACTAAAGTCGCTCCTGCCGTTCGTCGAGGGGTTCTGTTGGGTTAAATTATTAATCAATTTCATGTCTGTCTTTCGGTCTTAAAAGTTCTGTGTTAGAAAGATTCTTTGACTGATAATACATGGCCGCTCGGCGTCCGTGCTAACCGTTCGGTGTCCTTACATAAAAATATTAAAGACTTGGCAGTAATTATTCTGTCTGACCACACGGGAGATTCCTAGCATATAACATCCTAGATACGTCACGGTGTAAATTATTTTTAAAGTCTTAAAAGCCTCTGGTCGAGGTTAAGATTAGGGAAAGCATAGAAATTGCGCTTTGCCCTTTCTCCGGGTTGTACAATTTGTTCTTGACGGTGAATTTATTTTGTTTACTGGTCAGTAAAGTGGATCGCACCTATGTAGAGCCCGTTGTCGGTGTCCAACTGCTTCAGCTTCCCCGGCGACATCTTCCCCACCGAGCCGAGCCCGTCCACCTCCAGCACCCCGGCCTGTCTGTTCCTGAAAGATTAATAAATTACATCTTTACCTAAATATATATATCTTGTGTGCGTGTGTATGCCACTGAACTCCACCTAAACAACTGGACTTCGTGTATGTCTGAAGAGGATTTGAGAATGGTTTAGATCCATAAATCAGTCCGGCAGCTAGTATCTCTATACATTTGAAAATCTCGTAACACAATATTAGTCGTCATATTCCTCCGATACGATACCGATTCGTCATGAAATTTTGTGTACATATCGAGGAGGTCGGAGAATCGGCCAACATCTATTTTTCATCTCGAAATTTCCACGAGATCGAAACTTACGAGGCTGAAACTTATTTCAGTATTTTATAACATTGGGGAAAAAGGGACAAATTGGCAGTCAGTTGCCTGATGCGTAATAATCGATGCACACAGACATCACAACACTAAAGCTCTTAAAGATGCTCTGCTGGCCATTTGAAGTGAACCTGTACAGAGTGGGCCAGTTGGCGACAGTGTTGCATCAATCGGAACCTTTTTGATGACTACCAACGCCCACTGACATTTGCATAGAGACTATACGACGTGTTGCCTCCTTTCCCATCCATGGGCCACCGAAAACTCACACGTTGAAAGGTTCATGACAGCTGTCGCTTTACCCCGGTATTATGGGTGAGAGGTGTGCCGACCCGGTCCGGTTCCCACGTAGCACGGCACTACATCCTACTAGTGTAGCTCGGAAGCCTATCGGAGGTTGACGCTGTGACGGAAATTCGAGCACAAATATTATATTTTTGTACTTTACACAGCAGAAAGCTAATCGTCCAGACATTCTGTAAATAAACTTTCAATGAACTAATTAAATAGATTAGGGATTCTTTCCGGACCTAAAGTTGATCGGGTCAATCACCGAACAATAATGGACATGTCAGCGTAATTGCGACACAGCGCCTTGTAATTTAAATAATATTGTATCCATAGAAATTAGTAAGTACGCAGTCGGCAACCTTTCGCGCGCGACTCATCCTAATCCCATAGTCTCATCCCATTACCTTCATTAGATCTTAGAGAGTTATCCTATATACTCAAATATATCCTTTTATATAATACAATCCTAGTTTATAAAGCGTGAAAATAAAGTCGTCATCGAAAGGAAAATTTTGAGTTCTATATCAATAACAGAACCTATGTTTAATATTAATTTATAAAAATAACTATTTTTTTTATTAAAGTCGATAGTTATATCGCTAGCGTTTGAAAACGTGAGAACTCATAGTAAATCGGACGTGCTACATTATTTTACTATTCACTCATTCATAAATTACACATCAAATAAATCTCGGCCAATCATAATTAGCAAACGGCAAACGCGCGACTTAGCCAATCATAGCATTGGGCTCTTTCGTCTCTGTCCCCGCGCCCGCGCCTCATCGGCTGGCGTCAGTTTCGCCGCGGCGCGCGGTCCGTGTGATCTGTTTGTGTTTACTTTGTGACTTGAGTTTATTTCGTGAAAATGAGTCGTCATTACGAATACTCAAACGTGGAGCCCTCCGGCTCTTGAATGCTCTGCATCAACATGGAATAGAAAGTCCCCACGACAAGCACCATATTGTCTGCAACTCAACGGCTCCTCGACCATGGCCTGACAGCTATCGGTATTATGTAATGGCTTATGTAGGTTTGACCCAGGAACACGGATTTAACGCTCCTGGAGTTTTTCTTGTGGTTTGAGAATCGTGATGAAACTACGCAGTGCGGTAGTGAAAACATTTGATAAATTAAAAAGTGATAGAGATGTGTACATTGAAAAATTTAAAAACAATAGCTTAAAACGTGTATTGTACGGAGAACAAGTGAACAGAGAAGTTATTTCATAATCCGTAAGTAAGTTAACTATTTCGTAGATAGATCCGACTTTTAAATATGCCTGAAATACATAAAATTCTGTTATCTCTATCTGATTATCTCTTATGATAAAAATAATTATGTTTAATAGTATACAGTACCTAC
>LUGF01050028.1:286982-297870 GCA_001625245.1 Calycopis cecrops
GGTTATTTCTTATGATAAGAATAATCATGTTTAATAGTATAAAGTGTCTACGAACGAAAAACAGAACCTATCTAGTATTTACGTCCGCCGTGCGCCGCCTGCCGGCAGTTAGAAGAAGTTGGTACGTAACAGCTGATACACCCCGCGCTATGGAGTGTCATTCATATACGTTTAAAGAACAGTCGAAGGAATAAAAATGAAATATTAAAATTGAAACTCTTTTATAGTTGACGTTACACGTTTTTATTGATGCTATAAGTTATTCCAAATTCATATTCTTCGGCTCGAGAACCATTATAATTTCACGGTGTATTATCTTACCCTAAACCTGAACAAAAGTTACGCTGTGGAAGTAAGATATGCTAGTGCCCTCGTCGGATTGATACTCTTGCTCGTTGGGTGATGATACTATGTTTGGAAGCGACAGGCTCAAACCACTCTCCGGCAGAATTGTTTGTTATGGCCAGGACATGTCTATGGCCTCTATGCGGAAGTCTATGGACGTCGGTAGTCATGAAAATGGCTCCGTCTGCTCGTTTGGCCCCCTATACCATATAAAAAGCCACCAGGTGGATCAGTCCAGTGGGTACGTACCGGGTGGCCCGCGCGCGGTGCCACAGCCCGTCGTCAACCCTGGTGTGGTTGGCGATGATCACCACCTCGCCGCTGCCGAGATCGTATCTGGAAACAAGAACGTCAATCATCAAGAGGACAATTCGATTGTGTTTTCCATATTAATATTATAAATCCGAAAGCGTGTGTGTTTGTTTGTTCGGCTTTTACATCAAATCGGATCAACGGATCGAAGTGATATTTAGTATGAAGATAGTTGGGACGTTCATTAGATAGGAGAGTAGGGCCTTATCTGACGAAGTTGCCATCGGCCTCGACGAGTTACGTCGCTCATTAGAAGTCATGATGCTGGCAGGTCCTATGTCCAGAAGTGGACGCCTCCTGGATACTGCTGATGATGATATTTAATAAGTAGCCTAATCAATAAATGATCAAAAATAGGTTGTAGAAAGAATTTTCCAAACTACTATGATTCCATTCAAATGATAAATTTCCTAAAGGATTTTCTAAAAAGTCCTGATGTCTTATAGCCTAAAGACGTCATATTTGGTTTGATAATGTACCTACATCACGGAATCACAAGCTGACAGAAGCACCCAGATATCTTCTCTACTGCATTATGGATGTTTTTAAATTTCAACAGCCTTAAGGATTATTATGGACGGAATCGGTTCCTTGATAAATATTTGTGCTTTTTCAAGTCTAATATTATAAGGACGGAAGCCAATTTCACACTGCCGGTGCAGTCTGGTCTTCACCACACCACAACAAACACTAACACTATAACCTCGTAAGACCTGCCATATTATAATACTAGCTGTTGCCCGCGGCTTCGCTCGCGTTAAGAAGTGCTATTGATTAGATAATTATAGTTTTTGCGGCTTTACTTTTGTTTAGCGTGTGTAAAAAATTTGGGCCCACAAAACTTCTTTGTACACAATATTCTAACTATAACGCCAAGTTCTGCCAATGACATAGTGACATGACATAGTGAATAGACTCTTTAGAACTATTGTCAGCATTTAGAACTAAAAATAATTTTGTTCGTCTTAATTGTTTCGTTCCAATAGGTACTGATAGACTCAAACGAACACATGTACATTCTAAATCACCCCTTATTTTATTCATCATAGTAAGTATACAAACTTTCAACAACAATATCCCCTTGGGGTATAATTTATCAAATTTCTTTCATAGCGGATGTCTACGTCATACATCTACCTGCATGCCAAATTTCAGCCTAATCCGCCCGTTTAATAGTAAGGGCTTTCATATAAACTTTTAACCCCTATTGTACCCCTTTAGGGGTAGAATTTCCAGAAACGCTTAAACATGTATCTACTCATTTTTAATAAGTAGTTAAAAAATAAATTTTCATGTTTCTAACTTAAAAAGGGACGGTCTTTCATACAAACTTTCAACCCCTATTTCTCCCTCTTAGTAGTTGAATTTCTAAAAATCCTTTCTTAGCGGATGCCTAAGTCGTAACATCTAACTGGATGCCAAATTTCAGCTTGATCCTTCCAGTAGTTTGGGCTGTGCGTTGATAGATGTCTATGTCACGTGTGAGTTTTATATATATTACAAATTTTAAACCCCTATTTCACCCCCTTAGGGGTTGAATTTCTGAAAATTCTATTTAGGGATGCCTACGTCATAACGTCTACCTGAATTCCAAATTTCAGCCCAATCCGTCCGTTTAATAATAAGGGCTTTCCTATAAATTTGCAACCCCTATTTCATCCCCTTAGGGGTAAAATTTACAAGAACGCTTAAACACGTATCTACTCATTTTTAATAAGTAGCTTAAAAATAAAGTTTCATGTTTCTAACTTAAAAAAGGACGGTCTTCCATACAAGCTTTAAACCCGTATTTTACCCCCTTAGGGGTTGCATTTCTAAAAATCCTTTCTTAGCGGATGCCTACGTCATAACATCTACCTGAATGCTAAATTTCAGCCCAATCGGTCCGTTTAATAATAAGGGCTTTCATATAAACTTGCAACCCCTGTTTTACCCCCTTAAGGGTAGAATTTCCAAAAACACTTAAACACGTATCTACTCATTTTTAATAAGTAGCTTAAAAATAAAGTTTCATGTTTCTAACTTTAAAAGGGACGGTTTTCCATACAAACTTTAAACCCCTATTTCATCCCTTTAAGGGTTGAATTTCTAAAAATACTGTCTTAGCGGATGCTGTGCGTTGATAGATGGCTATGTCACGTTTGAGTTTTTTATATATAGATTAGATGTCGTAAAAACCATACTACTATCCAGTAGGACAAAATGCGAACCTTAATTGAGGCCTGACAATCGCAAGGTGACAGATGTTATAACCGACGCTCTATGAGTAGGTTTTTTTTCGTGCAGGACATAAAGAGTATAATATTCATTTTGAATGTACGACATTGGGTCATAGTCACTCTCACCACGTGATATTATTGGGACTCAAATATGATTTTATTTTGTTCTTTATAAAGGCACCTAGGACTTAGGATAGAGCAGGCTGTTACCTGAAGACCAGCACGGAGTCCTCTACGGCGAGCGAGAGGAAGTCCGCGCGTGCGCGGCCGCTCCACAGCAGCAGGCCGCGGGCGGCGCGCGCTCGGAACCGCACGTTCACGTCCACAATGCCGCTGCGCAGTCTGCTCAACACCACGCCACAACACCACATTAGAATAGAACAGAATAGAAGATCTTTACTTAGGTATATACATATTACAATACTTTAAATAACAATTCAAAAAGAAAGAAAAAAAATACATTTATGATAACTTAACTTACCACTTCACTCTAAATTACATCCATAACACATAAAAAATAAGTAAAAAAAAAACCTGAATTTACTACATATAAGAGAAATTGCATAACAGTGAAATGTGGACTACATGTGGACTAAAAAGGAAATTAGTCGGGTGACTGATTGAACATTCCTGGTATTACATGGTCACTAAGGTGTAATCAGTTGGAACAGTTAAACAGCCAACATTTTATATCATCATTATTCATTACAGAGAAGAGATTAGGTTAGACAAGTCACTTAAAAATATCATCTGCCTTTACAGCTCTATGTCATAAGCACACAATATTAGAAATATAAAAAAAATAAAGCAGTCCCTGTTGGGACTGTCCATAGAATAGAAAACATTAAAATATTAAGTAACAATGACTTATTATTAATAGCTCACGCTCGTAGTAAACGAATACAGCAGTGGTGTATTTTATGTAGTAATCAGGGAAAAAATAGTGGAGAGAAATAGCTCTACGGGTCATCGAAATTTTGCGACGAAAGCGTGATAACTGTATCAGGCCTGTTAGCTATGTGTTATGTTATTTTTATGGCTAGTATAATTTGTGATGATAAGGTGATCACGTATTGCCATGGCTTATCAGTATACTTGCCTCTTAGTGGTCTCGTCGTCGTCGATGTGTATGAAGCTGTCGACGCCGCTGAAGCTCGGGTAGGAACTGGTGTCGCCCCAGTTGATTTCGTTGCTGTCCAAGTACTTCACTTGCATGTACGTCCGTCCGTCGTACGGTTTTGTCACATCGCTCTTCTCCACCGCGTTCTGCATGTACTGGCCCTTTTTTGTGGCGATGTACTTCTTCTTGTGCTTATCCGAGTGGTGTTTTTTCGGTTTGCTCTTGTGGTACTTCAGTTTAAAGCCCTTCTTCGGTACGATGGAGTGGTGAATGTCATGTGCCGTCATGTTGCTGTCCGGGTACGCCGGGGTGTAGAGTAATGTTTCTTTGCATGATTCGTTGCTGTAATTTTAATGTAATATCATCGTTATTTTATTGCTTTTATATTATAGCATGATATACTGATGAGCATGTTTAAATTTGCATCTCGAAGAATACAAATGTAATAAAAAAATCTGCATAAAGTAATGCATTATATTAATTAAACTCATTTACATATAAAATAAAAAAGAAAGGTGCTAAATGTGATCACTGAGGTACTCCCAACAGAATTTCTATAATATGGGTGGCATGAACTCTCAGTAGAACTGCCCGACTCCTATTTTCGACGTAGGACATAAGTCGACAGAAAAGGTCATCATGTACGCTGAGATTCTGTAGTTCCAAAGTATTGCGAGAAATTTTATGAAAGGCTTTTGAAAAATCGGCGTTTACGGCATCGGTCTGCCTCTTTTTATCCATTGCGTTAAGAACAATCTGAGTAAATGATAACTAGAAACTTTCAACGCCGCATTAGTGAAAAAATCCATGCAGGTGTGGTGGCAGTAAAGGGACATGCTTCATCAACAGGTCATTAAGACGACTTGTTCCGTGGTTAGTGTTTTTAAGTAGGACAAATCAACGTTTAATAATTCATTACAAGGGTATGCCGAAGTACAATAAAATCAATTAAGTATTTACGGTGTCCTTCGCAGATCAATAAATAAAAATGAGATTTTTATATATAAAGATTTTGAATTAAATCAATTTAATTTTATTTCATTAAGTCCATTCAGGCTTTGAATTGAATTTTACATTTGTAATTGGTATCGATGCCTCGTGATATACGAGGGTGGATCCAAAAGTTCGTGGCCTAACCTACATGGAACTATGACATCTTTTTAAATCTACCGTCATTTGTTAGTATGTGTCATATTAATTTATTGTGCGCAGTTTCAATTCTTCACCAAAAGACATCCATCAAGATATGGTGAGCACTTTGGGGGAGTCTGCTCCATCGTATTCCAGTGTCAAAAAGTGGGTAGCTGAGTTTAAGCGCGGTCGTGAGAGCATTAAAGATGATCCTAGGAGTGGAAGGCCTACATCCTCTACAACGAAAGAAAACATCGATAAAATTTGTTATCTCGTACTGTGTGACCGACGTTTGACCATTGGTAAGATAGCTGAGATAACAAACATTAGTTATAGCCGGGTGCAAAACATAATAACGGAAGAGTTGGGGTTCCATAAGGTTTCTGCTCGCAGGGTCCCGAGGTTGCTTTCAGCTGAACAAAAACGAGTTCGATACACCATTTCGCGAGACTGTTTGGAACTTTTTGAGACTGATCCCGAGGACTTTTTGTCTAGATTTGTTACCATGGATGAAAGCTGGGTTCACCACCATACTCCTGAATCAAAGCAACAATCCAAACAGTGGAAAAGATCAGACTCTCATACACCGAAAAAGGTTAAGGTCGTTTTGTCGACTAACAAAGTTTCTGTTTTTTGGGATGCGAAGGGCATTATTTTTGTAGATTATTTACCGAAAGGTCAAACTATAAATTCTAGTCTTTATTGTAACCTTTTACGAAAACTCCGGAAGGAATAAAAGAAAAAAGGCCGGGAATGTTGCGTAAGAAAGTTTTGTTTCATCAAAACAATGCACGTGTTCACACTTCGGTTGAAACAATGTCTGTAATCCATGATTGTGGCTACGAATTGCTGCCCCACCCACCTCATTCGCCGGATTTAGCCCCCTCGGATTATTGGACATTCGACCAAAGATGAGGTGATAGTCGCAGTAAACGACTATTTCACCGACCTTCCGGAATCTTTTTTTTTCGAGGGGATAAACAAGTTGCAGGTCGGGTGGACGAAGTGTGTTGAGCTAGATGGAGACTATGTCGAAAAATAAAAATAAATTTAGACCCACTTTTCTTTCATTTTCTTGGTCGAATGAAAATCAATACTGGTTTTTCATTTCAATGGATAATATGAATTTTCATCAAGAAGTGACTATAAATCAATTCCATCCAGGTTTACCAGATTGTGATTTCTTTACACGAATTAGTTTCTTGTAGACCTTTTTCCTGTAGAAAAAAATATACTACCGGCTGTTTTAAGGCTTTTTAGGCATTGGTATTGATAAATACTAAAATGTTAAATTTTAAATTAATGAGCTTAGGTGCTACAAGTATAAAATTAGGCTCTTTTTTGGGTTCCGTAGCCAAGCCAAGACTTCGTTGTCGTTCATACAAACGCTACGAAAAACCATGTCATTTTTATAGATAATGGGTACAGAATCCTACTTGCGCGAGTTCGACTCGCATCTGACGGGTTTTATATAATTGATACTTACTACTTCTATACTCCCTCTTCATCATCGCATCTTATAGGCGTTGTGCCAGTTTTTTTATAGTAAAGGGAGTTAAAAGACCAGTCGGAACCATTTTCATGTCTATCGAAGCCCATAGATTTTATACAGATGGGTTGACTTCCTCTAAACTTCCTCCTCCCGGGCCACCGACTATTTCCATACCGCACGAAACGCAACAGCCCAGACGTCCCTTACAGTGTATCCGAGAGGTACCTCCCCAGTCGTGCCAGCTCAATTCGGCATGTAGCGTAGCGTACCTCTTACAATGGAAGTTGGACGTAAGCGCGAGAGGGCAACACTACTCACTGACAGCCGCCGCTCGCCTCCTGGCAGTTGTCGACGTTGACTCCGCCCAGCGCCGCCGCCACCACCGCCAGCTCCTCGTCGTTGATCACCAGCTGCACACACACACACACACAGCGTTAGCACGACCAAGTGGGTTCATTTTTTTATAGTATTAGGGGGCAAACGAGTAATCGGAGCCATTTTCATGACTATCGATCACGACGCCCATAGGCATCCACACAGAGGTTATGAAGATGCGTTGCCCTCTTATCTTCTTCCACCTCCATAGGCCACCGGCTACTTACACACTGCGCCAAACGACACTGCACAGCTGACGCTTTAGGTTGCTTTCGTGTAAGCGAGAGCTACCATCTCCAGTCGTGCCGGCTCAATTCGGCTACATGCATGCATGCATGCAGCGCGGCACTGCCTCTCTAAATATTCATATTTATTATTTGTAGCTTTTGCCCTATGTTAAATAAAATAATTAAAAAAAAAGAGAATTCGGGGTAACACTGTTTTCTTTTTGAAGTAAAATTTCTATACGCGCGCTTGATGGGATGGGAAGTAAACTGGCGAGAGCGTTACAAAAATCACACATCAGGCGTAACCAATTGAATTTGTCATTCAAATACGATTTAAGTGAAACTTTTTGTATTTAAAAATTAACCACGTAATATAAAATAATATAAATAGTTTCGTTTTACTTCAGTCGTGCGGTGTAAAGCACACACTTTTTTCGAAACAGTACAGAACATAATGCGTAGATGACATAATGTGTCTTTCCATTCCATTCCAATTAGGGATAGAATATAAAGATTCTGGGAATTGCAGACATGCAAAAATGCTGCATACAATTGACTATGGAAGAAGCATGGTTTTTCTAAGGCTCCTTTGATCTTTAATGTGTTTTCTTGCTCTGCAGTACTGCCTTTTATGTTCGCTTTACATATTATCCGCATAGATAAGAGTCATATGAAATGTTTACATATAACAAGAAATTATGTGTTCTAAGGATTATGTGAACATGAATTTATTGTGTAAGGAATATGTATCGTACAGACGTTTTAACTGCAAAAGAAATACATGTTAATTTAATTAAACAGATAAAAAACTAACCTAAAATTGCAGCCTTTTTAAATTCTGTAAGAGATAAGGTTCGTTGGTTCCATTACATTTTAACCGTTTCCTAAGTCGTTTAACATGGTGGCGCTAGTCATGTTCCATTCAAGTTGTGTGACACGAAGTCTCGTCCCATTACATAATCTCGAGGCATCTAAGTTTCGCATACCTAAACATACATGGTGCGCCTAATTTTAGTTTAAGTTTGTGTGAGGGTACAGCTGACTGAGAGCTCAAGTGCATTTAGTGACTGTTTGGGTTAAGGTGTAGTCTGTTTTGTGTCCATAACTGTGTCTGCTGATATATGCTTTACTTTACTCGATATTTCTGAATTTATTTTGTTAACAATATCGCTATTAGGTGCAAGAAATGATTTTCCAAAAGATTTTTTGCGACCGAACTAATTTTTTATTTTATTTTAATCTCTTGACATGAGAAAATGCACAATGAGAAGATACAATTAAAAGGTTCGACTTGCATAAATAAATTCAAATAGTAATAGAGACAATTAAAAAGGGAAATACATATTCCAAATAAAAGCAATGGTAAAACCGACTAGGACGGCAAGTTTTTTCATGAGGCACCGGTACAGTATAGCTGTCACGGTACGCCGAAGTCGTGTAAGCGAGAGGTACCTCAATGGTCATGGTAGCCTGATTCCGCTCTATGCAAGCACACAGTGTGGCACTTACTTCTTACTAATTCTTCTTAAAGAGTAAATTCACACAGCGTACCTTGCCGACGCAGCCGCTGAAAGACGTGGCCAAGGCGAGTCGCTGCGGCAGCGGTTGCGGCGCGCCACCCAACATCATAGGCTGGCTCAGCGTCAAGTACCGCGCGGCACCGCGCGATAGCACGGACCGCGAGTCTGCCGCCGCTGCGACACCGCGCGGACGCACGCGCAACGTCGCGCGTCGCCCCGCGCGCGACACCGACACCACATACCACTCCTCTTTTTGTAACGGATACGCCGATCTGAAAGTGGTGGTAGGCAAACACGTTATTTTTCTTATACCGTGATTGTCGCTTCGGTTGCATAAATCGATTGACACTGCAAACGATATCTACAACATTAACAAAACTGTGCGTGTATATACATATTTAAATACAAAAATAATTGTTATGAACAAAATATTCAAGAAAATTTGATTTTCTCCTTTTTGCTACACATATTTTAAGAATAAAATAATAATATCCTCAAGATAAATTAATTCCCATTAGAAAATCCTGTCTTCCGTAAATTTAGGTAAATTTACGGAAGTTATTTATAATTAATATTATATATGTATTCGCGCGCTTGATTTTTATCACTAGTGACGCGTTAGTGCAAAAAATAAACTTTTATTAATTAAATTGACATATTCCAAGAAAAAAAAAATACCCTCATTTTTCTCGAATATATGTTTTTTAAGAAATAAATGTTAATGGATCGCCTTGAAACCTTTTTAAATTATTTTTTATTGTCAAATACAACTTGCATAAATCGTGGGTCAGTTAGAATTGTAGCTCCTTGACAGAGATTTACTTTAATTTTATTTAGATAAGAGTCCTTGTTATTGTACTGACCAGAGCTCTTCTGAAGAGAGCAATGAACGAATTTGGATTAAATTTGATACTGATATTGATCACTGTCTGGAAAAACATAAACTTTAATTTCCAAAAAATTAAAGAATGTTAGGGATTTACACGTGTGGAACACACAGGCACACTCACCGGACAAGAGCTATTCCTGAGCCCAGGTCAAAGGCGAACTCCACGAAGTAGTCCCGCAGGTGGAGAGAGAAGAAGTCTCCGTCCCCGCTGGGGTGCTCCGCGTTGTACAGCAGCAGTCCGTCGCCGCTCGTCGGCTTCACACTTATCTGGAACATTCACATTCAACCGTTGATGACAGCTGTTTTACTTGCTGAGAACAAAAAGTTTCTGGTCCTCTTTATAGAGCCAAGCCAATTGCACATGTGAAAGTGCACAAGTGTGTGCACGCGCACGACACCGAGAGGACGCAACTCCACACGCGACCGACGCTACCGCGACGGCGTGTGACCCTGCACTTTTTCTCCCAACAGCGACATGCTTCCACTACATCTTGTTGGCACAGACCGATGGTCGGTATTCCGATAAAAAACTAACAAACTTATGGTATTAGATAATAAACGTGAGTTAATATGTATTGTATAATAAAACAGATGTAGAATAATAGTTTAATAGTTTATTTATTTATTTCTCACCACAATACATTTTATACGTTAATAGTCACATAGTGCAAAAAATAATATACAATAATAGTAACATAGAAAGTATTGTGGAAAACTGGTGCCTAAACTAGGCTTCATCTAATTTTAGATTCTAATCTACACATAATACAGGCCGTATTAAATTAGAATCTAAAATTAGATATTTGTTATCACGAAATATAATCGAGATAGATTTTACGCGGTCAGCTCAGTCAACTTTGGACAGCCAGTATTATTACTTAAGTCAACTTGAAGATATTTCTAACAGTCACCATGCTATACCAGACGAGATCTGTAAAATGCCTAAGTAAATAAGTCCGAGCTTAGAGCGCTTAAACGGTTGGAGCGAGCAAATATTGGAGTTAGGGATTTGGAAGCTGCTCTACCGATGCACGATGTTCGAAAACTTGAGAACGAAGGGTCATGTTACATTGAAATCGTATATTATGATGTAATGAAAACTTCGTCTTCGTTGAGGGCTTGTGGAAAAACACGTAAATCCAGTTTTTTTAGTAAGAAGTAGTGTTGCATGCATGCATCCGATTTAAGCTGGCACGACCGGGAAGGTTGATACCGAATACTGGTATATCTGGCCCCCGTCAAGTCGAGCAAAAAAGGA
>LUGF01050028.1:323837-348145 GCA_001625245.1 Calycopis cecrops
TAGCGAAATAAGCACCATTTAGGAAAAAAAAGGAAAGGTAACAACCTTGCCTTTGCGGACCTTTGCCCCACTGTTTGGGGTAAACGTCCGCAGATGCGGGGCATTTGTCCAAAACAAGAATTTGGCCAAATTATTGTCCATAGATCGCCTTTCAAAACCTGAATTATGGAATTGAACCAGTAAAAAAGTAAGTAAAGTGTGTAAATTACATTTTCAACTGAAGATGACCTACGGATTATTACATCAAAACAAGTAAAAAGAATTCTAACCTCATTGTTTTTGTTGTGCCGGTCGGACGCCATGTAACTTTTGTGAGTCGTCTTCTATCAATGTTGCCAGCATAAAAATGTGTCTAACACCACGACAATATTAAGCGATCATTTTAAATTGACGGTGCGGATAATTTCCCACTGCGGATTTTTGCCCCACCCCACCATATACAGGGTAAGTATTTATTCAGTGCACAAATTTTTTCTGCGTGTTATATATCGATAACTAAGTACATTTCCGCAAAAAAAGTAATATTTTTTTTTTTATATTATATTACCAAGAATATCCCACATTTGCAAAATGTATTGTCAAAGGCACCGCCTGCGCAGCTCGCCGCTCGCCGACCGAGCGGGGACTTGACACCATATAGGTATTTAAGTGAGAGATAGTAGGGTGTCCATACACTTCGTTATTTTTTGGAAACATTAAACTGGCCCTAGGATATAGAGTTTTTATTGGAGATCGAAAATAAAAGTGTAGTTAATGTTGTTTTATGTATGTAGACAACATATCGTAATTTGTGCACTGAATAAATACTTACCCTGTATAGATAATACATTCGTGTTCCCAATCGGTTTAGCTGTTTAGAAGTTTACCCGTTTTCCCATGGAAATTAAGCATTTTCCCGGAAAAAAAGCCTAAGTGATAATGTAGCATTCCAATAGTGAAAGAATTTTTGAAATCGGTCCAGTACTTTCGGAGCCTATTCGTTACATGCAAACACACACGCTCACGTACAAAATAATATTTCCCCTTTACAATATTAGTATAGATGCGTAAGTTTCCGGTAGCCCATTGAGGACGGAGGAAGAACAAAAGCATCACCTCTGTGTAACCTCTATGCGGATGACTGAGTGTTAGTAGCCATGAAAATATTATATACAACAAAAATGTGTGTAAGTTTCCTGTGGCCTATTGATTGATGGTAATTATTATAAAACGTATTGTTCTCCTCCACTCCTCCCTCCATAGAAGTGACTTATATAAATTATAATAAATGCCAACCCAATTCGGCTGCAATACAGCAATAGTAAAACAGTATCATTACAATAATTCTGGCATAATATGTTGTCAGAACATTTTTTCATACCTTATAACAGTAATTACATAATAAATTATACCTAATCATACATGATACGAATGTACCTCATAAATTTAATTCATACAAAAATTTATCATGGCGCATCACTAGTCGTTGAAAAACTAAAAATCGAATCACTACGGTGACAACGAAATCGCGCATAGGTCCGCTCTGTAGGAAAGCCAAAGGCTTACTAATGTCATATCTAATATTCTCGAGACAATGGAAGCGCATATTAATTTAATTAAATATTGATAAAAAATAAAATAAAGTGATTAGAAAAAAAGTGTTTTTGGACATATATTTTAAATTGTTTATCACATATTAAAGTATAATAAATAAATTATAGCTAATTTACGAGATTCATGTCAAAATCTTATGAAAATGAGTATTTTTTAAAAAATAAAACAATCGAGATTTTTTTCAGTAATCGTGTTTTTACGATAGAGCATTTATTTTTGATGAACTGAAGTACCTTGTATAAAAATTTTAATCTCCTAGACCTTATAATTTCTGAGATATGAATCAATGAAAAGTCCTCTTAAATGAAATGCCCTCTTAAATGTTTCTCTTGTACAGACCAGTTACAGTTTTATTTTATGTATTGATTTGAAATAAGGAGGAGGTAGGGGGTAACGCACATCTGTATAACCTTTATACGGATGTCTATGGGCGTCTGAGAAATATAATATAATATTTATAAAAAAATAATAATTTTGCAGTACCATCTGTTGGAAAGCAGGCCGGCACAATCGAGATTGCAGTAGCACTTAAAATACAGCGTGTTTTCGAAATAATTAGTGGCATATAGCAGTGGAACAGCTGTGGCCGTATACTCTTTATCATGATGTACTGCGGAGATTTCATTCACAACGATTTCAAAAGCATTACTTCGAAAATGTAGAAAAATAGTAAATTGTTTGACTGTGTAGTCAGAAAGACTTGTCAATTATATATTTCTAAAGAAGGCAGTCTACTTTTACGCACGACAGAGTGTCAATACATGTACAATATAAAGACTTCACAGGCTAAACGGTACAAAGCTTCGACTGGAAATAAAACGTTCATTTGAAGTAAACACTCGACGTAGTGATGTGCGAAGTCGATAGTGCTCGAACAGCTCTTGAATACCTCGTGAAGCGTTCTGTGATTGGTAATGATCAACATCGTCCATTTATTAAATTGCATCTTTTGTGTTTATTTCTTTTGTACTTAAATTTCACGTCAAACTATTCGATACGTATGCATAGGAAGTAATAATATTATAAATCTAGTGTTTTCGCAGTCAAATATAACCGGGCAAGTGCGAGTCGGACTCGCACACCGAGGGTGCTGTACCAAAAAACCAGTCGATTGTTAACCGAGTTCTTTACTGAGGTCGGTTATCAAATTTTATAGACACCTACATACAGATTTATATATAAAATGTTGTGTGTGTGTGTTGTACTTATACTTCTCTTCTCGTGCTGCTTGATTTTATATTCTCGGAGCTAATCCATTTGATAGACTTATATTCGCAGACGCTTGCACACATTTTGTGTGACACTAATTACATACAAATGCAAATGAAAACATGCTATTTCATACAAAATTTGCGCATTGCTGTAAGTTTTTATTGTGTTGACTTAGATGTATGATTCAGAGCTTGAAGATTTAACATCTTAGATCGTTTACTAAATGTTCTAAGTGTAACACTTCAGTATCTATACATACTAGTGAGCCCGCAAAGATCGAAATTCGATCTAAGTTAAACGTTTTTGTAATTATAAACTAAATATCATTTGACATGTTAAGTTATGTGACTACGGTACCAATTTATGTAGAATTTTCAATACTTGCAATAGACACAAAGGAACTTCATAAATAATTACGTGTGTCTTATATATTAATGTATCAAATGCATGTAGTGTGTATCGTTTTATTTATTAAATTAATGTACTTTATAAAAATTAATATTAAAAAATATTAGCGTTCTGCACTTCTGTTACAAATAAACTATAAGAGTGCCAAATTGCATTCCTCCGTCCGCGCAATTTTCGTAAAAATGTTCCCGAAGTTTTTGCTTCACGTATTAATATATAGATATATATATACATATGATAAAACTGGAGAAGATGTCATTCTGTCTGTAACATTAGACGTTATCATAACAACATACTTATTTTGATAAGACAACGGCTGTCGGGTTGACTAGTACAGATAATAAAATCGTAAGAAAATCAAAACTGTGCTTTGAATATTTTTTTAAAAGAATACTCGCTGCGTGATCCACAATCAATATCGAAGCCAAAAATATAGTTTTTAGAATTTTTTTCTGTTGGCCTGTACGTATGTCTGGGCTAAACTCAAAAAATACTGCATAGATTTACTTAAAATTGTGCATGAATATTATTGACAGGTCGGGTCAACATATAGGCTACATATTATCATGCTATCACCAACGGGGAGGGAGCTGTGAATCTTTCATTCGGTAGAATTTATAATCACAATTTTTGTCCAAGTCCGAAAAGTCCGAAACCCACACAGGGGAAGCTGCGGGCGGAAGCTAGTTTGACATAAATTTCAGCCTTCTCCTTTCACGCGTTACTGAGAAATGGGTCTTGGCCGATCGATGTATAGACAGACTAACAACAAAGTAATCCTAATACAATGAGGGTTCTGTTTGTGCTCTTAGAGATACAGAATAGAGTTCTGTTACAATAAAACATAAAAATGTTGAGCTGCTGGTAGTTTTTATTTCCAGATACAATTCTCGTCCAATTGTCAATTAAAATGTAGCGTTCTAGTTCCAAAAATTACTATCCTCAATAGTGAAAATGGGTCAAGTTTTGCTTACAATTTTATACCTCCAATGGAATTTATACCTCACAATATGTTAAAACGTATCAGAAATTTTTGAGCTACGAAGGAACACATTTACAGCAAAATCATTATGAAAACTGTGTGTGTTTAATCTGAAATGTGATGTGCGCAAAAAATGTAAACAACGTAAACGCTCCTTAACGTTCTACTTTTTGTACCGCAGGCATGTTTCTTGAAGAGTAAATTATTGCTTCTTAAGGAGTAAACTCGCATTACTCTCAAAACATCTTACGCGAGCCATATGAATGTCTACTAAAACATCATCATGTATAAATAGGGTTGTACAATGTACACGTCGAGTTTTTCGGAATAAAAAATAAGCACTAACTTGGCCATTGAAAACATAAATGAAACTTTAATTTAGCTTCGGTAATGAAATAAATAGGGAGAAGTTCAGGTGGAACGGGTTTACGGTACATTTAAGGGCGCCCTTCAAACTTGCAGGCGCGCTTTCCTTCATTATCCCCTTTTGGATTCGCAGTTAAGTGCGTACGTCAATTGTTGTAGTTAACCATCATTTTATGTGCTGTTTTTAGAAAAAGAAAAATCTCCAACTGATTCAAGAATATTTCGTCCACTATTTAGGTTTTGCAAGTGAATATTCTTTAGAATTGTTGCGGTCTGATACTAATTATTTTATTTTGTTCTACAACCATGTACTACATGTATAGGTGGGCAGACGTATAGTCGGATCATGATTATTATGCAGATACGTTGGCTTTATTTTATCCTTTCAATTGACCATCAAACTCTCAAACCGCAAAAAACATTGCATCAGTAAGAGCTACATCTGCTCTTACTTCAATGGCACTCACTCGGGTAGTTTACACTTTCATTGATGCGAGTTCAGGTTTTTAGTGCAAGTGTTTAGTGATTAGCAGAAAACTCGTGCTAACAACAACTGTTTAGGGCTAGTGATTAGTAACCTGTTTAGTAGACTGACTAGAAGCGTCTTCTGTTTTTTCGCTAGTAGACTCTTCCCCGGCGCGCCCTTTATAATGAATAAAATGTGATAAAGAAATGCTACGATACCATATTTTTTATAATATTTTTTTTTATATAAAGCTTTACCGGTATAATCTTAGAAAACTATTACGAGATAAAATAGGTTAGTATGTATTTTTTATGCTTCTGAGTACTGAGGATTATGGTATAATTATTTTATTATATTTTCTTACGGCAAGGGAAAATCTTTAATAAAAATACCTGATTGCTATAAAATATAATAAAGTACAGCCAAAAGGATAAAGAAAGCGTCTGTGGAGCTTAAATTTCCCCGTCCCTCCTGACTTCATTCAGCCCGCGGAAATCCTTCTGCCAGGTTCTGGGTTGCAGTGGCCCACTTGGCGTACACTCAATCGTCTTCGGGCAGGCTGCTGCAGGTCAAGCCTGGTAAGGCGGAGATATGATACTTACTAGGTCGGAGTGCGACTGCGGTGCTCGCGACCAGGTCATGTCCCATCTTTTGTCCAGTCGCCTGTACCCTACCAATTGCACTAAAGCCAACCTGATGAAGGTGCCAGGTGCTGCCTTTCAGTATCAAATTACTGGTCCAACAAAATCTAATTTTTAATAATTTATTGAAATGTTGCTATTGACGCGGCTAGATGAAGAAGAAAAAGAAGAAGCCATAGTAGGAAAATGGCAATCATGTTATGTGAAATTATTAGTCACTAAAAATCCCTGTGAAGGCATTCTCTAAGCTGTTTTGAGCGGAATTACCGCCTGACCTTAGAGAGGATTCCAATATATTACCTTTATAACATAATATATAATTAATAGATTTTTTTGTTTTGTTTTTATAATATTATGCCTATTTTTATGGACTTCTGAGTACCTATATCAACAGTTAAAAAAAAGGTTTTCAGAAAGGTGAATAATATTTTCAGAGTATAAAAATTAAGTTCCCAAAATGACGTATTCTTAGCATCCAAGTGGCATAGAAAAATATTAGTATTTTTAGATCTACACAATTGTGGATTGAAGTGGAAAATAAAATAAAATAATCCTTTTGGATCCACCCAACGTGGATTCGAGTGCAGAAAAAAGTGTCCGTGGATCCACATGTGGATCCTAGCTGTGGATTCAAGTGGAATGAGGAAAAAATATTTATATGTTATTTAAAATGTGTATTAAATATCTACAGCAAACGTCTAGGTCCCGAAGGATCTCTGACATCTGAGCGATAACAATTTACATGTCCAGACGTTCTGTCCCTCCTGGGGCCGATTTAGGGACATGAAAAGCATCGATACTTTTATTTTCGACATCAATTCTTTTGTACTCGTTACTTTGTATGAGATACTTTAACTTAATAAATACTTTTGGCAGGCACATTATATAAATAAAGAATGTGCTTTACAAGTTGTCTATACGACTCAACTTTGTAAATGTATTTATGTAGGCACGTTAAAATTGATATTTAAAAAAATAAATACATTTAAAAACTGTGGGGCCTCTATGGATGATATCAGAGGATTTGTCCACGGGCCCAGGGATTCGGAAAGAAACCTTATCGATACACGATTACCTAATTGTTTAAAAAAGCTTGTCGTTATTCTTCAATATAACTCATGAGTACAGTATCGACACTTTTTGTTCGATACCGCGTCCCTAGACCGAATGCAGCAGATACATTTAAGTGCGGACATTTGGCGATACGAGATTTCTCTTTTCTTGGACGGTGTTGAGGTAATAGCCTGAAGGGATTAAGTTTAGCATGGGACGAATGAATACCAAAACAATACTCAATAAAAGACGAAAATTAGATCGATTAGTTCTGTGAAAAAGGTCTTTGTAGCTAAGCAACGAATGCCATTCGCGATTGCTTAATACCAGGTTAGATTTACGTAGGTACATTGTATTGAGGAAGTCATGGTAGACATACAGAGTGGGGCGTATCATACAAATTGCAAACACCAGTTACATTGGTACATATAAATATAATAATATTTTAAAATTAGCCTTACAGCAAATTAAAAAAATAATATATTTTTTTCAAACAAACAAAATCGTAGAAAAATAATTTAATTTAATTTCAGCATGTGTCACAGCTTCATCTAGCCCCTTTCGACAAGAACCTAGGTTTGGGGTCGAAAGTGGGGAGTTGGGGAGTCAATAGGTTCCTAAAGGGTCGGCAATGCGCATGTGATGCCCCTGGTGTTGCAAGCGTCCATAGGCTACGGTAACCACGTACCATCAGGTGGGCCGTATGCTTTTTTTGCCACCATCGTGGTATAAAAAAAAAGAAAGAGGGGAATAAGGACCGATTTCCACTCTTCTGCAGATGGGAGATATATAATATGTCGATATGGGAATGTGTATAATAGCTAATAATATAACCATTATAGTTATTGTCGCGCGCGGTAGCAAAAATAGACTTCGGAGGCCTGAGCTGTCATTAATTATAAACAGGAGGTATGCAGATATGTTGCTCTCCCTTCCGCCTCTCCCGTAATGGGCCTCCGGCTACTCATAAACGAGACAGCACAGCAGCTGTCACCGCCGCAGGTACCATGAGCTAGAGGTATCTCCCGGTCGGCCCAACTCGGTTAGAACGCTTTTCGTTTATTAACGAGTAAACTTCAATAAAGAATTTCCAACAATTGGTAATTTCAATCCAAGTCCACATATTTGGGTCCCACCTCTCACTAAAACGCCCATTTATCCACTTGTAAACTCAAAGAACAAATTGCTCCAATTATACTTATTTGATTTCTAAACTTTACGCTTGCAAACTCGGTCTGTCCGCATGAAGTATTCCACGCAAGCGATGTCACTGTCAACACGGCTAAGCCTTTGCATAAAATCAGTCGACCTGCACACATACAAATGCTGGAAACTCATACATCACGTGAACCAACTCGTATCATATTGAAATTCCGGGTCGACGAGGCGGTAAATGCGGCTGCGACCGAGCGCGGGTGCTCCGGTCTATTTGCATGCATATTGTGCTCACCTGCTAGTAGCTGGCGCTCGTTCATCTGTACTTCACCCAGGGGATGTGGAATTCGTCAGTACACAGACGTAAGTGACGATAGCGACTTTTTTATACGACGTATAGGGGGGCAAACGCGGAATCGGAACAATTTTCATGACAGTCATAATAAGTCATAATTATAATTCTCCGGGTAGTGTTAATAACTTATGACATCAGGACATCTGTGACCATGGTTGCTATGAAGCTTCTGAAACACCGGGATTGTAAAATACTAAAATAAATCGCGATAAAATCAGTTAAAATAATTTTGTACCTAACACATACCTACTCCAATTTAATTTTCATTTCTTGTTTCTGGGTTATTTTTTACTGGGTTATACAGGGTTATTTTTTGGTCACCAGTTCAGTTCAGTGAGAATAAAAATGAAAACTTGGAGGCAGCAAATGTCGACAATACTTAGGACCTATAAAGAAACAAGTCAACTCTTACACAAATTCATACGAGGATATGATGGACGTACTACTTCAAACACGTGTTTGAGGCCGGACCACAATTATCTTGCAAAGTGAACAAATAAACACCAAGCACCTGGACTTGATACACGCCCATAATATAGTCTCAAAAGACAAAGTAACATGGGTGATGTTCCTCTGCAGTTTTTAATTATTTTGCAGCAACGTATTTCCCGCTCTACTTCAAAGAGAAGAAAGAAAATTGTTGGAGGCCATAAAATAAATACTTCATTCCTGTCTAGCATACCGCTAAATCCCAAAAATGTAGACAGAGGGTCCTTTTAACCACGAAACCTGAAAATATATTTACGCGGATCCCAACTCGTACAGATCTTTCGGCCTGACATCCTACTAATATTATAATACTATTGTTTTATTATTGTTTGTTACTCCTTTAAGCAAAAATTGCAAAACCAATTTTCATGAAATTTGGCACACACATAGAAGGTAACTTTGATTAACACAGGATTTTAATTCTTTTTATCCTGATTTCGTTTTTATCCCGAGAAATGTTCCTGTGGGATGCCATGAGATGATTTTCTTTTTTCCACAGGAACGAAATTTACGCAGGTGGGATCGCGTGGCGCAGATAGTATTATAATATTTATAGCTCTTTCTATACCGTCTAGGTAACTTTATTGATATAGAAGGAGGTTTCAACAAAATATAATGCCGCAAGGATCGACAGATGCAACCACAATGACCTTTTGATTCTTACGAAGCTCGAAGCAAAAGCTAAAATTTCCTGAGACCCGCAACGAATTTAATCAGAAGAAAATAGAGGAGAAGGAAGAAAGTTCAATTTGCCGCCTCAGTCAAAGCAGGTTGTAGAGGCTTGGAGCTCAAGATTTTCACATTCTTCTACAAATATTCATCTGTATTTGGAGCTTTTATAGCTAATAAGTTTCTTGTAAATTCTCGAGGAAAATAAAAATGTATATTTATTTATTTCTTATGTGTTGCTCACTCTGCCAAGGACTACACTACCAAATAATGTGATGTGTCATTTGTCAGTCGAACAAAGGGCAATAATTTAAAGCTAACAGTTTGCTTTTAGAGTAACCGTAGTCGGTAATGAACTGTGGAACACAAGGATTCATCTCTATGTTTCATTAAACAGTCGCGCACACACTAAAAAAATGTATAAATGTCGCTCTTTAGATGATTTTTACATCGCGCCTGTAATTCGTCGATTAGATTTTTTGTGGAAATTTATATTGAGTTTATTGAGTTTCTTCCGTCTTTTGGTTTTAAGAAATCAGGGCTGGAAATATTATTGGAATAATAATACACTCGGTGTTAAATTTCGAAGTCTACTGGTTAGAGTCCGGCAAGAACAGGTAAGGCTTCCGTGGTGACCTTGTGGTAGGCATTACATAAAAACATTAAAGAAAGCCTTTGACTTTGCAGTAATTGGGTGCTCAGGTGCATTTGACAACTAGGCATTATCGAATGCACCTGAGATTTTGATAAGTAATCTCATCACACTTAGCGTCTGTTTTCCTAACAAGATGGCCGCCATCTTGTCTACTGTAGATAATCTGACGGTAAAGCCGCTTTGTTGGTTATGAAATGTAATTCCATTTGGGTTTAAACGGTTTACGTAGCGAGCCTTTCAAGTAATTTACCTTGATCCGAAAGCAGCGTTATGGGACGGTATGATGTTGGATTGTATGGTAATTTTAATCGGTTTAGGTATAAATTTTATATTGCTTTACCGTCGTATTTTTGGGAAAAAACCATAATAAATGCATCGATTGAAAACAAATAAGAATAACGAACCTACCCACTACCCAGTGTCACATCTTGATGGGATTTCATATTGTCATTTAAAGAGAGAATCGATAATTTATATATAAAAAATTAGTATACGACTGGTTTGGATTACTTATCCAGATGCGAAATCGTAACAACTTAGAAAAGTAATTTAAATCATGTACACTTCCAAAAATATTTTTTAATTTATTGATGTTTTCAAATAATTAAATAATAAAGTCGCAGCTAAGTCTGTTCAAAAAGCTAGGGAGCTGGAAGTTAGGTCTAACCTGTTGATGTCCAACTCAGCGCCGAGGCACATTTAAGGCAAACATAATTATATTATATACTTAGTCTGGAGGTAAATACTTTTACTGAGACTCTGACGCACTGCTCATTTCTTAACTGATACATTAAAGATGAATAGAGGGGAAAATCGAAACAACTAATGAAGCAAAGGGAGGTCACAGAAAAAATTTGATTACGTATGAGACATTATTTAGAAATTAAACATTTTAACAAACAAAATGACCGTATTTATGCTCAAAGCTGAGAAGCTAGTTAAGCCCCTTATTAATACTATGTTAAATAACCAATTATGGTCCTTCCAGCAAGACTCGGCGCCGGGTCATAAAGCTCGGCCCACGCAGTCTTGGTTGAAATCAAATGTCTCAGACTTTAGAGCTGAAGACTGGCCGTCGCGCGTCGTCTAGTCTCGGTCTTAATCTGCTGGATTATGACGTACGGCCAGTTTTACAGAGTACAGCTTGCTCTAAGCGTCATGATAATTTGGAGTCCCTAAAACAATCCATACGATTGGTAGTGAAGAATTTCCCCATGAAAGGGTGCGTGCTTCTATTGATAACTGGCTTCAACGTTTAATGAACTGTACTTCAGCCAATGGAGACCACCTCGAATAAGCTTTTTATATTTTTAGTTGTTTTCTGTTTGTGTATTAAACTAACATACAGTTAAAGTAATAAATTTTATTTGCAATCAATTTTTTTTCCTTGTAACAGAACTTATGGCTAGACTAGGTATAATAAATTAATAAAATAAATTAAACATATAATTCGTTATAACCGCGATACACAAAAATAATAAACTTCTAAAAATCACGGTCCCCTTAAACGCTTAAACTTTTAAAAAGATGAGTTCACGACTTTATACTGAGACATTACTTTGAGTGTTATACATAGTTAGTTAAAATTTAGGAAAGACTAAAACTCACCAATATCCAAGGTGGACACGGCATCCCTGTTCAGCCGGTAGGTATCTCCGTTGATCCGAAGGAAGTCGACGCAGCCGAGCAGTCCCTCGGAGAGGCCCAGCTTGCTCTGCAGCCCTGTCGTGTTGCCGGCGCCTCCCACCCACACCGGCTCACGGAACGTCATCCGCGAGAACAGGCCCTGTCAAACACGATATACGTTACTACCGAATTTCGGGCATGTCTCATATCTCTTCGGCCGTGTCAGTTGGCTGACCCATCTAACAACTAACACTTGTGTGATGTATACTATAACATTTGCTGCGCAGTTGACTAGTTTCTATAGAGATGGCTGGCAGAGAGGATGCTATTCGCATTATTTATCTGGAGAATGTACTTAATATTTAACTAACCATCGTCTCTTGTTACTCGAATCCAGCCAGACCCAGTCTCAGAATTAGCCTAAAGCTTCTGAAAGTTACTATCCGCAAATAATTTGCCTGCATTTCAGAACAGCTACAATCCAGACTTCTGGGCTACACGGAAAGTCGTTCGGCGACACTGAAATATGTTAAGTAATTTTCAAAAGCTTCGAATTCCTGAACTATAATTTTATGTGAGTCGGACTTGTTTATTTTCTTGCTCTCGTTTTGCAGATCAGAGAAATAAATACTGTTTTATCTATATGCATTAATGTATCCTACTATTATTATAAATTTACCTACTAATATTATAAAAAAAGTTTGTATGTTTGTTTGTTTGTTACTCCTTCATAAAAACAGCTGAACCGATTTTCATGAAATTTGGCACAGACATAGAGAGTAACTTGGGCTAACACGTGGGATAGTTTTTATCCCGAAAAAATGTTCCTATGGGATGTCATGGGATGATTTTCTATTTACCACGGGATCGAAATTTAATCGGGTGAAACCGTGGGGCGCAGCTAGTTAAAAAATAATTAAAAATATTTGTTGGATTGAGCAGCGCAGAAGGGAATCACACTTTGATACGCAAAATATGTAGTTTGTTGAAATACCTTCGAATCTCGGAATATAATCTTCTATAAAATATTTACCAAAATAATTATGTATTTTATAGTATATAATAGTATCATCGTAAATATATTATACAACTACACTAAGCTGAAATTTGGTGTGTTGGCAGAATTTTATGTACCTAAGCACAAAAATCGTCTGAAAGAGAAATAGGGGTTGAAACATCAGGTTTTGTCATACACACTTTCTACTCGACATTTAATTATGCGAGTGAAACCACGTCACGCAGCTAGTATAAACATCCAATCACGCCCTCAGGATATTGTTGTTAAATTGTTTCTGTGAAATATTAAACACCATTGCTCGGAATTTTCGAGTGAAATTTACTCTTGCTTTAATTTATTTTCATTAAATTAAACAACTAGTTGTAAAGTATGATGTTACTCGTGTTAAATTGAATAGCCTTTATTTATAAAGGCTCTTTATTTATGCGATCTATGGATATTTATACGGGCAATGGTGTTAAATATTTCACAGAAACAATTTTACAACAATATAGTGAGGGCGTGAAAGGAAGTTTCACAAATATGAGCTTTGATTTTAAATTAATCTTCGCATTCAAGTATTCGCATACACATCCATAATTGAATGGCAATTATAATGTGATGTGTTTCGAATATTAAAGCAGCATAAATTATATGAAACAAATAGTCGTCAACCGTCTCTTGCATTCCACAACACACCGCGTTAGCCTGCTCCTGAGGTAGGCACCGTGTGGACTTGAGTTATTGATGCGAGACAACGAAAATATATTTATAAATTTAAGATATAAGATATACTATGTAATATTTGAGATTTTTATTACAGAAGTTCATATTTTACATTTAATTATGAGCTGGGCGCTATTCGAATCCGCTGGCGCAGCGGTTTGGCTTTTGGGGAAATGCATAATGGGAATATGGTTAGCCCTATGCCCTCCGGCCTTTGATTTGCTTAGGATGACAGTGAGTCACTCCGATCGCTCCTTTACACAATAAAAGATTTTGAACACTTCTTCATGGTAGTTAAAAACGAAACAAAGCTTTTGTAATTTTTTTGAAGAACTTATCTTTTAAAATACCTACATCTTTTTGATTTCTTAGTCACTCAGTCACAATATCATACGTTGTATTGTTGAATATCCTGACAAGTACATAAATAAATTATATTATAGAACTACAAAATATTTACGGAACGATAGTTTTATTGATGAATGCAATACCATTTAAAACTTTCAATTTGGAATATACACCAATTAGTCCCGCAGTTCAATGAAATGTACCTAAATGTAACACGAAGTGATTTTGTTGCGGCCGCGGCGAGCTGAAGACAAGATGTAAACTCACGAGCTATTGAGCAGCATAAACGGACTATTAAATGTTGTTTTAATTCTTTTTAATTTGTAAATTGTAAGAGGTAGCGCAACACTGCATGCTTGCATGCAGCTGAATTGGGCCGGCACACCGGAGAGGTACCTCTCGCTTAGTGCTTACACGAGACCGGCGTAAAGTGACAGCTGTGCTGTCTCGCTTCGTGCCGTGCTTAAGTAGCCGGTGGCCCTTGGAGGAGGGAGAAGAAAGGAGGGCAGCGCATCTGCATAACCTCTATGTTGATGTCTATGGGCGTCGGTATGAAAATGTCAACGACTGCTCATTTGCCCCCTTTCCGAGTTTCGTTTCTTCCTTTATGTGTATAGTAATTATCTTACTTCATTCCCGAATGCCCAAATATCACGGGCAATATCCTTTAATATGTGACCAATAAAATTCTTTTCTTTCTTTCTTTAGGATGTTGAGAGGCGCACAGAGAGACGAACGACAAGTCGATCATTTTAATATTATCTGTTTTAGTGATATACGTTTGATGTTTGGAAACGGAACCCTCGAAACCTAAATCATGAAATAAATATTTAATTTAGTCCAATAAAGTATCCCCTCAGTTCTGATTCTGATGTAAGTGTTGAAGCAAATGTGCAAATATATCAACGATTTGAAGTATAGACAATAATACTTGGTGACGGTAAATACCTTGGAGCGTCCTCGCACTCGCTTGCCGTTGTTGAGCCGCAGCCAGGCGTCCCAGCGGTGGCGGTACACGGAGACGGTGTTCCAGCGGCCCAGCCGCACCGGCTCCGGCGAGCGGAGCACCCCCGCGCCGCTGCCGCAGTCGAACCTGAACCAAAGCTCACATGACTCGGTGCATCCTCTGATGCTGACAGCTGTTATGTATCCGTACATCTGTCTTGTCTGTTTTGTGTGGTGCGTAAGTAGCTGGTGGCCCACGGAGGAGAAGGAAGGCAGCGCCTCTGTATAACCTCTATGCGGGTGCATATGGGTGTCGATAAAATGGCTTCGATTAATCGTTTGTCACTTTGAAAATAAAGTTTTGACCGTAGACAGATAGTTTCCTCTGTCTACGGTTTTGACACACTAGAGTTGATAACTGATGCCTACTTAATTACAAAATATGTCCAGATGCCTATGACCAATGATAATAGGTTAAAAGGTGTCATAGTTCTTGGACATGGTGTCAAGTTTGGGGTTCGAACACACGCTTTCTCTCTCCCTGGTTACGGACGATTGTAAGAAAAGATCGAAGCAGTATCTTATGAGATGTCAAATACCCGTCTTAAAGTTGTCTACGTAGATTTTAACATAGTGGTGTTGCCCGAGATGCTGATCGACATGTTGTCATAGGGTGTGTACGCAGATGACAGATTAGTGCATTATTCTCTTATTCCGCTGGGACGCAGTTCGACACGATTGGAATATAATCCGACGCAGGACCGACGTCTTTGCGGTCGTGTGTATCACCGCCAGCTTCCTGACTGTGGGCCGTTTCGGTCCGACTGGGGATTCATGATCAGCGGCCGAACAAGCTTACTATACCACGAGCCCACGATCATACATCGATTTTAAAATATACTTAAAGTGGAGAATCTCACTTGAGGATTGTTAACGTAACATATACTTGACATACAATAAGACTTATCAGGCAGGATATCTTGCAAGGAGGAAATACGACGGGGGAAAGACGTGGTGGAGGAGGAGACACAGGACACACACACACACAGGCAAAATTGCATGAAATAGAAGAGGCCTATATCCTATATTACATTGGTAAGAGAATACCTATAAGAGTAAAGAGATACGTTTAGATTATATTTTTTTATAAAGATAATATGATTATTACATCAAAACCCTCGCTTCGGCTGGTGTATTAAGTATTAATATCGTAAGCCGATTTTATCTCAGTAATTATGGGACCGTAGCTGCAAGAAAACGTCTGTTACAGTTTCGATTATGTCTAAAAATAAGAAGGAGAAAATAAAACTTAAATAAAATAAAAATTTGAGTGTTTCAAGTTTTTAAGTTTTGCTTCAACCTAATTGAATAAATGCCAAAGAATTTCTAGTAAGTACACGAATACTAGTGAGTTGCTGTCTTATAGTGACTCACTAGTACAGGATTCTAAAATAAAAAATGCTAAAATCTAAATGTATTCTTGCAAATACATGTTTCGTCAGCAGTGTGTCAACGCTAGATACCTACAAAGCAGTAGTTAATTATTCTATTTGAAACCCGGCCTCAAGGAACGTCGAGAGGCTTACAGCGGTAGAAGTTTTACGGGAACTTGATTAACCAATTAACGAATGTCATTAGGATCCACGGAAAGTTTGCGCGTTGATGGTATATTAGTTTCAGGAATGTTCCATTCGACGCCAGAGCCACGCCCTTCGAATATGCCCCGTTTTAATTTTACACGAGAAGCCAGAAGGTAAAACGTTGATGCCCTTTAACATTAAAATTTATAAATGTACTAGCTGAGCCCCGCAGTTTCACTCGCGTAAATTTCGATATCGTGGAAAATCATCTCATGGCATCCCATAGGAACATTTTTTCGGAATAAAATCTTGTGTTAATCTAAGTTACACTCTATGTGTGTGCCAAATTTCATAAAAATCGGCTTAGCAGTTTTTACGTGAAGGAGTAACAAACATTAAAATTTAAAATACAAACATACAAACTTTCGCAATTATAATATTAATAGGATAATAAGATAATAAGATTATGTGTATGTTTTATACACTTCGTTTAGATCGGTGATAGGAAATAAAATGTAGTTTAAAATCCACCTATTACAGCGAAAATAAGACTAACATTATTTTTATTTTCAGTTAACATATTATATTATGACTAGCTGCGCCCCGCGGTTTCACCCGCGTAACTTTCGATCCCGTGGGAATATCGGTATGAATAATAGATGTTGGCTGATTCTCAGACCTACTCAATATGCTCACAAAATTTCAACAGAATCGGTCAAGCCGTTTTGGAGGAGTACCCGCTTAACTTTCGATCCCGTGGGAATATCGGGATGAAAAATAGATGTTGGCCGATTCTCAGACCTACTCAATATGCTCACAAAATTTCATGAGAATCGGTCAAGCCGTTTCGGAGGAGTATGGCAACGAAAACTGTGACACGAGAATTTTATATATTAGATGGCTTAACTTTCCTTTTCTCCGACTCCCGGCATTAAATTTGGTTGGATATAATCCCGGCAATCCCGTAACACAAGTCGGTGTTTACCACGCGGCTGGATTAACGTAGTGTGTAAAAGTCCTTAGATGTTATTATCATTATAAAGCGTAAAAATTTACTAAAGACACTTACTTTACACAGATTTCTACCAAAGACAATACGTCATATTCAAATAAAAAGCATCCAAACTTCAATAGAGAAAATTGTCTGCTTGGAACGTAGTTATAAACAATCAAATCAAAAAATAAGTAATCATAATAATTACTTAATTTTATTTAAAATATATGAGTGTAATACTCACACAAAAATGTAAGGTTTTTGTAAAACTCTTTAACAGGTTGCTAAACTTAGATACATGCAGTGGAACATAAAATAGAAATTTCCATGAATCCAATAAAACGGGCTTATGAGTTAAGGAGCGGTCCATGAAATATAAAATAAAGTTTATATACAACAAGAGGGGATCCAACACGGCTGCTGCTCCCTGAGGCGAGGACAGAAATTTGCGCAATATTGATAATGCAGTGGGAGTTATTACAAAACTTCCATCCGACATAACCCGCAAAGGAATTTCCGATTTATTTCCTGCACCGATACATTCGTTTTATTACAGGTTTGTCACTTCTTGGTGTAAGAAAATAAATGTAAAGTTGAATGAAATAAAATGTAGGGAAATAGTAATAATCGTGCCTTTTTTGACACTTCTATTTGGGGTCGCGCTAATTGTCGAAAGTAGGTACAGGCACAGACGCCCGTCCATCATTTTGATCTCCCTCTTATTCTTTCGAAGTTTACCTTGTTTCCTCATTGATTGAAATAGCCCTGGTAATATTAATACCTCCAAATATTATAAACGTATAAACATTCCGCTACCTAAAACCAATCATAATTAATGTAACGCCTGCTCCAATGAGTTGAAGGGGCGTAGCTATTTTTGTGCAGCAGGGTTACCTATCTCCTTAGACTGTCCCTATAACTTTGCCAATCTGGCTGAATCAAGCAGTAAATAATACGACTTGGATAAACTGTCTATTTATTTATCGCATATAATGACAATATATTATTATTTAATATAATCCTAGCTAGACCTTCATGCTGATTTTAGTATATAAGTAATTGTTCTTCGCGCACGAAGGCGCGTCGTAGAATGAAAAAATCTTACGTCTGTCAAAAGACAAATTTTCAAAGCATTCCAACATTAAAAATGGGTATACTCTTTTTTTTTAAGTATATCCATTTAAAGGTTTTACCTTTCATACTGTACGAGAAGACTCTGCTTCTCGGCTAACCATTACATTAAACACCCAAATGAATTCGTTAGTTTTTCGTTTTATCAGATCTTTGTTGTGCAGTCATAACAGAGTTTAACAATTTAATATACTCATTTCTTTACAATGATGGACTAACTACGACTGAGTCAATTCCGGTTATAGGTACATACACACGCAGGCCTCCTGCCTGTGTGAGACTCTGAGCGGTACAGAGTCGAAGTATTTGACAATAGTTTTACATTATAAGAAAAGGACATTGATTATATGAGGCACTTGTAAAAAGTTAGTCTGTAAGGAGTATATCACCTTTCGAGCTGTTTTTCGCGGTTGTGCTGCGAACTGCTGGATCTTCGGGATAGGGTGCAATTCCTCATCTCTATTGAGAGCGCACACTCTCTAGCTCGGCAACAGATATGGCCGCTATACTATAATCTTGGATAGTATCAGTAGATAGTAGTTACCTCAATTCCACGTGTCCATTCCTCAGCAGCAGGGCCAGGTAGTCGCCGGACAGGTCGTCGTGCTCGCCCGTGAGGAGGAGGACTCCCCGGGCGCGCTCGGGCCGGACCCGTATCCGTAGCCGAACCCTCTTGTAAGCCCCTCTGAGGGCGCGCAGTGCCAGCCACGAGGTGCCGGAGAAGCGAGGAGTGGTTATCCGGGCATCTAAAATGAGAAATTCATTTCATTATCCCATTTATGCTAAACTAGCTGCGCCCCGCAGTTTCACCCGCGTAATTTAAATCCCGTGGAAAATAGAAAATCATCCCATGGCATCGCATAGAAACATTTTTTCGGGATAAAAACTATCCTGTGAGTTAAGTTACCTTCAAGGTGTGTGCCAAATATCATGAAATACAAACTTTCGCATTTATAATATTAGTAGGATAAATATAAAGTGTCCTGACTGACTGTACACTGTGTCGTACCAACAGGACTCACTGTAACGCTATGTGTATGTTGTACAATGTACATGATTATTTGACGTATACTGATTGATGTTACATAATATTAGGTACAAGTAAACAAACGAGAGCTTTAGCGCTTTAGCAAAAGCTGAGCTTTAACGAGAGCTTTTGTAGTTAGGTTAACATTGTGATTTAATTGTATATTTGGTGTTAATAAATATCATTTATTATACCATATTATCATCAAGTTGCAATTAAATATACAGTCAGCTTTTACATTCTAGACTATGCTAGATTCTTCGTAGGTATATTTAGTTATGAGATGCATTTCTACTTCTCATGGGGATCTCTGGACCTACATCGCACGCGATACTTAGTGTAATACCGACGAAACTCCTGCGGCTACCGTCAGTCGCTACAGTTGGATGGTCCCGGATCTACAAGCAACAGGATTGCTCAAGAGAAAGTCTAGCCTTGGCGAAGAGGCCAGACTTCTCCTCTTTGGGTATAGTCCGGCTGCCTCTGAACAGTCCTTACAACGACGTGGTACCGTGCAATGGGGTTAGGTTCCCATGCTGACCCCCTGCCGGCCCCGGCCGAGAACGCCAATGTCCAAATCGGTTCCGCCACTCGTTTCAATCCACGCCGCCGTCTGCTGATTCAAAGGGATGGGTGGAGGAAGCCGAGTCTCCCGCGTGCTCTTAGTCTGGCCGCTCCCCACAAGCCTGTCCGGCATAGCCTTGGGGATCCTAGAGGCACGTCAGCCCCCCGCCACGACAAGGTGGCAGCATCTTCGGGGGGCGAGCAACCTGGTCAGGCAGCCAGTAATCACACTATATTTAAAAAGTTATATGTTAACAGTAGTATATAGAATGGCTTGGGCACGTATTTTATTACACGGTTTTATATCCTCACTAAAACCAAAATTTATGTAAAAAACATGGAAGATAACAGAAAGATGTTATAATTTTAACAGCGCGATATTGGATCGCGGTCGGCGTCGGTACACGGCGGCGAGCGTCAGGAGGTGCCTCGGGGAATGTGAAACAGAGGGCCTCAGGAACTCACCTCACGACGCTCGCTAATACGCTTCGGCAATGAATTAAAATAATACTGACATTTCCTCTGGAGATTATGTTGTATATTATTAGATACCAAAGTTCTCATTAATTACTCATTATTTTCATTTCTCAACGAAATTAGTAATCGTAGGTAAATTTATTTTGTGAAAATGAACAATATTATGACCAAAATAACAACGAAGTAGAAGCTGTTGTCGAGATTCAACTTAGCGACAGTATGAAGTAATGTCGCAGTGCATTATTACCGAATTGTTCTTGCTGCGGGTCTGAGAGCTATCCTAGCGCGTTTCATGTAGTTTCTGAGTTCCCGAGAACTCGTCGACGGGAAGGACGAGCAACAAGTCTGCGTAATAATTGTACATAATATGCCCATGGCGGTCGATAGTCATCAAGAGACTCCGGCGCGCGGCGTCTTGTTTCCCCTTAATACAAAAAACAAAAATTCGAGTTTTTCTTGAGAATTATTAACATTTGGTATGTACATATTGAGATTAATGATGTTTCGGATATTTAAAAATGTGTATCTGAATACGGATGATACAGATCCGAATACGGATGTAGACACTTGTCTTTGTTGCCTTACTTAGTTGGAGTAGCGTTTTAGTATATGTGTAGTCTATGTTTAGTCATAGACTGTATACTGATACTCATACCATAGATGAAGTCTATGGTTAGGTACAGGTGAGAAGAGAGAGGGATGTTTGACATTACGACCATGACTTAGTGACAGCTACAAGCATATATAGCCGTAGGTAGAGAGCTGCGGATTACCAGTAAAGTTGCACTTAGGTACACAACTCAGCTGTCAACTCTGATCTGTCAGACTTGTTCTGCTTGGCACTTGGCATGTATATGTAACTGTTTAAGTTACGTACATACCATTGGTGGTACAATGTAGTTAAATGTTTGCAATAAAATGGTGTCAAATATATTTTGATTTTAACAAAAAGGACTTTTATAGATTTTTCATTCTTTTTAATTATCTATATTTAGCATTTCATCCTATCAATAATTAAAAATTAACAAGGTAAATGATCCGTAAAAGAGGAGCGGAAGCGGGGAGGCGGGTGGCGGGAGGGAGGCAACCGGTACAGATAAGGATATTTCTTGTCTTTCGGTTATCTTATACCGGATCCGGGTATATCAATCAGTAATTGAGATACATCATAGTCTGGAAGTTACTCGAGGAAGCTGAGGTTCACCGGAATATTTCAATCGAAAACCCGACTGTTTGACGTGCCGGTAGTAACTGACTAAGTCAACATATGATTTATAAGTTGTATTTTAAGTGATTTCCGTTTTATATATAAAAGTTAATTTAAGTCTTTCTTAGGCAAATGTTTTTTTAAATCTGGTTCTGTAGAATCAGTATAAGTGGCTCAGAATAACTAACGGACACGTCAGAGAATCGGCCAGTATCTATTTTTCATCTCGACATTTCCACGGGATCGAAGCTTACACGGGTGAAACCTCGGCACGCAGCTAGTAGGTAGGAGGTAGTAAAAATTGAGGAATTCGACATCCCACTAGCAAACTATGATGTTATGACAATGGGTCCTCGGGGTTATACATTTTCTAACAAAAAAGAATTTTGAAAAACGTTCGTGTATTGACGACGTGATCCCCAAACATAAATCTTACCGGTTAACTTAAAACATAAATATTAAATACTAGTTCATAATTACGATCGCAGTCAGGAGAGTAACTCACGGATCGGCAATAAATATTCCACGAGATCGATGTTCGCAGGTAAATATAAAATACCCAAAGTAGGCAACTACTATGGTGACAGGACGCTCAAAAAGCGCATCCCTTACTTGTTAAATACTTTGCCTGCGGACATCAGGAATCTGGATACTAAAATTAAGTTTACACGTGAACTTAAAAAATATTTATTAAGTAGTTTAATATAATATACTAGCTTTCGCCCGCGGCTTCGCCCGCGTGGATTTCGGACTTCAAAAAATTATTCAAAATTTTAACTTATTATGTTAGTCTGATATGGAAGCTATATTACTGTAAAGTTTTATGTAAATCCGTTCAGTAGTTTTTGTGTGAAAGAGTAACAAACATCCTTACATTCTTTCGCATTTATAATATTAATATGATTACATACTTACAAGTACCTACATATAAATGTATAATTTGATTAAATTTGAGACTGAAAATCTCACAGACAAACTGCGTAAGCAGTTTTGTGAGGCTATGTACCTAATAGATTAAGTAAAAAGACTGTATAAACTAATTTAAATAAAAAAAAAAATAAAATACGAACAAAACAAAACAAATTCGAATTGAAAACACCCTCGTCCTTTAAAGGCATTTAAAAAGCTTGTAAAAACGAATGCAACTGCATTGAGATGTAACTTGAAAGAGCCCGTATAATATATTCTATTGCACTGGTTATATTCTATCATGGGTTATATTGAAGACTGCTCGAGTGCTCGAGACAGTACCTCATATTCTACTATTAAAATTCCACAGTCAACACATCCAGTACATGTTCCCTTGTAGTAAAACCTCTTGCTAAAATGTACGCCCTCCACGGACTTTAGTGCGCAGATTAAAACTACTAACGAGCAACGACTGCACAAGCGTGCCAAAATCTTGATAATGTAAATTGTATTGTACCGGAGGAAACTAAGAATAAGCTAGCGTTACAATTAATAATTATAACTCCAGTGAGTTGTATTGTACGTTTAGGAATATAATTCAATTCAACTCGCACATTTACAACATAGGTAATTATATAAATGTGAGTCATACAACATAGTATGTTATATACAACATAATAATGTTACAATTAATATGGACAAAACCGCGGGGCACAGGTAGTTAAATATAATGTTCATTATGTACTAAGATATTTTATTTTCTTCGGAAACACCATCACAAAAAAATCGACTATTTCTTCCCAATTCTACTTTTCTTGTTATATTGGAACAATTTGATGTTTCCATATCAAATATTAGCCATATTTGATATGGAACATCAAATTTTTCAATCTTTTTTTCTTGATTCTAAATAATACCGCTCTACGAACCACACCCGGCCCGCCCGGGTTCCGACAAAATAACAAACGAAGCCATAAAGACAGGACATCTATATCTAGTAAAACCACTGACTCGATTGTTTAATATGATCATGAAAAGCAAAAATGTCCCACGCCAATGGACAGAGTCAGACATCATTCTGCTTTACAAAAAAGGAGACCCTAAAAACATAAATAATTACAGACCGATAAGCTTACTACCGTCTTTGTATAAATTATTTTCCTCAATAATAGATAAAAGAATGAGAGTTAGTATAGATAAATACCAACCGATCGAGCAGGCAGGATTTAGAAAAAGCTTCTCAACAGTAGATCACATCCACTCACTAGAGATGATAATCGAGAAGTATCAAGAGTTCAAGAGACCCCTTTACTTAGTTTTTATTGACTACCGGAAAACTTTTGATACTCTACTTCATTCATCAATATGGGAAGCACTGCTTTCTCAAGAGGTAGCATTAGATTACGTAGAGGTTCTCAAAAATCTCTATGACAACAGCACAAGTAGAGTAAGACTGGAAACTATTGGACAACCTATATACCACTAAATAGAGGTGTACGACAGGGAGATCCACTTTCGCCAACTATATTCATCGCGGTGCTAGAGTTCATCATCAGCAAGCTTAATTGGGATAAAGTTGGAATAAACATCAATGGTAGCTACCTTAGCCATTTGAGGTTTGCAGTCGACCTTGTCCTCGTCGCAGAAAATATAACACAACTGCAAAAAATGTTGAACTCCCTACACGAGGAAAGTCGCCGAGCGGGATTGGAGATAAACTTGTCCAAAACAAA
>LUGF01050028.1:349281-361440 GCA_001625245.1 Calycopis cecrops
AAACGTTCGTGTATTGACGTGATCCTCAAACATACGAACAAAACAAAACAAATTCGAATTGAAAACACCCTCGTCCTTTAAGGGCGTTTAAAAAGCTTGTAAAAACGAATGCAACTGCATTGAGATGTAACTTGAAAGAGCCCGTATATATTCTATTGCACTGGTTATATTCTATCATGGGTTATATTGAAGACTGCTCGAGTGCTCGGGACAGTACCTCATATTTTACTATTAAAATTCCACAGTCAACACATCCAGTACATGTTCCTTTGTAGTAAAACCTCTTGCTAAAATGTACCCCCTCCACGGACTTTAGTGATCAGATTAAAACTACTAGCGAGTAACGACTGCACAAGCGTGCCAAAATCTTGATAATGTAAATTGTATTGTACCGGAGGAAACTAAGAATAAGCTAGCGTTACAATTAATAATTATAACTCCAGTGAGTTGTATTGTACGTTTAGGAATATAATTCAATTCAACTTGCACATTTACAACATAATTATATAAATGTGAGTCATACAACATAGTACGTTATATACAACATAATAATGATACAATTAATATGGACAAAACCGCGGGGCACAGCTAGTTAAATATAATATTCATTATGTACCTGCTAAGATATTTTATTTTCTTCGGAAACACCATCACAAAAAAATCGACTATTTCTTCCCAATTCTACTTTTCTTGTTATATTGGAACAATTTGATGTTTCCATATCAAATATTAGCCAAATTTGATATGGAAACATCAAATTTTTCAATCTTTTTTTCTTGATTCTAAACAATACCGCTCTACGAACCACACACAACGACGCCTCAGTCCATTGAGAATGTACGTAACATTCTCCTTGGACTGGGGCGTCGTTCTGGGCGCAACAACGTACTCCGAGTAACTGGACACGCCGGTAGTCGAGAGTCCCGCTCGTACACGCGTTTTACGCTCGAGGGATACAACGTGCAACAGCAGCCAGACGAAACATATGTGGCTTTAGTACCTCGGCAACTCGCCTGTGTTTAGTTAGCACGCTCTAAAGACAACAATAATTCATAACATCATCCGTGCCATGACAACATATCTCCCAATTATAACCAAGAAATAACGTGCGTGTAAAGGCGCACCCACACACACAAAATAGGCGCAAAAGCGTCGAGTGGCGGAAAATGGCCCGGCAACAAGTAACATGACAACATATTTCCATTAATGACAGGACAGCGTCTGTCGGGTGCACTAATGACAAATAAACTGACACGCCCTAATGGCAAAATCTCGCATTCGCTTCTAAACCTATTTTAGCTTGCAGTGATCCTCCAAGTATTTTAGTAACGATTCTCTGACTACAGCGGACAGCGAGTGTGCATGAGCCGAGAGCCGGTAATTCAATTTTGTGTTTTATTTTGCAACAGAATATCCGAAAAAAATTCTAAAGCTTGCGCTGAATAACTCACAGCGGGCCTGTGAGCGTGATATCAGAAACATCCGTCACTTTTATTCACTAGGTATTTCAATACGCGCTGGATTCAGCTATGAATTCAATTTTGTAGGGATAGCAAATTAATACGAATATTTGGTATAGGTACAGGTCAGTCAGTTGTTACAGGTATGCGTATTGCACGCAAGATTTTTTTGGACTATCGGATTCTTAGAAATTCCACTAATCACGAAACGTATGACGTCAGCGAGAAACCGTGCTGGTCAGAGTCGGCCATCACCAGTGGGGCATGTTACATATTTAGGAACATTCGTGAACCGTGAATAACATGCGAGCGAAAGCGCTGACCCTATCGAAAGTAATACGTTACCCAATATCGCTTGATACAATACAAGTGTATGCATTCTCAAGATGGCGAGTGAGGGGTGGGCCCGCACCCCATAAGGGTGAGGTAATGGAAAGATCCCCGGCTTCATTCATTCTCTCTCAAGCCCTGAGGGGTTTACTGTTCTTCAGACTTGGGTATTGTAATTGTTTTTGAGAATAATGCAACATAAAGGACCGTTATGTAGCGCTATTTTTAACTACAGATTAAAAACAAACATTTAGATCCATTATCTAATTTTTAGTAAGATAAAATAAATAGTAAAATATAATATACCGCATGTACTAATTATTGTACTAATGTACTTATGTCTCATGAGAAACTTATAATATAAACAGTGATAAGTTTAGTCCCACCACCAACTGTCAAACTGGAGTTTAGTATGGTTAGTGGGATTTATCCTGGAGATAAGTTATGATCCTTTATTGCATTATTTGGTTTTGATTTTATTAAGTGATGTGAAATGTGCACAAGCGACGTAAGCGTTAGCGAGCTCCAGAAGTCTACGTGTTACAAAAAGGTCTGCTCCTGACAGATCTGCCTGGAGCGTTCGTGACACGAGTACATATGACAATGGGCAGACTGCGGGCACACGTTGTTTAGTTTATATGTGACAGCTAGCACGATGTAGGTTTTTAGATACTAGTATACTTGTTTTAGATGTATTGTCAGAATATGTTGTCACGGTAGCGTATTACACGCTACCGTGACAACATATTCTGTGTGACACTGTGTCTGACAACATATGTTGTGGCCGAATTGTCAACCCATTATTTTGCTGTACAATAGTGTATTTTAAATTGAGATACCGACCGCGACTAACTACTACAGCATTATATACATTGATAAATTATAGCCATTAGTTACAGAGAAAGACAAGACAAAAAAGTTTCATCAGTCCTTAACTATTACACAAACATATCACATAATATAACAATATCGGATAAAGACAAAAATCTTCATATACATTCGCACGCACATTCTATAGTAATAAATAGTCAAAGCGTCCAACAGCAATATTTTTTGTAGTAAGAAAATACACATTGTGACAAGCGAGTAATGATAAAAATTTAATTTTTGTATACCATCAGCCAGGAACAGAAAATAGAAAATAATTGGCAGTGGCAGCAAAATCCTAATACTTTTTTGACACAAAACTAATTCTACAGAGTGAAATTTTCAGAATTTGCGTATTACACACGAATTCAAAGATGGATTATAAACAAAAATATCAAAGATAAAATTAATTAACATTTAAATTTAAAGTAGACCTAAGGTATGGTACTAACAAACCAAGCGACAAAAAGAACATCGGAATGTACACGTATAACAAAACGACAACATAAAAGGTATCGAGCAATAAAAGACTCGACGGCGGCGGAAGTGTGGCCCCGGGAGCGGCAGGGTGCGGTAATGGCGTGCGCCGGGCGGGAGAACCCGGGAAGCAAGTACCTACCCGGCGGGGACACGAGGTACTTTACCCCTCTTTACAACAAAATTACACCCGAAGAAACGATACGACTGCATTTGCCTGTGGGTGTAGAGTTGCGTGTGCCAATGTGTACGAAGTCTTTTGTATGCCTTGCGATAGTGATGTGAAGTTCGCACGATAAACTCGCTGAAATAATTCTGGTCTGATGATAGCTAAGATTTAAAATTGACAAATACATCTAGCGTACAAATATCTGGCTGTGAAAAATATATCCCATGAGACCTATCTGGGAATATTGAAGACAGTAGTAAATTTTGAATCAAAATCCTTTCATTTTTGGTTATAGATGTTATTTTAGTATCGTTTTTCTATTATAATATAACTCTTTAGCGGTGGTATAGGTATAGTATAGAAAGAAATATGGGATAATATAATGACTAGTTCGAGTATATTGTCTTTGGTTGTGAATTTTTATTATTTTATTTATTATTTAGTTATTGGATGATCATGTGAATTTAATATGATCACGGTATAATAATCGAGCATAATTTAAATACTTATTATGATATTAATACTGGAGGTGATTACAGCTAATTTAATACATTATGAACCTATTCTTTTTTATAACAAAAGGGGGCAAACGAGCAATCGGAGTCTTTTGATGACTACCGACGCCCATGGAGATTCGCATGATTGTTACGCAGACGCATGGCCCTCCTATAATCCCTCACCTCCAAATGAGCCACCGGCTACTCACTAACCACACGAATCGCGACAGCGGACTGTCAACTGGAGAAATAGGACGTTTTGATTTTTATGAAAAATTACAATGCAGAAATGGATTTAATTTTCTGAATATGTTGTGCAAGGGCATAAATGTGCAGGATGTAAATGTGCAAGATGTCTAAAGATGTACATTACAAATTCAAATTATCGAATCATTTTGTTTTATAGCAAATATCGAGCCTAATAGTATAATATAGACATTTATTATTAAAATTTAAAATGATTATTGTGGATTTTCGACGATACGATCGGAAAAGATAACAGTTATAATAGTAAGCAAATTGATTGCGCTGCTTGAAGAAGACTGGCTGGATACAAGCTATTCGATAGTTTAAAAGAACTGGCAGATATTTTACATCTGCTATACAGAGACGAAAGTATGAACTTTAACCGTATATAAGAGAAAAATTGCATATGCAAGTTGGGAAAATATTACCTACCTACATTTGTTCCCGCGCGTTAAACTGGATAACATGTGGTACTTTCTCCCTTGCCACACTTGGCACACTACGGCGAACTATTTAAAGTAAGTTAATTCTTTTTTATAAATTATTATGTATAATTAGTATGAATATATTACCCACACCTTTACTTTGATCCTCTTTAGCTTTTTTTAAATGTACCTACAGATATTGAAAACAATTCAATTCAATTGTTTTATTTGCATAAATATGTGTACAAAATAAGGTATTACATACATCAGGTGGTTTCCAACATATTCTGCCTTTTCGGCGTGCAAATGTCTTATAACTAACATTGATCTATATTTAATCCAAAGTTTATCCTACAACAATATAATATTCTACTTAACGATATACAATTTATTTCAACTGCAAGTAATAATTACAATGACAAATGTAATGTAAATTAAAGAAATTTCATATTGCTTACTATATTGTTATGATATACAAAAAAGGTGACTTTACTTAATTTACTTTGAAACATTTTCCTCCAATTTATAATATAACTAGCTGTGCCCCGCGGTTTCACCCGCGTTAATTTCTAAGAAATCCATATAAACTTCAACACCTTATTTCACCACCTTAGGGGTTGAATTTCTAAAAATCCTTTCTTAGCGGATGCCTACGTCGTAACATCTACCTGGATGCCAAATTTCAGCTTGATCCGTCCAGTGGTTTGGGCTGTGCGTTGATAGCTGGCTAATGGCTATGTCACGTTTGAGTTTTATATATTTAGATGTTAGGAATACCTGTACGACTATGTACAAAATTCCACATTCGTAACCAGTTACGAAACTTTGGTTACGAACGTGCACGAAGGGCCTAAAAGTTATGCTTCGATATATTAATACTTAGATATTGTAATTCAAATATTTTATTCAATATATTTTGCTGATTTGCAGCACTCTCCTAACACACCAGCTATACGTTTTGAAAGGTTTTTGTTGTGTTGCTCGGTGGTATATTTGTGTGTATAAACATACTTATGTTTAAAGATAAAAAAACTAATCCAACAATTTAAAAGTAATTAAAAGCTGAGATTACACAGCATTTAAATACCGCGTTCCAAATTTCTATGGGCTCGCACGCCGTCATAATTAACGTTTACGCGTAGCGCGGGATGTTTTAGGTAATTTATGGATAATTATTTCATCATCGTCAAGGTAGTTATTATTTTTTGTTAATTATATATTTCAGAGCTTCGAAAGTGACGCTAAGGGAAATTAACAAAACCTAATAAGTAATCACGATAGAATGCGTACATACTATATTAATCGAAATATTTTTTGAACTAACTATTTAGACAACAATATGATATCATCATTACTAACATATGATATCAGATAAGTGGCTCATGATTTTAAGATGTTTGTAAAGTACTGTTTTCAAGGCAAACTGCGTAGGAAGGCGTAAACGCTCTTAACATTTTAATTGCTACAGGCTAATGCTGGTATAATGAGATAAAACATTTACTGTTATAAAACCGCATAATGGCGGACGGGGTAAACTCTTTACTGGTGAAGTTTGATGAGCTAATAACTCTCACCGGTAACTATTTCAATTTCAGGTGCAGCACATAGTTGGCGATAAATCGATTTCGTTATTAGCTTTCCTTAACTTCATTTTTAATTTAAATTTAGGGATTTATTTTCATAGAAATTGGGGGAAAAAATCAAAATTTTAAGAGATGCCTCTGCCCTGCCTACTGCAGCGGAAATGGGCCGGCACGACTTGAGGTACTTCGCTTATACACCGATCGATTATCGACCTTCGATACCGTCTACAAATGACAACAGCAATGGACAGCATTGCTGTTGTCATTTGTACATAGTTGGCGATAAATCGATTTCGTTATTAGCTTTCCTTAACTTCATTTTTAATTTAAATTCAGGGATTTATTTTCATAGAAAATGGGGGAAAAAATCAAAATTTTAAGAGATGCCCCTGCCCTGCCTACTGCAGCGGAAATGGGCCGGCACGACTTGAGGTACTTCGCTTATACACCGATCGATTATCGACCTTCGATACCGTCTACAAATGACAACAGCAATGCTGTCGCATTTTATGCAATTTTTGACTATCAAGTCCCATTGGTAGGGAAGTAAGGGAAGGAAAAGCCTCTGTCTTGGCATACACTGTTCCACATGATCGATAGTAGCTGCATTTTGCCTTAATGATCATTTATTTTCTGTCATGTTTTATAAGTAATTTGTTGCTTTAAATAATCATTTGCGCTGCAACGCTTGTTTAAGAATAAATAAAAAAATATACATTGTTTTTTTATAATTATAATTTTTTGCTTTTATTTATTATGCAATTTTATTTTGTAAATTTGTATAATTCCACCACGAAACTAAGTTACATCGGCTTTCGTTGTTGACGCAGAAAAGCGCAACATAGGCCGATCTAATCCGATTCATAACACCAATTCAAAAAAACCTTATTATTCAACTCATAAGGCTTAAAATATAATAATACATGAGCATAAGCTATCTTGCTCGCGATATCTGTGCTGCATGACTTTTGACGTGTGTAATGTGTATGAATGGCAGCCTATGAGAGCTGACGTTCGGCTAACCAACTGACCAATGCCAATACAGCCAGATCTCGTTTGACCAATGGCGAATGAAGAATTTCCCGTGCAAAAATATTCCCTGGTGATTGGCTGAAATATTTTCGCGTCTTACAAAAAAATGTATTCTGCGCACGTAGGTACATCGGTGTAACTTATTTCTATGGTACTATTATACCTATGTTAGAGACAACTCTTGCAAGCCGAATAAAACACATTAACACAATTGTATTGTAAGTTGGATAACAATGCACAGTAATGAAGACGGAAGGTAGCCATGAAAACTCTTTAATAAAATGTCTTAAGCGTATCGTATTTTGGTTTTTTGAATTAATTTTACAAATCCTTCAAGCTTAGAAAAGGTTTAGCTGGAATAGCTGGATTCTTTGATAAAATATTATCGCCTATCATCCGAGTTAAAATATCAGTTCATTACAAAAGAACCATCAAACTGGTGATGCAGACCGAAGGTGGCCATGGACTCTCTGCAATAAAATATCACAATCACACTGTGTTTGTTTGAATTGTTTTGACAATTTACTTAAATAGGTAGCCTGTGGTAGCCTCTGTGCGGATGTCTATGGGCGTCGGTGGCTTCGACTGCTCGTTTGCTCCCCTATATGAATGGCTGTGTAATAAAGTATCGTCTATTAATAGAGTGGGCTAAAATTGATGTGTACCAATTTGCATCTCAAGCCTACTATGTTAGATAACAATATACTATTACGGAAACGTCAAGCTGATGGGAACAGCGAGAGGCTTTGAAAAAAAATAAATTGTTGAATGATATTATGAGCGAAAAAAAAAATTAAACTTTACACTCACTACCATGCATTTAACACACAAACTGAATTTCTTATTGCAATGAAAGATCATTATCAGGGAGTCTAATATCAATACAAAGATAAATAAATAAAGTTCATTGAAGTAAATCATGATTTAGATCTGGACCGCTTCAATGCTGCAGTTGTAACTGATACAGCAGTAATACTCAGCACGGTTATTGGTTGATGATGGGCCACCCCATAATATTTTAATAATTTATATTAAATAACTTATAAGTTACATTTAATATGGTCGAATTTCGACCACTAGGTGACCACTCGTTATATTAAATCTAAGATCGGTTCAGCCCTGGCTCTTTCCTGTGAAGAACCATCGAAATAAATTAAGCTACCTTTACTTAGAATCATTAACACACAGCACTATTCTCGTAATTAACTTAAACTTCAAAGAAGCTGTTAACAAGAAAAAAGCGCATTTTTAAGAGCATTCATGCTGCATATACTCTATGTATTAAACTTGCAGGTGCATCTTTAATGAGAGCTCTTACTCATTTCAAAAGAAAAAGGTATCGAGCTAGTACTTAGTATTTTACACTGGAGTATTCGAGAAATTGCAAGATAGGATAGAATTAGAATTCTTTTTACAGAAATATAATGGGAGGCCATAGTCTAAAGTGTTTTTGAGATTTGTATGGTATAACGGTGGAGTCTTTTGGTGACTACAGTAGTGAGATTGTACAGACATGCTACCCTCTTTCATACCTTTTATAGGTAGTAAGGTTGAATGACACACCTTCCGGCATGCCTCCGAATTCGTGTGAACTGTACGAGTTCGGAGTTAGGCCGCCTTAATAAGTTGAAGATGATGCCATTTTGTGCCCCTGTCATGCCGGACAAGGCGACCCATGCCGGTCAGGTTTGGGGGTAGAGGCCAGAAAAAGAGCAGCTCGACTCGAGACCTCCATCAGCAGAGGGCGGCGTGGATTGGAACGAGTGGCGTGCTCTTATGGAATAGAAGTCCGGATGGAAACCTGATCCTATTGCACTGTTCCACGTCGTAGTAGGGACCGTTCAGAGGCAGTTGGACAGTCCCAAAGGTGTCGAGGCCAGATTGTCGTTGAAGGGATCATGTTGCTTGCAGATCCAGGAACCTCCAAATATAACGGCTGGAGGCACCAGCAGGTTTAGTCGGTATTTCACTAAGTGTCAAGTCCGACATAGGTCTAGGGGCCACCCGGGCTCCTCGATATCATACGTAAATTTGTTCCCCTGCACAAAAAATAAGCTGAAATTCAGAGACAGCTGCACTCTACAATTTACTAATTAATGATTGGTCGTGAAGTTCTTTCGAAGATGATGTATGTGTCAGGCTCACCGGGTTTACATTTGGCGGTCGTAGAGCAAGTGCAGCCGCCGCCGGCGCACGGGTCGCAGGAGCAGGCCGCCGCTGCTGTTGTTCTGGTTGGGGACGAAGTGGACACCGGCACCTGCGTAACAAACAAAATATATAAAATAAATATTTCAAAAATACTACGCAATCGTAATTGTTATTGTCGATAGAAGTGAAAATTACAATAATAAAATGACAGAGACTGTTTATAGGTAACGCTTGTAGCGTCGCGAAGCTCCTCCTCTTTTAAGGCATGAAAGTGAACTAATGAAATATTAATAATAAATATTTATCGATTGTGTATAATATCTCAAAATCCGGCTTTAGATATCCGAGATTAATGTGTAAATAAATGGGAGAGGTAATTAGATAGTGCTTCGTGAGCTGAAATGAGACAATTATATTCTACTATGATATGCGTTTCCCTTCATCAATAAGGCATAATGCATTAACAATAGGTTAGTATACTGATTGAATAATATTGAGGATAAATATAATTAATTAACCTGGCTGTTAACTGTTTTGTTTATTCTGCACGTTTTATGCGAGTTTCAGTAAACCATCAAATACTTGTTTTATTTAATCAATACAGCCGGCGATGTCATTGTGTTGATTTTTAATTCCATGATGTTTGATGAAAATTCCCATTTAAAATAAACGAAACAATTTTTATTTGTTTAAAGATAAAGCGTTTGTTTGGGCTAAATTTGAAATGTATATTGACTCGCCCCAAAGTATATTTATTTAGTCGCATGTGACACCTACGAATCACCAGAGGGCGGGTATTGACGTGTGTGAAAGACTCATTAGTAGAGATCAAAGAAATACTTCGCTCTCCTGCACACGATTCCTCCACTAGCTCAACCGGTCTTGCACAGTATGTCAAATCAAAGCCATCATATTATATCAGTCTTATTTTTCTATTAATTCTATTCACATTAGTCTTTATACTTTATTTAAAGTTTTTATTACAACATTGTATTTACGGTACAATTAAAAAACTTATATAATATATTTCAAAAACTTATAACTTACTTTTTGTTCCAAGCTGGGCCCAAGCGTGGTGAATTTGAATTTGCTTGCCGCATCCAGTGCATCATTGACCGCATCATCGTTTATAATGTTTAAATCTATTTTGCTAACGCCATCTTCTATTAGGCTCACTAGCCCCTCAACTTCTTTTGTTCTCTCTCCAGAATATGTATAGTTCGATTTCTTTATGTCTTGATTTGTTGTTGGCTTTGTAGTAAGTCTTTTCTCATTATCGATATGTCTCTCGTTTACATTAGGTTTACTAACTCTATAATTGGACGGCGCTACTTCTAGCTCTGCGGAGAAAGATACATCTTTCTGGTAAAGAATATCTTCTTTATTGTCCAAACTGCTCTCAGTTGTTTTTGTGGCATTAAGTTCTGCAACAAACACAATACCTACGTATAATTTTATGGTCAACATTGGTAAGAGGTAGTGCCACACTGCATTCTTGCATGCTGTCGAATTGGGCCGGCACGACCGGGGAGGTACCTCGCGCTTACACGAGACTGGCGTAAAGTGACAGCTGTGCTGTCGCGTTTCGTGCAGTGTGCAAGTAGCCGGTGGCCCATGGAGGTGGGATGAGAAAGGAGGGCAGCGCATCTGTATAGCCTCTATGCGGATGTTTGTGGCCGTCGGTAGTCATGAAAATGGCTCCGTCTGCTCGTTTGCCCTTCTATATCATAAAAAAAAAACATAACTGAACTTTTTTAGGTACAACGATTTAGTACTAGGCAGTAATTCAACATGCTGAATTGTAGCCTAAATGGGCCGGTTCAACAGGGGCTACCTCTCACACACATACTGCCATAAAGTGATGTTAGTGCTGTCATTTTTCGAATAGTTTTCGGTGCCCCAAGGCGGGCACGAGATGAAGAAGGAGGGTAATAAAGGAAGGCAATACATCTGTAAAACCCCTATGTGGATATTTAAGGACGTCGGAAGTATAAAAAGATCCTAATTTTTTTATTCTGTAGGGTGGTAACTTTTGTGGTGTACAAAACGGCCAAGTACGAGTCGAAGTCGCACACCAAGGGTTCCGTACCAGCGAGAGATATAGTTGTCCCCGTGAGAGTTGAGATGAGCCATTCAAGCAAACACTGCGTCGCTAGCAAAAAAAAAACTCGTCATATTTAGTACAGTTGCAGGCCTTTATCTTTAGATGAGAATTTTTTTCCGCGGACAAAAATGTATGCAAGGTACCGCGTACCATTAATGCCCCGTTTGCGTTACACGATACAGTTGTAAGTGATATATTTTAGCGGATAAAAAATGTGAAGCGGCGTTCGACGTTTTCATATGAAAATATTTGACTCGCGTCAGAAGCAGGCCGCCACAGACAAGTATACGTAATACTCATTGTTATACCTAACTACAAATTATGTGTTAGAGTTATTTCACCTCTGGCTTTAAATGAAAAAAAAAAACGGTGTGTTGCTATGATTGTAATATTAAGAATATTTTATTGTATCGTACACGGTCCTGTCTACCGCGTAACTTCGGGGTTGCGCGGTAGACAGGGCCGAGCTACCGTGTCGACTTCGCGTAAGTTGTGGTGTAAAAGTATTTTCAACATTATGTTGTTTTTATTAAGTTTTTATTTGGAACCGACTATTTAATGGTAATCTTAGGTTACAAAGGACATTAAAAATTATTTAGATGATGGATTTTTTTTTTCTTTTTTTTTAAACGGGCTTTGGCCCGCCACTCGTTCCCACCGCTGCTACTCCTGTGTCGCCAGGGTTGACAGCGGCAACCACACTTGACTCTTTGATAAGATCGCAGGGAGCCCGAGGGAAAAGCTAAATCTGTCTTGGGACCGGCAACGAATTTAATCAGAAGAAAGTAGGAGGAGTAGGAAGTAATTTCAATTTAGACGAA
>LUGF01050028.1:406252-435342 GCA_001625245.1 Calycopis cecrops
TAAAAATAAATCTTTTTTTTTTAATAAAGTAATCAATTAAAATTAAATTCGCGCGGTGGAGAAGTGTGCTGTGTGAGACAGCGAATGCGCATAGGATACCTGGTTGTCAGATGTTTCACATAATATTATGTCACAGGCGGTAAGGCGCTTTGTCTTATCTAATTAAAGCGGAGTAAGAAGTCCGGTGAGGTAAACGCAATTAACGATCTAAGAAGCTACCGACTTGGCCATTTTATGAAATTACCATATCAATATAATGTCGTGTTAGCCCTTAGATACCCTAACCCCTATCTTTGCTTGATATTTAGAAATTTAAAAAAGGAAAAAAGAATTTCTTCACTTTTCTTTTGAATTGCTATGCTCTCCTAATACACCAAATACTTGATATTGAGTAGAATTAAAAGGAATTATCAATTACAAACAACAAAAATAACACACCTATACGCCAGTCGTTTCACTGATTACGGAGAGCAGTTGGAGTGACATACATCACGAGCCTTACAAGTGCCGATACATCCACTCTTTTTGCTCTCATCCGCATTATTCAGCATATTTTTTAAACAACTATTAGCGCAAAAAAGGATAATGAAGAGAACTTAGAAGTTAATAAATTGTTGTCTAATATAAGATAAACATTGCATAAAATGCTGAAGAAACTATTCTTTATTGAGCAAGTAAATTGAGCACGCAATTTACTTGATTCTCACAGGACAAAAACGAAGCAACTCATAAAATGTTATTAGATGCTGAAGCATCCAACTTAGCTTATATGAATGATGAACATAGAGTCAATCAAGTACTTTTAATATTCTTTATACGGCACAATATATTTTATATAAATACTAGCTGTGCTTCTCGCTTTCATCCGCGTTAATTAGATAAAAACTATATTTTTAAGAACATCGCGCTATGATCACTAAAAGTAAATCCTACTAATATTATAAATGTGAAAGTGAGTTTGTTTGTTACGCTTTCACGCTACTCAACCGATCATAATGAAACTTTGTACATACGTAATACATTCCTAGAGATATTAGTAATGATATAGGATAACATTTTGTTAGAAAAAAATATTTTAAAAGGGTCAAAGAATATAGTGGCATATATTGGATATCTTTTGCAATTATATTTGAATGTAATATTCATTGATATTTATTTAAATAAATACCCGGAAACCCTTAAGGGTTTCCGGGTAATAAAATACACTAGAGACAGAAGGATATAGGAACGTTCGGAAAATATAATAATAAGACACCCGGTCTTATACAGGCTTATTGGAAACCTGAAATCTCTCAGATATAGATAACTAGCATCTTTAACAATAACGTTTGTTTAACGATTTTTCATAATTCGGCGATTCTATGTTTTCACACAAAACACTTATGTATGAATTAAATTTCGCCCCTTATAAGTGTGTCGCGTATTATTTAGGGCCACTAACTCTTGAAGCGTGGGCCGGGGAACACGTAGGGGTCTACCACGTGTCCACATCCGCGGGCCTCACGAGACTTGCATCACCACAGTACATTATAGACTTAAAAACCATTTTACATTAATGTATTGACTTATATCTGACGAAATGGGCAAACTAGAAATCGGAGCTATTTTCATGACTACCGACGCCCATAGACATCCGCACAGAGGTAATACAGGTGCTTTGCCCTCCTTTCTCCTCCCTCCATGGGCCACCGGCTATTTACACGAACCGCATCCACTTTAAGCCGCGCGCTGTCTCGTGTAAGTGAGAGGTACCTACCTACCTCCCCAGTCGTGCCGGCTCAATTCGGCTACACGCATGCATGCAGCGATGCACTAGATCTTACAAGAAACCTAACTAAACTACATATATTAAAAAACGTAGGTCCATTTACTAATCAGCAACTATTTGCCGATTAATATTTAATGGGTCAAATGACCCATGGGGTTAGGTAGACCACGTTGTAGATTGTTTGGAATTATAAGGCGATGTTAATGATAGGATCAGTGTTACAATGGCCTATTGTATATCGGCCACGATGCGACCGCAATCCGCAACATCTGGTCTCAGACGCTGGGTAGTTTATCGTGTCCATCGCTCACGGGAGGCGCTCGCGATGGCAGGCTTGATTAAACACATCTATATTGCTTCGGTTAACGCTACCTGTTTAATTTATCACATATCACTTGCGCTTATTCTGGCTTTTTCGGGAGCCATTTGTCTTTTTACGTCGTGTAATCGCCATATCTGACATGGAATATTGAAGTGAAAACCTTTACCTACAGAAGCTAGAAAGAGAACATATTATGTTGTGCCACCAAACATGATATAATATTAAGTATCACAGGAAAGCGAAGCGGAGCTGTAGCGCAGTGTAGCTGCTAAGCGTAGCTCATTTTTCCTTGTGTTTTCACTTATAACAAATAAGGTTATCAAATTTCTACCAATTACCGGGCATGAGTACATCAAAATGGACTTGAAGATCACTTGATTTTTGTTTATTACCACGTTGAGTTAGCAAGTTCTAGTTGGAAATTCCAAAGGAGTATTGTAAATCGATTCATACGGTTCCCGTGGGCTAAGTAATCATTCTAGGCTCTAGGTTCTTAGAAGGTTCTAGGCTGGATACAGTGTTTCGGAAGACGAAATGTTGCTCGACCATTCACGGGGTCGGAAGACTATCTGTGCGGCAGGGTCGGTGATGAATATGTATTTATCTAAATTTAAAACTTGGTTACACTGCGTTAAAAAAATACCATCTTACTGCCCGCGATTCCCGTCGCGCTATAATAACATGCATTACACTGCTTTAAAGTTAAAAGGTGTCCTACGTTCGTTTTCGTGTTTACATGTATCCCAATACAGGGTTAGTGTTTGGCCACCGGCCAAACTTTCAGATTTGGTTCAGAATCGATAATACATTCGATTTGTGAAATAAAACAAATAAGAAAAATAATGTAAAAAATATTTTTGTTCCGTACGAAAATAAATACCGTGTGGGTAACATAATTGATCACGCACGCAGTGGATACGAAACACAATCAGCTGTTGAGGTCAACACACTCTTCGGGTGCTAATGCGCGTATGTATATTTACGGAGCATTTCAAATCGATGTTTATGTAACAAAATATTACAAATAAGGCGATAAATTAAAATACACTCTTGAAATGATGTTTATTACCATATTTTTATATATGGCCGGTGACCAAAAACTAACCCTGTATCATAACTCAAGTTAATCTGTGCGTTGGCCGGTAATATCCATTTTATTGCTTTGACTTGTCAAAGAAAGTAATTGTGACAGGCTACTAAAGTGTATATAACAAGGACGCGGTAAGTTGGGACCTGACAAACATTCTATTCCCCGCTCTCTACCCCCGCACTACCCGTGTTGTCGCCATATTAGGGCGACATCAGGGGAAGTGCGGGGTTAGAGAGCATTCTTCGCATTCTTGCCAGGTACCAACTTACCGCGTCCGTGTAGTAGGGACATACTATTGCTCGTGACTGTAAAAGTCTACATCAAAAAATATAAAAGTGGCGAAATATTGACGTTCAGAAAGAGAACTATCAAAATTAATAATATTTTGATTTACTAAATTATGAAGTTAAACTGATTCACGTTTTGATAGAATCGGTTGGAAGCGCGTTGCAGGCGATCGTCCAAATTTGGTGAATGAATGAGCTTGCAACTTTAATTAATGGCTCGACATCGAACAACTGCATAATTTGCGACGGTAATTAGAGATGACCTTTAAAACTGCCGTATAGTTGACTGCCGCCCGCAAACGCACGCCACGCGCCGTACCACTAGCTCCGTCCAGCGGTTTTACCCACGTAAACTTCGATCCCGTGGAAAACAGACAATCATCCCATGGCATCCCATAGGAAATTTTTTCGGGATAAAAACTATTCTATGTGTTAATCCAGGTTTCTCTTTGTGCCAAATTTCATGAAAATCGGTTAAGCAGTTTTTTCATGAAGAAGCAACAAACAAACAAACTTTCGCACTTATAATTGTTAGCATTATGTAAGAATTATAATTTTTATTTTATATTGTTAGTATTATCTTAAAATTGAAGCTATTATATTATGTTATATATTATTTATCTATCTAAAATAATATTAGTAGGATTATAAACGTGAAAATTTGTATTTATATTTGTGTTTACTGTTCTATGGCAAAACTACAGAATGGATGATATTTGGATGATATACCTATGATGAGGTTAGTTACCTCCTATATAGAACAACTTATAAGATTAGTGCAATATATATAGTGTGGGGGTGGAAAGGGTCCTAATTTCGTGACCTCACATTTCAAAATCTATTTAAGTCTAAATGTTAAAACACGAACATTGACCTATTATCAAAAAAAGGCAACTCAACAAAAAAAAATATAAAATGTGACGTCCCACTAGGGAGGGCGGGTCGCACAAACGCGCCCAAATGTGACAAGGACGGGGGAGGGGTAAAAAAATAATGAATTTAGTGAGCCGTAATTTATGGATGACATAGCAATGAACTTGAATCTTGAACTTGAAATACAATTATCAGAGAAATTACAAGACGTAGATACAAACATTTCGTGTTACTGCTCGATTTTAGATAGAACATGTGTGTCGACGTCAAGATTAAATAAGCAATTGGCAACAAAGGACAATTTACTCGATATATATATTGTTTGTGTGAGACAGGCGAGACATGGAGTGCTTCGTACAAGTTAGAGGCAGAAGAAACTTTTAACAAGGCGTGGGGATGAGCGCTACTTGAAGACACGTTCTAAAGAAAAAGAAGATTATTTAATTTAATGACATTTAGGAGATATAATGAAAGTTGTCTTGCACCACACGAGATATGCTTGGGTCCCCTCTAATGGGTATCTGAATAACAATGATTAAATAATGATTATATACATAATTAAATAATACCTACTACACGATGCGCGGGTGACCCACACTAGAGCAACATTCGCGAAAAATTAATAAATTTAAAATAAATAAAACCTTTTTTTAATGAAATTTTTAATATCCAAATCAAAAGTAATATAACTTCTATATTCGACAACAAATCAATTTATTTAACACAATATGCTGACTGTGTCCTGCGGGTTCAATCGCGTATTATTTGTAGCGTATCACCAGTAGTAATGTAAAGTAAAGTAAAGTAACATTTTTGGTCTTATTTGCACGTGGTAGTAGTAAAACATTTCCTGTATACCAAAACCCATCGATTTTACTCCATATGGGGGAATTTTGTCTATTTCACCAACTCAATGACCAGTTAAACTCAAAATATCAATTCACCAAACAATCTTAATTGTAATCAAATACTTATATTGCTCTCGGCGCACTTAAATCATGAAAGGTTACCAAATTTCAAATTTCTAGGTTCAGTATTTTCGGCTGTGAGTTGATATACGAGTCCGCCAATTGTGCCTTTTTTACATATGTATTTTAATCTCCATCTAAAGCAGTAGTGTAAAGAGAAGTACATTAACTAAACGAAATTTAATAGAGCTTATGTTTGTAAATTTAAACGATGCTAAAATATTATTCGCTCAAAATTTATTTAAGTATTTCCTTCTTAATTAAAGTGGAAAGGTCTGAATGCACGCGGCATCCGAGAAGCGAGTCTTTGAGTCGCGCCCGGCGCCTCATTTTATTACAGGTGGCAGCCCCCTCCGCCTCTTCAAACTTTCATTGAGGCTCTTTTGTGTTGTCGACTTCGTTATTTCTTGCGAAACTTTCTGTCTGGCCTTTTAATATGACCATTTCGGAATTCAATTAGGTACATCGTATATAGTAATGCAGTTCCGCGTGTTTTGTTAGTTGCCGGTGTGTCAGGTGGAGGACGGCAACGCATTCGTTTATTCGTCTTCCGTGTATGCTAATTGGCGTATTTAATCTCCAATGGCTCAATCCACTCTACCTACAATAAAAAAGTCTGATAGGTACGGAAAAATAAAATTATGTAAAATCTGTGTGTTGCAGTTGTTTTCCAATAATAAAAAAAAATATATAAATAAACAAATATTTGGATAACATGAAAATCTAACATTTTTATCGCCACAAATGTGGATATAGAGCGTAGAGCGCTTGAGAGAGAAGTGCCACAAGGATCCATATTGGGACCAATTTGTTTAGCATTTACTCGGCAGACATAACTAAATGTAGGTATAAAAATTGTAGGTACCACATATATGCTGACGATATTCAACTTTAGTTCTCCTTTAAACCGCATGAGCTTGATCATTAAAGCTAATCAATGGTGATTTAAATCACATATTTACCTGGTCCAAATCAAATGCTTTGGTTTTTAACCCCAGAAAAACAAAGTATATAATTCTAGGTAACCGTCAGCAAGTAAACTTTATTAAAGAAAAGAATCCATTTATTGAAATCTGCGGTGACAAAAGAGAAATGGTGACTAAAACACAGAATCTTGGATGAAAACATGCGATTTGAATCTCATATCTCTGACATCATACGTAGCTGCTTCTATCGACTTAAAGTTTTGTACCGCATTAGAGATTCTCTTGATGAAAAGCTACGGATAATGTTATGTGAGACACTAGTAATTAGCAAATTTAACTATGTAGATGTCGTAATAGGGCCAAGATTATTAGAGCGTACAAAAAAGTCTATTCAGCGGGTACAGAACGCCTGTGCACGATATTGCTTCTACATTCTGCGGCGAGATCACGTCACTCCTTACCTCAATCAAGCGTCTATCTTAAAAATGGAGAACCGTAGGAGATTACACTTAGCCACTTTATTATTTGGCGTTATTAAACACGGTCGTCCTGTATATTTAGCTGACAAACTAGAGAGGACCAGAGATGTTAAGACCAGTCACTATACAAGATCTTCACAATATGCCCTGAATTTGCCTAAACACCGGACAGCCGCATTTCACGGTAGTTTTAAGTACGCCGCAACTAAATGTTGGAATAACTGGCCACCGCCCCTACGCAACCTAGGAAATATATTTACTTTTAACAAACATTATAAGAAAAGTCTTTTGTTATCTCAACAAGTTAATACATAAAACATACCAACATTTGGCGTCATCTTTCTGGGCTTACTTATGTATATTGTATATTATTATAAATATATATTATTATCATATATTTTAGTGTTTGTATGTATATATATATATATTGACTTTGTGTCACACAATAATATTACATTATTTTATATATTAGTATGTATATGGTATCACAGTTTTTCTTTTCAGGATGTTTAAATATGTATATATTTAACCAGTAAACCAGTGTCAGGACCGTAAGTTCTGCCGTTAACTGAGGTTCCACCATTTTGTGAAGCACACTGTCGCTAATATGTTTTGACTGCCTACAGATAAATCGATCTAGATATTGTATGTGTATTGTATTGTGGTATAAATGTTTCTCTATAATTATGTAACTAAGATGTAATGTTGTGTATTAGTTACAGTGTGTTTGCAAATAAAGTTTTTCTTATTTCTTATTCTTTTCTTATATACAATATAAACAGACTGACTGACTGACTTTGACTGGAATCGACCGCGACGACTGAAGTCGAGATCGACCGCTTGACCACAGTCACTGGTCTAGCAACAGGGCCAGGATACCGGTGTGTCAGCTGCGGTGTCGCGTGTAATGAGGTGTGAGTTTCCGGAGGCTCATGGGGAGGGAATGCGTTTGTATAACCCCTGTGCGGATGTTTATGGCGTCGTTGGTCTTCAAGATGTTCCGACTGCTGTTGGAAGACGGGACACCTTCGTCGCTGGCGACCACCTGCCGGGCCGTGACCACCAGAGGTCTCACCCGGTAGGGGCTGGCCGCCGAGGCGGCAGCGGTGGAAAGACTTTTGTCCACTCTAGCGAGGCTAGGTACAACTGGCAACGCCGGTCCCAACGACTGCGTCATATTCATGGGGTGTACTTGCGTCCGATGGAAGGTGATCACATCGTGTAAGTGAGAGGTATCTCCCCGATCATGCCAGCCCAATTGGTCTGCATTTGCATGCAGTGTGGCACTACCGCTTTAAATGCATGGAGTGTGGCACTATCGCTTTGAAAGGATTTAAAAAGTAACACCTAATGGGGTAAAATACAGAAGTGGAGTGTAGCTAGTTGCATTTTATATTTTCACCAGGCTTTGCAATTTAATTATAAAGGCGAGGTGAGTGGCGCAGCGTAAAATTACCCCTTTGATGTTCAATAATCCATTTACAACAAGGGTGTCTTCTCCTATAATATTTCATAGTAAATAATAATGGCCTCGTTGGCACTACAGCACAGCACGGTTCTTGTCTATTATTTCTCACTTTAATGTTTATTTCTGTGATAAAATAATCACAGCACCGTTTTATATCAAAGCAGTACCTTGTTAATATTCCGATCTCTAATGAAGTCTAACAACAATATTTAATAAAAAATATTTTTATTACCATGTTTTTCCAACAGAATAATGAGTGGGTACGTACGTATATTAAAAGTACTTTATATTTTATTGAATTTATTAAACCAGGGCTTCCTCTGATGTTACCTTTTTATGTGTAAAATGCGTTCTATTAGGTACATTAAGTACCAAATATTAGGTACTAGTAGGCAATAGTGCCACAGGATTAATGAGTTTAGTAAGAGGCTAACTGAGACGCTGCATGCATGCATGCAGCCGAATTGGATCGCGTCGACCGGGGAGGTACCTCTGGCTTCCACGACATCTGCGTAAAGTGAAAGTATCCGGTGGCCCGCGGTGGTGAGAGGAGAAAGGAGGGCAGCGCGTCTGTATAAAACATTTTTATGAAAATTGCGCGGACGGAGGAGTATGAATATTTGGTACACTTATAGTTTACGTGTAAGAGAAGTGCAGAACGCTAATACTTTTTAATAATAATGTTTATAAAGTACTTTAATTTAATAAATAAGACTTTACACACACTACCATGCATTAACACATTGATATATAAATTATAAGACACACGTTATTGATGAGGCTTCTGTGTCTTTTGCGAGTGTTAAAAGTTAATAATAATAATTATAATAATATTACTTAATAAATTGTTTACCTTAGTTACAATGACATAATTTGTCATATGATATTTAGTTTTTAATTACAAAAAAGTTTCACTTCGATCGAATTTAGATTTTCGCGTTATCACTTTTGCAGCGCTGACACATAGATACTTCAATATTACCTACTAGTTCGTCGCCAGCAAAGCATTTGCGATTTAAAATTTATTTTAAAATTAAAATTTGAATACTGAATAGTATTAATTAATTTAGTTGACTGCTGTTAGTCGATAACAACTTTTCCTCTTTATTTTTCTGCACATCTTCGGCTGGAGTTTTCAAGTGATGATCGATACATGATTTTTATGTGCAGCTTTTGTCCAATAATTAATCACTGGAACTATGCTGGCTTATGCTCGTGTTGATGTACAGAATATCAGCTGTTAGCAGGAAGTACCTAACAAACGGCTGATATTGCTAATTATAGAATTGTATTTAGTTTACGCTCGTGTTAAATTGTACTTCGTATGTCAAATTGCAAATTTTCCTTCAATTCGTGACAACAATTTGCAAAATGTTTCATGTGATCCAGCACAAACTTTGATTTGAAAACAGTTTTTTTTTTTTTTTATGGTATAGGAGGGCAAACGAGCAGTTGTAGCCATTTTCATGACTACCGACGCCCATAGACATCTGCATAGACTACAGATGCGCTGCCCCCCTTTCTCCTCCCACCTCCGTGGACCACCGGCTACTTACACACCGCACGAAACGCGACAGCACAGCTGTCACTTCACGCCGGTCTCGTGTAAGCGAGAGGTAGGCCCAATTCGGCTGCATGCAAGCATACAGCGTGGCACTACCTCTTACTAAAACAGTTGATTTAGATTCATTATAAACCAAGTGGAGACTCATTGTATAAAACTTCTTCTGCTGTAGATCGTGATGTCTTGGGCACGTGTAATTATAGGACGTAACTGTCCGAAGTCGGTGGGGTGTAATGTTAAGTCCCCGACCCTCGGATACATAAGTTAAGCCCTCGGTTCTGCGCGGAAACGTGTACGTGTGACGTCTCATTGGTGAGGAAAGGGGGAACAGCTCGTAGACATGTAGACGACCGCTGTGGCCGCAATTAGACTGGGCGACATTATTAAACCATTTATATGTAACAGTAAACAGTACATGGTTTCGACCATACGGAGACGTTTGTACTACATTCGCGACTGGAAGAAAACTGCAAGCAAGAGAATGATTCTTAAGAAAAAAGGTTGTGCATTTCTGAAAAGCCGGCAACTCATCTATTGGACCTCTGGTGTTACTTTAAAAAAAGAAACAGAAAAACGGCCATTAATACTTTTTAGGCCAAGTGTTTCACTTTTCCAATGATCATACCTCTGCCCCATCACAGGTCATGGCCAGTATAACAAGCATTTGACTTATGACGCTATACAAATTTAAGTAATTTTTACTCTTTATGCGACTTATGTACAGTGTAGTGGGGCACTGGAGCAGTCGGAGCCTTTTAACTAATACCGATGCACATAGTATTTGAACAATCTACGCGGCCAAAAAGTTCACATCACATTTAAAGTTCACGTTCCTTAAAAAAAACTTGTGAATTACGGAACAGTTCCTTGAACAATACCCCAGCCTACCCGCTCTGTGCCGATGCGGGAATTCCTACTTTTTTGTTATTAAAAAATTTTTATTAAAATGTTTGAGTGTTTATGATTTTTTGTGATGGATTTATTACTTAAGGTTTTCTTACCTTTTCTTGGGTTTTGTTATTATTTATTATAATTTCATTATAAAAGGAGCCTTGTATTCGACCTAATATACCTATTATTGTTTAATTTTTCTATTCAATTTACCGTTTGTTATTGTTATCCTGTTCGACCCTGTCATAATTTCAAATGTTATAAAAGTTCAATATTTGCCATAGTTGTAATAAATAAATTCTGATACATATTTTTTAAAATAGGTATACCTACAGAAAAAATATGATACTACTCATGTTCTTCAATGAAATGCTATGTTTATTTTTGGATATTAAGACTTTCAGGAGAAAGTTGTGACCTACAAAATATGTTTATCTAATCGTATGTAGTTTGTCATAAAATTCGGCGAAATTTACCGCAACCCATCGGCATACCCGAGTCGACGAGCCGCGGAGTGCGGTGTATATACGAGTGCGGAAAATGAGAGGTAGATTGGAAAATAAAATGAAGCAAGTCACGTGTGTACGGAACGTGACATGTGACAGTGGGCTCTCTGTCTACCCCACCCCCACATCATGTGGAAAACCATCCGCATAGAGGTTAAAGTGATGAGTTGCCCTCCTTGCTCTCCCCTGCATGGAAGCCGCGCGAAACACGAATGAAGTTCCTTTAGTATGAGAGGTACCTCGCTGGCTGCACCCACCCAAAAAAACGAAAGTAACACATTGAAATTAAAGTAATTAATGGTCGGCAACGCGTCTGCAAGACACCTAGTTTTGCGGATGTCTATGGGCGGCGGTAGTCACTAATCACCTGCTCGTTTGTCCCGTACACCATAAAAAAGAAAAAAAAACACAGTAACATTGTGAAATTTACTGAGCGAATTCTAGTTTGCTATTAACTTTAATAAAATCGACACGAAAGTCCGACGTTTTAATTCATCAATTTCATTTACAAAATATTATTTTGGGTTGGACAATTTTCACACTTGCGAAACAAGAAATGTTTCATTTAAAATTTCAATATTCAAAAAACGAGCGAATTCGCTGTCCGCCATTTTAGTGTCAATTTCAGAAATATCATCGCCAATTAAAAAGGACTGTTGTGAAAAAAGCCGAAGGCAAATTGGTGAATCGTTAAATTATTACCTATAGGTAGGGGTACGTAAATTTCGTTTTTACGAAATAGATGCGATAAAAGCTAAATCTGCATTTTATTTGCGATAAAAGCGAAATTTGAAAATTAAATACTTTCGCACCTTTTTAAGTTACGTGCTTTCAAATGCTGATCAGACGCGCTAACAATTATTACGTATATTGGTCGGTCAAGAAACTTCTGTGAATGTAATGCGAGTTTTAGTTGCATCAAAATCTTGCTACCCTGGATTTGCAAAAGCAGCTGTTCAATGTCTCAATTGCCCTGTCAATAGTGTTGATGCCGAGGTATCTACAACATTGTCGTAACTGATCGCAGGCAAACAATGAAAGATGAAAATGTAGAAATTACAACAATGCTAGCCTTTAATTGAATTTTTAACACTGTATTTTTTTTTGCGAAATAATTGCGAAATTTTCTATTTTGAGTTTTTTTTAATGCGAAATCACGATTTTTTATTTGCGAAATTTACGTACCCCTACCTATAGGTACTCTTCATCATTGATTTTTTTGTAGGGTGACTATCATTACACATAGGTCGGAAACTTTTCAGCAATCTGATAAACCTACTTATTGAAAAAATATTTTTTCTTACGTCATCATCATTTTCATTAGCAGCCAGAAAACGTCCACTTCTGAACATAGGCCTTCCCCAGAGAACTCCACTGGTGACGGTCACATCTCACAAGCTGCACGTATTGCACGCACAAAGCAATATTGAAAGTAGGTAATTTAAATATTTGAGTAATAAAACCACTGAAGTCATGAACCGTCATCATCAGCAGTTAGACGAGTTCCGCTGTTGGATAGGCGCGTATATATATATATATATTACTTTATTTTAGTTAATTTGGAACACCAACAGCACATACATTATTACAATTTTAAATAAAAAAAAATGCATGTGCCAATAACTGGCGTACACAGCAATCAAATTTATGTGATCTACGTAATATATATACTATTCTAAATTATTAAATACAAGCTATATTAAGAAAATAAATTAAATTTGAAATGATAAATTAATGTAAAATATTTTTTTTTCGCGGGGAAATGCGTTTAACAACTGCCATGGAACCTGGGTGGGACACGATGGGAGTGTGGGGTTCGCGGCGGAGCCGAATACCCGCTAAAGCCCCACGGGTGCCATCGGCCGCCTATGTTGGAGTGCCCCGGATCGGTCAGCGACAGCAGTTTTTGTGTGAAGAGTAAGAAACAAACAAATAAAAATTAAAAATTTTCACATTTATAATATTAGTAAGATCAAATAATATTATGTGAAAGCATTTATCAATATCTATACGAAATACGAACTGTTGGACTTTTAGGGCTGCTATTATTTTTTAGAAAAGTGAGCGAGTTTGATAATATTATGATATATTATATATTGTGCATTACCAAGTTGCGTAGCCAATAATTGTGCACATATCATCATACTTTTTGTAACATTAATATTCTGCAGGAGTGTCTCATCAACACCAGTTTCCATGGACACCTTCGCAATTTATTATGTCGGACAACCATAAAAATTTAGTCATTTGTCCACAGCGTTTATACTGCTCCTATTTTTGTATCGCAAAATTTTTTTAATTGGCTATTTTCCAAGTTTTCAAAAACCACTCCAGAATGTTTATCAGTGATCAAGGAACTTTTATATTTTTTGTTTTTAATTCTGATAAGTATTTATCTAAAATTTTCAAATTAAAGATTCATAATTTATAAAACCTGCGAAAAGCGTTTTCTTTAAGGAAAATGGTGTCTTAGAACGTATTAGCTTTGTGGCGTTCCGAAAATTACTGCCAGGACTATTTAGTACTTTTTTGTCGTTGTTGTCAGTTGACAAATCCATAAGTTGAGCTATAAATTTGACAAGTGGCTAGTTTAATGAAGGAATGAATTAATGAAATATAAAGTATATTTCATGAATTCATTCCTTGTGCATATAATTAATGTGCGTAATACAGAAAAAAAGTTACATTTTAAAATAATTAACTAGTACTATATGAAGATTTCGGAATGCAGCTATAAGATTCGTTGGCTCAGGAACGTGTTACATCAGTTTCACGTCGTTTCGTGTCACGTACTAAAAAATAAATATTTAAAAAAATTGATTTTAAAATAAAATATTGATTATTTACAAATTATTTCACTACATAATTACTTTAAAAATTATATTAATTAAAGATTACATACAATAAGATTTTATTTTTAAAATAGCCCATTCACTACAATAATTTTTTGAAAACATTTTTTTGTAAATTCTCTCCTTTTATGATGAGTGGGTAATTTACAATGATTTCCCTTTTTAAGTCACAAAATCAATACCTACTCAAAGCTATTTTTGCCGTTTTTATTAACAATGCTACGCAGAGTAAGAGAAACACAAAAATAATATAATTTGATGTTTTATTTTGTAAACGGCTTTTGAATTTTATTTCAAATGTTGTGGCATATTATTTAATGACATAGCCTTTTTAAACAGATCAGGCCGTTTGTAAAATGCCCCGTATCGTCTAAATCCGCCGTATACTATCTGTATTTGGCGTCTTTCAATTGTAAATACAAATTTAACAAAAGTGTTGTTCCTACTCAGTGATAGGGGGTTTCCCCCAAAATTTTGTGGCTAAATCTATGGTGGCTGAAACGTGCACTTTTCACGTAATACTTTACCAAATATTCGAATGTGGTGACTGGAAGGTCAGTCACCACATTCGAATATGTCCAAAGTGAACTATTCGCTACCCAACGAGCCCTCCTAGCAATTCGAAGAGGCTATATTAGGCTTAGCATCGCTTCCACAGTAAAAAATCTTTAAAGAAAGTAACTTTTTATTTCTAGTCCGGAAATAAAATGTTAAAACTTGCTTCAGATACATTAATATTCATCACGAAATCAAAACTGTGAAACGTCGTTTTGTCAGAAACAGACAAGCGGTATATATTTTTCATCACATCTATTCGAAAAGAGGCAGTTTGATCCTCGTAAACAGGGAGCAAAACAGCTCTTTGATCCCTAGGCACGGAAAGTGATTAGAATTTGGAACGTGGATAAAATCGTGTGTCAAAGCCCCAATGACCAGATAAGAAATTAATTACTATCCGGGCACACGGGTGTCATGGAGTCACGCCAAGGTGACCTTGATGTCATGAGGCCATGACACCTATGTAGCCACACCATTTCGAACATTGTATGAACAAATCGCTTGCTTTATGGCAAAATAATATGTCTTCGTTGGCGAAATTAAAAAAAACGCGGAAAATGTTTTTTTTTTTATGGTATAGGGGGCAAACGAGCAGTCGGAGCCATTGTCATGACTACCGACGCCCATAGACATCTGCATAGAAGACAGCCTCTACACAAATGCGCTGCCCTCCTTTCTCCTCCCACCTCCATGGGCCACCGGCTACTTACACACCGCACGAAACGCGACAGCACAGCTGTCACTTTACGCCGGTCTCGTGCAAGCGAAAGGTACCTCCTCGGTCGTGCCGGCCCAATTCGGCTGCATGCAAGCATGCAGTGTGGCACTACCTCTTACTAAAATGATTAGTTGTAGTACTCATTTTCTCAAAGAGGGCGATGAAAAGTAGAGCGTGCACCTCTGGAGCAACACTATTTTTGAAGCTCGAGTACTTTGAATCCCTCGCTGTGCTCAGGATTCTACTTTAGAATCCCTCGCTACGCTTACGATTCTACTCTAGAGTCCTTCGCTCTGCTCTGGATTCAAAAAACGCTCTCGCCTCAAAAATAGTGTTTTGCTCCCTAGGTTCCTAGTTCCCATAAAGCGTAGTACGGTATAAAAGGGCATTTTGAGTAGAATGGTTCCGTCGTTGATTACAGATGTCGTCGTCGATGTGAAGACACGGCTCTATTTATCATCGACAGTCAAATCCTGCTACACTGAAAATTGCAGATAGTATATTACTTTTCAGAATAAGTACAGAACCGACAGCTCAACTACCGCTCCAAGGCACGGGGGTGCAGACTGGCGCGCCGGCAACTTCCTGACTCCAGGCTGTTATTGATAAATCTCAATTACACTATTGGTCCAACCCAGGATTCGAACACGGGACCTCACGCCTGCGGTTGAACATGCTTACCACTGTCCCCTACAACACATGGCAGTCAAGCAGATTACTATATCTATAAAAGTTAGAACGTGTGTCTATGTAGGTAAAAATAAAAATACTAGAGATAATATTGGCAATCTGGCTCTTGAAAATACGTGAGGACTGAGAGCACAGAACACTTTTACTGACTGAGAGCCTCACAATAGCAGCATATGTGAAATACATGTAACATCTGACATATTAATGTTCTCTCTCACACACACTCGTGTCACAATGTTAGTTGCCATACTCCATCGAAAAGGCTAGACCGATTCTTTTATTTAATTTATGCATACGGGGATTAACGCGAAACATACCGTTATTTCTCCTGACGTTTCGACCGGGTTGCACCGAGCGTGGTCACAGGATGACTGAAGCAGCGGTGTTAGGGCTCCGTCGGCGCGGTAGAATCTTCATCTACCGGCATCGGCAACATATTAATTTTTCTCCATGTACCGTCGCACACAACACTGACACTGTCACTTAATTTTCGATTTTTAACCGACTGATCACAGGGAGGTTTTGTTTGTGCGATGGCCGATTTGGCAAATCGGCCATCTCACAACATCTTTTGGAGGAAGGCGCCAACCACTGGATAGAAACGTCAGGAGAAATAACGGTATGTTTTGCGTTAATCCCCGTATGCATAAATTAAATAATCATGCAACGCGAAAGTTTAAAAGTATTAATAGACCGATTCTCATGAAATTTTGTGCGCCGCGGTAACACCCGTATACAGAGTTGTTTTTTGGTCACCGACCAAATTTTAAAACAAGGAAGTAGACATCAATTCAAGAGTGTGTTTAAAATTTTATCGTCTAATTGTAATATTTTACTAAATAAAAATCGATTTGAAATGGTCCTTAAAAATACATCGAATTGTTAAATGTGTTGTTGTGAAATGTATCGACTTCAAGGTCAGTGACGTCGGCATGCCGTGAGTCGCGAGTGTGATACACGTGGTGACCAAGAAATATGTTTTACAACGTGGGACAAAGTAATTGTATCTAATTATTTTTTTAATATTTTTTGTTTCATAAATCATTCGTATTATTGTTTCCGAACCAAACCTGAAAATTTGGCCGGCGACCAAAAATAACCCTGTATATGAATTATCAAGTATACCTAATGATGAGTTATCGAACCGGCCGTATTACTGTAATTAAAATAATAAAAAGTGGTAATGGTATAAAAAAAAGTATATTATTTAATCAAGACAATATGGATTTCCATCATGAAGTGACTGTCTATCTATTGTATCGATTAAATAATAATTTACGTATCACGTTCTTTGTTCGTGATGGACCCGGAAACTACCAAAGCGATTTTACTTAAATTTTGTTAAAAAAAATGTTCTCCCAAATAATTGAATTCCTAAAATCGAACTTGAAATAGAAAGAGGGTTTAGTGTTTACCTATGACAATTTATTGTAAAATTATATTTTATTTTAGTAACCATTTTCCTACCGCAGATAAACTTTATCATAAGCTAATTTGATTTTGTTAAACTGTTTGTTTTAGAAATTTTGAATTGTGCTATCGTCATAGAAATTATTACATACCTGATAAAAAAGTATATTATTTAACAAAAAAATAACATGAATTTCCATCAAGAAGTGACAATACATTCCATCAACTATAGAAAGAGGGTTGTTTGGAGCATTTTAAAGCATTATAAATACCTTTAATGCAATAAAAGAAAATCACAAAAATCCAGATCCGACATTGTTAATTGCTACGGTCGATATATCGCATTAAAACGAGTCTCACTTCAAAAATAAAATCACAACCGTGTATATAGTCAATAACAAGGGTGCCTCTGGTTGATTCACCGCAATAATATCTCTGAAGAGGTTTATTGGATCGTTCTCGCTCGAGCTAACAAACCTTGAAGCTACGGGAAATGGATCTTTATTTTGTTCTGCGTCAATTAATTGAACAACTATTATCAGCAAATTATTAAATTACAGACTATATTGGTTCGAATATCAAAGCTAGATATTGTTTATTTAGTTTATCTTAGGTGTCTATATAATTATTATATACTAATTAGGGAGCGTTCAAGTATTACTTAACGCAATTTATCTTATTATGGGGGTCTTTTAAATATAGTGTTTGTTTTTGAAAGGAAGAACAAATTTTATTTTTTACTAAAATATCAAACCGTTTAGTACAATCGGAGCGCGTCAATACCTACATCGCGAGTGGCTACTCTACCGAGAGGACCCTTAATTCAATAAGACAAAGATATACATATCGTCCTACAAATATTATAAATAAGAAGGTTTGTAATGTATGATTATTACTCGCACTTATTACGTTACGTCTTTATGGTCAAGCTAAAATAACAAGATGAATTTTAATATAAATTCCGAATAGCAACACGATATAACGATATACATTATACAAGAATATACAATATTAATATATTAGATAATATAATAGATAATGTTAATGAGATTCTTGGATTACCAACATTGATTTTGCCTAAGTTATGCCGGCAATTTCAAATATCTACACAACATGTTTGGGCTCTCACAAATGACATGAATAGTGAAATGGCATTTAGTGGTATTGTAAACGCAAAGCATTCAACAATTCCACATTTGGACTGTGAGAAATCAACAATTAAAAAAAACCGGTCAAGTGCGAGTCGGACTCGCACACCGAGGGTTCCGTAACAACGGAAAACGTTGTTTACCAGAAACTAAAATAACTTGGATTTTCATAGCGTAGTAGTATTGTATAAACAACAAAATTGTATTTGCGTTTTTTGAAAATGTATTATTTCTCAAAACTAATCTCGTTCGAACTAATTTTCGTTGAAAATTTCCATTGAGATCTACAACAGCATATATGTATGTATATTTTTTTGATTTCTCACTCTCTTATTTGAAAAGTTTGAAGGCGGGGAGGACACTCATATTTCCCCTTTGGAAGCGTCTATCTTTCAAACAATTGATTTTGACGAGATATGGTTTTAGTAACCTTAATGTCATTTTTGAAGACCTTTTCATAGCCATCCCTCACATACAGGTTGTCTTATTTATTTTGTTTTGATTCAGTTCTAGCTATGTATGGAGTTCTCTCTTTATTTTTTTAATTTATTTATTTTTATTTAAAATTGGAATCACTGATTCAGTTCTAGCTATGTATGGAGTTCTCTCTTTATTTTTTTAATTTATTTATTTTTATTTAAAATTGGAATCACAGAATACATTAACCTACAAAGTTTCAACTTCGAAGGCCTAATTTAGTTTTGAAAAAGTAAAAGTATTTTGAAGACCTTTAATTTAATAAAAAGAAAAATTACAAAAAAGAAGATCCGACATTGATAATAATTGTTACGGTCGATTTAACGGCGAATATTTTTTCGACAAATGTTCGCACTTTCGTGTTAGTGTGCTAAGTCAAGTCTCATTTTATTTTCCAGTTCTTACTTACTTACTTACAAAATAATATGTTTTTTCTTAAAAACATATTATTTTGTACACACGCAAAGTTTTATCATAGGTAGAAGAATATAGTATGTACAACACCAGAATAAAATTTTTACCCGCTTTCGCAACTCCAAAGTGGCGGTAAAAAATTAACCCTTTCCATGTGGCACGATAGTCATTTCTCACTATCCTGCACTCGGTGCATATATTTTATTCCCCGGTAAAAATGTAGGTATAATTGTTTTCTTAACCACATCGATAGTCTAAAATCACTTTTTTACTTTTGTTTTATAAAAATTTTTAGGAATTTTATTGCGGGTTATTTAATTTACAATCAACACAAACCAATTAAAATAAAATTTTCAATTGTTATGTTTTATGTTATTAGTTAGCACCTACGTCCTAAAAAACCCCATGCAAAAATGTAAGCTCTTGTAGCGTATGAGCTATTGTGAAGGGTGAGGCATATTTTTTTTTTTGGTTTGCTATAATATGTAAGTATGTTAACGGAAATGTATATAGTCCGGCATTGTATAGGGAATGGATATAATTTTAAAAAATTGGATAATAAATAAAAATATACAATGATTTTTTTTTTTAGGTAGAATATACGCTATCAGACTGAGAGCCCAGTGCAGCTTCATCTGTATGAGAGGCGAGTGCCCTAAGGTAGCTCGAGCCTCTGTACTTTGTGGTCGATGGGGGTGCAGACCCCCCTTCTTTCTCAGCTAATCAGGGAGGAGACAATCCGGAATGTTGCGATTAATAGGTTATACTATTATTATCTTGGCCAGGAGGACAGCGGGTGTCCTCCTTTTCCCCCCCTCTGACGGAGGGGAGCAGCTCACGCGCGGCAGCTAAAAAGTGGCCGACACGGGTCTTGAGCTAGAAGAACTCTATGAGCTATCATGACTGGGGGGCCCGGACCCCCCCTCCACCACTGGCGGGTGGTACGACTCGCGCGCGTTTGTCGTATTTAACCTAACCGGTACGGCGCGCGGCGGTTTGATTTGAGCTCTGTAATAAAGCTTTGTCGTTATTGACTAAGACTGAACTAACATCGTCGTTCTGGCTATTCGGAGCCGAACGCATGTACTGTTGTCTGTCAGGGTGTTGTTGTGGTCTGAAATGCGTCCGCGTCCGGATCCCCCGGACGGGGTGTAGTGTACCTCTACAATGGTTATTATACTATACGGACGCGGTAAGTTGAGACATGGCAAGAATGCGAAGAATGCTCTCTAACCCCGCACTTCCGCTGATGTCGCCCTAATATGGCGACAACACGGGTAGCGCGGGGGTAGAGAGCGGGGAATAGAATGTTTGCCAGGTCCCAACTTACCGCATCCTTGTTATATACACTTTAGTAGCCTGTCACAATTACTTTCTTTGACAAGTCAATGCCACATTAGGACGACACCGGGGGTGGTGCGGGGGTAGAGAGCGTGGAATGAAATTTTTGCCAGGTTACAATCGCGTCCGTATTATACATTTAAAAATAGGTTGGAATAATAAATAGGGCTATACTCAATCTGGACGTGACGGCGAAGTAATACAGTAAAATAATCGTATTACTTACTATTATTTTTTTATTTCTATTTTGTTGTAGTACAAGTAAACGACTGCACGTCCAGTGATTTAAATAAGCAAATCTGTCACAAATGTGCAATCAATTTAGTTTTATCAAGTTCATATCGATATCGATGTCAGGCTGCGTACGTGTCTTCAATATACCATGCACAGTGAGGAGTAAGCTGGTGGCGCAACTTAATTGACTTTGGACAACACCAACTGGGTGCGACGAGTGATATCAACCATGTTTATTACTAGGAGTACAAGTTCTTGCCATTTACTCTCACAAAAAAAATATTTATTGGAGATCGACATTTCGTATAAACATTAAATTCCCATCGTCATTTAATGCAAATATCGAATTGCCCGGTCTGTTCGGAATGGAAATAAAATAGTCACGGATTCAAATTCCTCTGAGCGGCTTACACATACGCTGGAGCAGCTTTTCAGCAAGTTAATAGTGACGTGGACAAAGGCTGTGGATGACAAAGGAAAAAATAGAGACATGCATATACAGCGAGCGGACTAATCAAATCGGCAAGCTTTTCTCTTCCAATACTTCAAAAATACTTTGTTTTCTGCCATGCGGACTGAAAACGACCACTTTCGTACCGCTCGCTGCGCTAAGCTCATGAATTTCGTATTCATTTTTTCTACCTATTTCGGACAGAAAAAATTTATATGCACCTTGCTTTATACCGTGTCCTTTTTTATAGTGGGTAATCGTCATGGATACCCACCGCCCGGGGTGGCAACTCGGTTATGCCAGACTCTTACCGGTGTAACGTATCACATGACCGTACATGTTCCCTCAACATAATATATAACATTATTGTATTAACGTGAGAGTCAGTCTGTAGCTCGCCGGCACCTAGGGCACGTGTAACATAAACAATTAATAAAAGTAGTTAAATATCAAAAGCCCATTATTTTTATCTCTTTATAGTCGTGAGTCTACTTTCTCCAAACCGGCTAATCCCCCACTGTGTTTTCTCCCCGCACCGTACGGGGGAAACACGGGCACGCTTTCGCACAAATCCGCGAACCCGCCGGTGCCTGGCCGCTCCCGCATCCCTTCCACGTGAAGCATGGAGCTCCCCTCCAACAGCAAGGCGCGCCAGAAAACATGAAGGCGACGGGTGACGGCCTAACCCTGAGACCCTTTGGTAAGAGGTAGTGCAACACTGCATGCTCGCATGCAGTCGAATTGGGCCGGCACGACCGGGGAGGTACTTCTCGCTTACACGAGACTGGCGTAAAGTGACAGCTGTACTGTCGCGTTTCGTGCGGTGTGTAAGTAGCCGGTGGCCCATGGAGGTGGGAGGAGAAAGGAGGACAGCGCATCTGTATAACCTCTATGCGGATGTTTGTGGGCGTCGGTAGTCATGAAAATGGCTCCGGCTGCTCGTTATATCGTAAAAAAAAAAACCGCGACCCAGAGGCCAACCATTAAGCGGCCGCAGAGGACAGGGAGGACGGCAACAACACACCGAGAAACATTTTCTCCCGCGACCCATCCAAACTGCAGAGGCAAGAAAACTCCAACCCCCGCACCCCCCTTGGACGTATCCAGAGCAGGCCCATGGCCAAGCCCACTCGGGGCGTCCGCCCGGTTAAACGGCCTCAGAGGATATGAGAGGAGGGCAACGACACACCGTAACACCTCTTCTCCCGCGACCCCTCCTCCACGGACGCATCCAGAGCGGGCCCATGGCCAAGCCCGCTCGGAGCGTCCCCTCCTTGGATCCCTCTTGGTTCACTGTGGTGGCTCAAGCCACGGTTACTAAGTCCCCTCACCACGACAAGGTGGAGATCCGACGAGGCGTGCCCATAGCTGGTATCACTTACAATAACATTTGTTGTACGACTTTTCATTAGGTATTCACAATATTCTGTCCATACAAAAATAATATTGAATAAATTTTTTCGCCCGAAAATTATAATATCGTCTAATAAATCAGATCAACAAACCCGTGACGCGCGCGGGCGGGAAACTCGAGGGGGCGGGTGGTTTACCAGTTGTTCTGAAGTAATTTGATTACTTTGTATGTTTAAATAGCTAAACATTGACTTATTCCAATTACTGATGGGATAGCAAGTCGACTGAAGATGAATCATACGCAGGGCCGACATTTCTGTAACAGGCTTTTAGTAAGAGGTATTGCGGCGCTGCTGGGCAGCTGAATCGGGCCGGCACGATCCGCCCACCTTGCCCTAGCTGTCGCATTTCGTGAGGTTCGTTAGTAGCTGCTACCCATTGGAAGCCTATTGGGACGGAGCAAGAATGAAGGACAACACATCTGAATAATAATCTATACCGATGTCCATGGCAGTCGGTAATCACCAAACGGCTCCGACAGCTCATTTGTCCTCATATACTGTAAAAAAGGCGTAACTGCGACAACTTTTTAATGCGAAGTGTTTAATTAAGAGCGTTTACGCCTTCCAACGCAATTTGCCTTGAAAACAGTACTTTTTAAACACCTTAAATTCATGGACCACTTATCTTATATTATATGTTATATATTAATAATTGTAGGAAATTTTCTTGTCTAAATAGTTAGTTGAAAAAATATTTCAATTAATTTAGTATGTACGCATGATATCATGATTACTTATTAGAGGTTTGTTAATTTCCCTTTTAGCGTTAGTTTCGAAGCTCAAAATATCATAAAAGTACTGAAATATATAATTAGCAAAAAACAATAACCACTTGATAAGATCCTTGAGAGAATAGTTAGAAGAAAAAAAAATGGTTTTGGTATCTTATCTATGAGAAATTAAAATTAAAAAAATGTGAAATATTTCAAATTTTATATGTATTTTAAGACGATATACCTTATTTAATTTAATATAATAATAGCTTACCAATAAACTAGAGCAAATTCTTTAAAATCATGCATTTAAAGTTTTGATTATTGTATAGTAATTATTTTTCTGTAAATTTTTTAAAACGTCTCTCAAACACTGGTCGCAAACGAAATCAATTCAGTACGTGGATCATAGTGGGTTAATTTGACTATGGAATATACTAACATTATATGTATGCTACTCACACGGCGATCCGTATGTGCGGGTTTGAATTACTCATGAATTACATAAAACCACGTGCGCAAGGCGCAAACGCTCTTATAGAAGGCCTACAGAACACATAATCTTCTTTCGTTATTTCTAAATGACAATCATGCTATTATTTATATTTTCATTATTTTGGGAGTCGATTATATAACCCTAATGCTCAGCATTTACAATATCTTATTATTATTACATGTGTTTAACGATCAACGACAGTCGATACAGCCACAAGTCGGGTAGTAGGATGTTGTCTGAGTGATGACTGCCTCGTGGTGTAGCGGTAAGCGTATTCAACAAGGTCCCGGGTGCGAGTCTCGGCGAGGATCAAAAATTGTTATTGGAATTTTTCTATTTCTAATAACAGTCCGGAGTCAGGAAGGAGTTGGCGGTGTTACACCCCCGTGCCTCGGGGAGCACGCTAAGCTGTCGCGTCGGTCCTGCGCCTGATTTCTCTCCCGTCGTGTCGGACTGCCGTCCCATCGGAATATGAGAATTAGGGAATAGAGAGTGCGCTTGTGTTTGCGCGCACACTTGTGCACTATAATATTATGGCCTGCGCAGATGTCTCGTCTCTATACAGGCGAACGCTGTAGCCGAAATCGACTAGGACGGCATTACATTAATGGGATGTTACCTTGAAAAGCAGCTTCGAATATGACTGGGTCCAAGGTGGGCGGATGCGAGGAGACCACCGCCAGAGACGCGGCGAGACACGCGGCCAGCGCCACCAGCGCCATCTCATGCCACGCCATCGCCCATGCTCCGGCGAGCACCAACTGTCAACTAACAAAACTTTATGTTATTTATTACAGTATAGGTAAGGAGGCAAAAAAAATGCTCTTTTATGAAAATAAACAAAAGAATTCCCTATAGATACCGCGTTCTCGGAGTTTCCAATAAAAAATTTGGTTTAAGGTTAATAACATTTCGCAGTAAGAAAGTTATTAGAGCTACGCCTTTTTACACGCGGAATGCTGGGAAATCCCAATAAGTTTTTTGTAGTATAAGGAGGCAAACGATTCAAGATTACCGAGGCCAACATAGCGGTGCCTCCCCGGTCGGGCCGGCCCTGTTTGTCTACACACCTACATTCATGCAACGCGGCATTACCGTAACTAAATTGACAAATTGTACGTTTTCCCATGGGTTGCACTTGCATTACCCCGTGGTAAAAAATATGATAAATAATTAATGTGCGATGATAATGTAGCACTCAAATCGTGTAAGAATTTTTGAAATCGGTCCAGTACTTTCGGAGCCTATTCGTTAAATACGAACACAAACACACACACACAAACACAAACAAATATTTTCTCTTTATAATATAAGTATAGATATAATATAGAGGGTAATGATGTATTCTTCGTTTTACATTCAATGTACGGAGACTAATTTTATTTATTGCCCCCTGCAAACGAATGTTTATTTTGGTGACTTCCGACGCACATTACGGGTCAATTCACACCAAAAGCGCGGCGAAGCGCAGCGAAGCGAAGCGACGCGCCCGGTAGGGAAGGCGCGCGGATTCCCGCGAAGGCTCGAGGATTCGCTGGAATGCTCGAGAAGTCGCGGGCCTCCGCGAGTCTTGGTATTGTATAATAAGCAGTCGTACATTTGCACCAAATAAATAAGCTTTTCTTTATTCATTTCTAACACTTAATTGTTTGTTTGTGTGTTGTAAACACTGTATTAATTACCTACACTGCAAGGAATGAATGCAATGCTCGGGCGCAACAGCCGCGAGCGGGGAGCGGGCGCGACGGGCGGGATATTTCCAGCGGCCGCTCGCGACTGCGCGAGCATTCCCGAGAATTCCCGCGATGTCGCACGGCTCCGATTATGCAATTCCAGCGAAGTCTCGCGCATTCGAGCGACTTCGCGGGAATCCGCGCGTCTCGTTCGAGTTTCTCATGCTATAATAAGTATTATAATAATTGTTATAAAGTTGAAATTCATATGACACATAAACTGCGCTTCGTTTCGCTGCGCTTCGCCGCGCTTTTGGTGTGAATTGACCCTAACACCAACTCAACAAGCGGTTGCGATGAATTGGGCCGGCGCGAGTTTTAAAATATTATTACAGAAATACATATATTATGTACCTATACATCATATGTTATATAATATACATCTATGACCTAGACAGGATTCGAATCCGTGTGCACAGGCATATAGTTATGGCTATCGGAATTACTAACCGTTCTAACGCACGAAACGATGTCACTTCACGGCTGTATTATGAGAGCGAGAGGTACTCCCCCGGTACTTCCAGCCTGCAATGCAGCAATGGCACTAACTCTTACAAAAAAGGATTTAGTTTCACGAACAAAACTTTTTGTATGAACCCTTTGATTTTTTTGTACGACTACAACGAAAAATATTAATGAGTTGTGTCATGTCCATTCTTTCTAAGGTCTATGAATAGCGATCATCAAAATAATCTTAGATATTATTCTTTATCCAAGCATCAAATACATTGTGCCAATAAATGACGTAAATTTAGAGGCATCTATGAAAAAAATTGGCGCATTTGATCTGCAAATACGCTTAGCTCCACATCATATTAGTATGCGGATTTGCCGTATGTCCGAAGAGTGGCGCTCAATTATTGAATGTTTTTATATTTAGTGGGCGTGGCTTAAACTTCATTTTCTCAAGGTCATTGACGATATTCAGCGCCTTAAGGAGTTCTGTGACGAGAGGCGTTAAATGATACCACATAATTAGTGTATCATTTCCAGGTTACACATCAAAAATCAGATCAATCGGAGCAATAGTTAAGCTACAAAAATTTTTGAAAGTTTTTTATCACTTCGTACACGCTGTATCATCAGCTGATCGCCGACTTTGGTCGGCCGGGGACCGGGGTCATTCATCGTCATCGTCATCAAGGCCAACGTAACGAGAATGAAAACAAACTTTCAGGAGCAACATTTTATTTAAAAAAATATAAATTATATACAAGTTTCATTAAACTTTTTCGTTTCTAGTCGCCGTCGTCATCTGTCGTAAAGGAAAACGATTAGTCAGAAGATTTTGAATCAGCCGTATTTATCACAAAGTTGTCAATTGTAGTATAAACTATGTGGTCAATATGGCTATAAAAATTGTTCTCTACGTTTAAGATATGATCCACACAATTTTGACATTTCTCGGTAGATACATTTTGAAGTACTTTTTGTAGCAAATTTTTTACATCTTCAAAGTAAGGGCAAACCCACACGTACCACAACCACACGACGACCACAACCACACGACGACCACAAACACACGACGACCACAAACACACGACGACCACAACCACACCACGTTGTCGGGCTCATATTATTTTGTATTGAAAATGATTAAGACTATTCACACGCACCACATTTTGCAGTCATTATCGACCACTTGTGTGATACCGACATAATCGCAACGACGTCGCAACCACGTCGCAACCACAACGCAACCATCAGCGACACCGAGAACTAGTGGCCGACCACATCGCAAACACGACGTTGTGTCGACGCAATGACATTGCGAGCACGCCACGCTCTTCCCCGCTCCCCTTTATTCACATAATATTTCGGCAGTATCGAACTGTGAACTAAGTATGTCAGTATACGACGTAACAACATCGCAACGACAACGCAACCACATCGCAACGACAACGCAACCACATCGCAACGACAACGCAACCACATCGACATTGTCGGAAACACAACGCAACTACAAAAAGTTGCTGCGACACTATTCACACGCTGCTGTGGTTAACAGCTTGACTACATTTTGACGCTGCAATGTAGTGTCGTTATGGTATGTGTGGGTTGGCCCTTAAATGAGGTTTTATAGCGCGCTACGTGTCTCTTCACTTCAACCCACACAAGTTCAATGGGATTGAGCTCGAAATGTTAAGGTGGCAGTCTTAGGACTTCCACCTTATATTTTTCAATATTAAAAACCAACAAGAAACACTAACTAACTGATCAATATCAATAATTTCCAAAAATTGAAAAACAAATTAGCGACAATGAAATTCGTAATACCTTCAAACACAATCCAAACACAAATGTACTTGTTCACAAATTAAAAATGGCAACCGGCGCACAAAAAATTTTTAACTTCTGTACGGACCGCTACCCTGTAACGCGAATCAATATCTGTCTTTATCTTTCGTACGCAATAGCGAACGAAAGATAAAGACACATTCAGATTGACAGACACATTCAGATTGACAGACAAAGTCAGATTGTTTACGACTTTTATCACATTTCGTTGACCTTACTTTAAACGTGTATATTTTAATAATATCCACCTAGCCGAATTCGGCTACGGCGGTCGTCTCTTTAGAGACGAGCCAGATGCGCAGGACATATTATAGTGCACAAGTGTGCGCGCAGACACAAGTGCACTCTCTATTCCCTCACTCTCATATTCCGATAGGACGGCAATCCAACACGATCGGTGAGAAATCAGGCGCACGACCGACGGCTTAACATGCTCTCCGAGGCACGGGGGTGTATCATCGCCAACTTCCAGACTCCGGACTGTTATTAGAAATTGAAAAATCCCAATAACAATTTTGGTCCGACCCGGAATTGGAACCCAGGACCTCACATCTGTGATTGAACACGTTTACCAATAGACCTTTTATTTTTTTTATTATCTTTTTATTTTTTTTATTATTAAAGAGTAGGCTATGTCCATCAGTGATATTGTCGGCTTCTATTGATAAAAGATTTTTCAGATCGGTCTAGTAGTTTCGGAGCCTATAAATAAGAAACAAACAAATCTTTCCTCTTTATATTAATATATCTAGATAACCAAAGATAGATAAAGATGAAATAAATATGTTATTGAACGAACATACTAACTGTCATTTGTCAGCTGTCACTCTCATGCCTACGCGATGAGCGCTGTCAGAAACTAAAAATCAATAATCATAACAAATAATCAACCAACGATACGTTGGTCCTTTTACTTTGTGTGTTTAAACAAGTTTTTATTTGTGTTTGAACTTTCTAAGCTCATTTTATTATTTATAACTACTTTTCGTAGCTGTACTTT
>LUGF01050028.1:445591-461519 GCA_001625245.1 Calycopis cecrops
AACACACACACTTGATAATATTTTAATGTTGCTGATAGGTGATGTACCTTGCTGACAGGGCTGATCCTGTTTATGTTTCAAAATTGTATGCAATAATATGCGTCTTTTTAGGGTTCCGTATCTCAAAGAGAAAAAACGGAACCCTTATAGGATCGCTTTGTTGTCCGTTTGTCTGTACGTCTGTCAAGACCTTTTTCTCTAAAACGCGTGAAGGGATTAAGCTGAAAGTGTGTCAAATACGGAGGTCAGTTACGTCTTGAGGCCTTGAAAAAATCACACTTCTAAGTTAATGCAATAAAAAGTTATAACCATTTATGCACAAATTTTGTATGAAAACGCACTTTTTCGAAAATTTATAGGGTACTTCTCGTTGAGCTAGAATTCTGAAATTTGGCAAGAAGTAAGACCTGACAGTATACATATAGGAATAAATCTAAAAATTGGTAAATAAAATGTATATCACTGAAAAAATCATTACCAACTTATGCATGTAGTTCGTTTCATACCAAATGTATGCAAGTACCCGCATATATAAGTTTGTCAATTTGTCGCAGGGAAGTGTAATTTTCTCAACGTCTTTTGCTCATACCTCCCGTTCCTACGGAACTCGGTGTGCGAGTCCGACTCGCACTTGGCCTGTTTTTTATAGTATAAGGAGGCAAACGAGTAATCGGATCCATTTTCCTGAGTACTGACGCTAAAAGACATTCGCTTATTATACACTATATAGATGCGTTGTCCTCCTCCGTCCACCCTCCTCCATGGGGCAAGTGTCCAACGACTTCTCAATTTTGTCGGTGCGACTCGCGTGTGGGAGGCCGACACAACTGATTTTATTTCTACTATTATTACTAACTTTACTAATATTACTAGATACTATTCTTGCTACTCCACAAAACACAAGAACCATTTAACGTAATGTCCGCAGGTCGCTAGTACAATGCGACAGGCTAAAATTTAGGGGTTCATCCTATACTTAAATGATACAGGTGATAAGTTGATGATGATATTCACAGTTGATATTGTTGATAAACGCAGTGATGCAATCAAACAAGCGATTTCGCCGTGTGCATATTTTAACACTTATTTTATTATACTCATGATATCGATTTTATAGTGCGATAAATTGCGTACAAAACTATTTACAATTGCTAATAACAATGCTGATATTTCCATATTATATTAAGGATCTCCTTTTTTATAGAAATACGCATAAGAATGTATGGAAGCGTTTTCCTCACCTTTTATATATTTAAGATTATTGCTATAGAAATACATATAATGCATACATATATACCTACGCAGTTCTACAATAAAAATCTTAAATAACCATGACCGTGGAATTTGAACCCGCGGCCCCTGGCGCAGTAGTTCCGCTGCTATGTTACCACTGCGTCAGCCAATTTTGTATAAAATCAATGCAGATTTCTACGAGCGTCGGTGGCCATGAAAATGGCTCCGATTGCTCGTCACTTATACCGTAAAAAAAAACCGTTATTGCAGCCGAACTACACGAACGTGGCCAAGCACTGTAACTTGTGGCGCAACTACCACGACGTGCAACTGTCGTGGGAGGCGGTGCTGACCATAATCCTCCACTATCGGGAAAGATACGAAGAGCTAAGCCCACACCACGGACCCGGACACTGGAACGATCCCGACATGGTGAGGACGAACGTGTGTGTTCCGTGTATGAACGTGTGTGTTCCGTGTATGAAACGTGTGCGTTCCGTGTATGAACGTGTGTGTTCCGTGTATGAACGTGTGTGTTCCGTGTATGAACGTGTGTGTTCCGTGTATGAAACGTGTGCGTTCCGTGTATGAGCGTGTATGTTGTGCTGAGTGCCGTGTGTGAAATGAACATACTCATCGTTTTCACCTCTTGAAGTGAAACTGAGAAACCCTGGTTTTTTTTTATAATATAGGAGGCAAACGAGCATTCGAGTCAATGAGATGGTAATTTCCGACGCCCCCAGACAGATACTGCAATACCGGGGCTTTTGCATTAAGGTGAGAATATGATCTTTTCTTGAAGATCCCTAAGTCACATCGGTCCGGAAAGTAGTGCGCGGTAAGTGTACTCTGTGCACACCAATAAATGAATGAATCATTAGTCTTTTAACAACTTTAAAGTTATGTTTAATGTTTCTTAATAATTAAATATAAGTATAAGAAAGTTATCACATTTTCTGATTATTATTATAGATGTAAGGGCCCTCGCCTTCTAGTAGTGAAGCTGTCGCGCGTAGCATCGATATAGACGCGACGCGGTCGCTAGCTGTGTGCCCTCGTTTAATTTTGTAGCGAGCGTTTGCTAAACGCGCGACTGCATCGGTACAAAAAGTCGCCGTAGGCGAGGGGCCTAGTTTAAACTAGATGATAATAATATCTGTCTCATCTTTATGCCAAATGGCTAATCTTATTTAAAGGTCAACTACACTTACCTAAGTTTAGGATTCTAAATAATTTAGACCCCTTTCTGTTGTTTACGCAGGGGAATATATTTACTTATGATATCTATTAGCCCGGGTGGCCCCTAGTGCAATACCGACTAAACCCCAGCTCCTATAATTGGAGGATCCCGGATTTACATGTAACAGGATCTCTTCAGCGACACGCTGGCCTTTGTGAAAAGACCAGACTTCTCCTCTTTGGGCAGTGTCCGGCTGCCTTTAAACAGTCCCTACTATGCCGTCGGAACCATGCAATGGGCACCTGGTCCCAGAACTTCAAAGATGCCTCCAATGTGTCACCAATGTGACTCGCCAGTTGTTCCATTCCACACCGCCATCTGCGGATTTAGAAGGACGGTGGGAGACACTCCAGTTGAGCTGTTCTTGGTCTGGTTCTCCCACCAAGCCTGTTCGGTATGGCAGTCCTATCCGGCATAGCGTTGGGGAATACAGAGGCACGCAAGCCCACCACGACAGGGTGGCAGCATCTTCAGGGGGAAATTATTTAGAAACCTAATCTAGGAAATTAATCCCGCTTAGCAATTAACCGCCCTAAAAATTGTACTAATTAGGAAGTAAGTTTGGTGTCTGATAAGCGAAGACTACCCTTATTAGGATGAGTAAATATGCTCAGTGTAATTTACTCTTGCGATTAGTCTAGGGGTGTAATAAAGTATTCTGAGTATGGAAAGATTACAATGCAACTTCACGGTGGATCTTCAGACACGAAAGATAACATATTGATGTGCTGTTGTGAAAGATAACATATTGATGTGCATCAAAAGATGAAAAAGGTTAATGTAGGTTATGTAAGGGGGGGGGGGGNNNCGCCATCTGATGCGCCTCCAGTAGTTCCGCCGCATTCGTGTCGGGACGGAATGGGAATCCGGTCCACTCAGACACGACGCCGTGACTGGTCCGATAGAGGCCGGGCAGTCGCTTAAGGATGAGAAGTCTGGCCTTTCGGCGAGGCCAGCCTGTTGGGGTGCAGGTTCCCTTTACTAGATACAATAGACTTTTTTGGTGATATGACCTAATGGGTTCATAAAAAGGCGTAGGTAAATGCTTATGTACCCTAACAAAACTACGTTTCTACAATATACTTTTAAAACGCTCGTATTTTCTACAGCCTAAGAATAGGAACGTCTGCAATTTTTTTAGATCCAATTAAGATCTGCATTGCCAGTTAGACCCCAGCTGCATTGCAGCCTAGATGGGCTGGCACATAGTCCGTAGACTCCCGTCTCCCATAAAGGTCATGCAGATGGGTACGAGCGTGGGCCTGTCGCTCCGACTGCCCGTCCCCTCGGACTCTTCTCGGTCCCCGTTATTAATAAACATAGATTAACTTTACTCCAAGCATTAAACTAGTATCTGTCAAATTATCTGCCAAATTCTATAGTTTATTAATAAGGAATTTGTCAGATTGTAGTTTTATCTTAGGAGTAAAGTTAATGTATGTTAAATAATAAGGCTCGGTGTGTCCAGCTGGTGGTGGGCACGGGCCGGCTCGCCGAGGGCCAGAGCCGCGTGCAGTTGGGCGTGTACGCGATGCTGTCGGCGCCGCTGCTGCTGAGCTGCGACATGGACCGCGTCAGCGCGGCAGAGAAGGCGCTGCTGCTCAACCCACACCTTATGGCCATAGCGCAGGACCCGCTCGGCGTCATGGCGCGGCCCTACCAGGTTTGTGAACCGGAAACTCCTTTAACGTCACATCACATATCAACTCGGAAAGGGATCGTAACCGTATCACTTCGAGCCGTTTTATTCCTCCATACTAAAAGGCACACTAATGGAAAACGTAAAGTAATCGCCTCGCCTCGGAACAGGCAACGGAACCGCCATCAACGCGCTTACGGCGAGCCGTCAACCAGGCGCCAACGAGGCGTTCCTCCGCGCATATGGCTCGCCTAGGCGTAGCCGAGGATCGGCACCGCCTGGTTGACGCCTGGTTGACGCCTAGGCGAGGGTGATAGGGTTATGTTCCCTTTCCGAGTTGATATGTGTGCGGTGACTATTAGCGTGGCTTTATATATAACTTTTTGGGCATACGTTGACTTAAAGTATAAGCACATCGTTCATATCAGCTGGCCTATATATAAAAAGTCATGTAACTCAATAAATTAATTTTAAATGTTTTTTTAAGTTCCATGCACCTACAGTGATAACATTTCTAAGTCCCGACACCCCTAGTGTTCCCGGCTGAACTCGAATATTAACGTTCGGGCGTAAAATTTACTTCATATTTAGTGTTGTATAAAAATATTTAATTTTTTTGCTCGAGGAATGGAAATCGGCAAGCCCAGGGATTTTCTGCATATCATTGATGAAAAATTCTATATCAATTTTATTTCATTATTGTGCGATTATTTAGTTATATACATAATGCTTTTGGATATATATATCGTACTCTACAGATGTGTGCTCTACACTTATGTGCTTTACACGTGTGCATACGCCCGCACACATGTACATTAATTAATAAATAAAATGTGTACAATCATATCATTTACCTACTAAAACCATCTGTTATCATTACTTCTAGTGAAGTGACGTGCCAGGCCAGGAGGTATCTCCCGCTCAAGCGATTCAGCCTTAAAGTGAAAGCTATGCTGATACTCCAAGTGTCCAAGATTAATATAAAGCCAGACATTTGCCACTGCAAGTCATGTTCCAAAGCCAGACATATGCCACAGCCTGTTATATGACAAAGCCAGCCATCCGACAGAGCCAGCCATATGCCACAGCCTGCCATATGACAAAGCCAGCCATCCGACAGAGCCAGCCATATGCCACAGCCTGCCATATGACAAAGCCAGCCATATGCCACAGCCTGCCATATGACAAAGCCAGCCATCCGACAGAGCCAGCCATATGCCACAGCCTGCCATATGACAAAGCCAGCCATCCGACAGAGCCAGCCATATGCCACAGCCTGCCATATGACAAAGCCAGCCATCCGACACAGCCAGCCATATGCCAAAGCCCTCCATATGCTAAAACCAAAGCTAAGTCTGAAGATCTTTTGCAGACACCTTTTGCATGAAAATTTCAAAGGATTAATCCTTTGAAAGGTTTATTGCTGTCAACCCAAACTGTCAAATGACATTTTATGACCATTTTATGCTAGAATGTTCTTAAATCGAAAGAAATGTTTTAAATAACGACGATTTATAATTGAGGCAGTCTGCTAACATAGTTAGAGCAAGCTGTGTCGGTGTGACGTAATAATAGTTCAAGTGAGAAGAGTTTGCTTGAATTCCCGTTTTAATCTAACAGTTTCATTTCAAAACTTTCTCATCGTACAGTACTCATATTAATCCCTTGTTAATAAACCTGTCTGGTTTATTAACAAGGGATTAATATGAGTACTGTAGTCTCTTTTAAATGTGTATGATGATATGGTTATAAATTTATAATCACCCAAAAACAAGGGTGTTGATATGGCACTTGGTACAGGTAGTGCCATGCTACTTGTAGCCGAATTGGGCCGGCACGACCGGGTTCTCTCGCTCACTGACACCGCCGTGAAGTGATGTTTATGTCCCGTTTAGTGCGGTTTGTGAATACCCGGTGCCCCAGAGGAGAGAAAGAAAGGAGGGCAGGCGCGTCTGCGGAGATTATGCGACTGTGGGCGTTCGTTGTCACGATAAGGCGCCGATTGCTCGTTTGCCCGATTATAATATAAAAGTTAAAAGTTTTGTCTGCTTCGTGGCCTGGTGGTTAGCGTGTTCAACTACAGACGTGAGGTCCCGAGTGCGAATCCCAGGTCGAACCTAAAATTGGTTGCTATTTTTCAATTTCGAATAACAGTCCGTCCGACAGTTCACAATCTTCCGAGTTATTTTATAAACTAACGTTTTCTACAATCTTACGGTGACATAGATTTATGCACGTGTTAGTAATGGACAATGTACATGTGTGCGTGCGTGTGGTTGTGCAAGTACACTCATGTGAAGAGTACGATGTATATAGATAATGTACAGACTGAATATTTAATACGATAATGAAATCAAAATTGATATTGGATTTTTCATCAATGAAAGTCGACATTCAGCAAATCGCTTGGGCTCCATTTCACGTGAAAAAAAAATAAAACCAAGTGTACAGTGCGGCGATATCAAACGGTAAGTAAACATTTGTTTCAGCTTACGGGGTCAATCATCCTGTGGGTGAAACCGCACCTGCCGCGCAAGGGCGACGTGTATAGCTCTGTCTCTTTCGCGCTAGTCAATCTGTTTGGGAATCCGGACACCGTCTCGCTCACACCCGGCGAATATGGCCTCACTTCCACAGACGGTTACACGATTATGGTAAAATATTTGTTTGAAATAATAATTGGAGCTTTATTGTAGTACTAGCCGCGCCCCGCAATTACACTCGAGTTTCAAGTGCAAATATAATTCAAAGTTGAAATACCCTCACTTGTTATTCTCATAACCGTTTGGTTATATTATGTTTGGTTATGGTTAATTTCATATTTACGTAGATCGTTCCATCCGTTTTGGAGGAATACGATCACACAGTGGTTTTTATTAAGCAAGTTTAACTACGCCCTGGGTTTTACTCTCGTAAGTTTCGATGCGGTGGAATTTTTTAAATTCCAAATGACATTTATTACTTTTACAGTGTCTTAGTTTAATACACAAATATAAAACAATTAAAAATATCAAAAGCTTATTCGAAGTGGTTTCCATTGGCTGCAATGTAGTCCTTTAAATATGGGACCAGTTATCAATAGAAGCACGCACTTTTTCCAGGGGAAATTCTTCACTGCCAATCGATCGTATGGATTGTTTTAGGGACTCCAAATTATCATGGCGTTTAAAGCAAGCTGTACTCTCTATAAAACTGACCACAAATCATATTCATTAAGACCCGCTAGTTGTCCAATCCACAGCGCAATCTGCTGATTGAGAGGAACCGGTGGATGACTCTCCCCCAAAGCCTGTCCGGTATGGGTAGCCCTATCCGGCATAGCCTTTGGGATCACAGAGACACGGAAGCCCACCACGACAAGATTCATGGGACATCAAGCGAAACCTACTGAACGGACGTCCATGAAGTTTGGCACAGACGTAGATTACAATTCGGAATAACAAATTGTGTCCCGGCAAAATTAATAGGTCTCTTGATATAATTTGGACAGGACACAGGACAGCTAGTGCTTATAATAACTGTTCAATATATTTCGTACAAATAAAATAAAAATAAAACATTAAAACTTCAGGCGTTCCCGAAAACAGGTGTTAGGGCTAAGTTCTTTTTTATCCTAACAGAAGCCGGGGATCTGCCATTTTGCATGGCTCACTGCCGCCCAGATTTTTAACTAGCAATAATATGTACACTTCCTACATTTTTCATAACAGTAAACAGCCCGTACTTTATTTTTGTTTAATGTATTTTTTGTTACTCTAAAGAGTAGACTTATATTGAAGAGTCTTATATTGTTGTGTGTACTAATGATTACCTAAATGTTCTGCAGAGTATTACTACAAATAAATGTATATTATTATTATTATTATAAATACTCAATGATACTGTCTGTTGCAGGACATATTCGCTCAGACCTACCTGAGGAATATAACGTTGAGCGAGTCGTTGAAATTGACGATCCCCCCTGAAGGTAGGATTTTTTTAAATTTTTAAAAAATACTACGAACGTATAATAGGTACCATAGAAATAAGTTACTCCGATGTACCTGTGCAGAATACATATTTCTGAAAGGCGCGAAAATATTTCATCCAATCACCGGGCAATATTTTTGTACAGGAAATTCTTCATTCGCCATTGGTCAAATGAGAGCTGGCTGTATTGACATTCGTCAGTTGCTTAGCCGAAAGTCAGCTCTCATAGACTGTCATTCATACACACGTCAAAAGTCATGCAGCACAGATATCGCGAGCGAGATAGCATAAGCTCACGTCTTGTTATATTTTAAGCCTTATGAGTTGAAGAATAAGATTTTTATTGAATTGGTGTTATAAATCGATTAGATCGGCCTATGTTGCGCTCTTCTGCGCCAACGACGAAAGCCGATGTAACTTATTTTCGTGGTCTAATTATACATTAAAAGGTGAGCTATTATGTGTTGTACTAATGCTATTGGGTTGATTTGTTAGATCTTGCTTTATTGAGTCATAGGGACATAACCCATATCCGCATGTTGTTTAAACAATCTTAAATAAATTTTAAACACATTTGCAAAACTGCTTTTTAGGCATCGCTATCGGTTTATTTAGATTTTTTGGCTAAACAAAAAGACAACGCAGTCGGAGCCATTTTCATTCATTCATTCAGATTTACCCCCCCTCCTCCCTCCTCCACGGGCCACCGGCTAAACGCGACAGCACAGCCGCATCTGTCACTTTCCGCCGATCTCGTGTAAGCGAAAGGTACTTCCCTGATCTTGCCGGCCCAATTCGGCTATATGCATGCATGCAGCTTGGCACTACCTCTTCCTAACGGATTCATAGGTATCTCTAAAGTGAGCTGTTTTCGTGTTATTAAAAATTTATTCTTGAACTTTGTGGCGGGTGGCAAAGTACGGATACAAGTGGGTCGCGTCAAGAGCAAAATAAAATTTTATTGTAAAAAATAAAATAAAACAGGTTATTGTGACGAGTAACATCTTTAATAACCTATCGAAACACAAGCCGAACTAAGCGCAGGTCCAGCCTTCAGAACGACTGCCGGCATGGTGCCCAAAATGCAAGGAGTTTGATGATTTTTGTTTTGGCTGAAAATGAGTTAGTGAGTTTTTCAGCTTCGCGTTCGTCAGTTAATGAGTTCTTGCAGTAAACCGACGAATATAATATGTACATTAAAAATGTAACGTGCAGAATGAGAATTTATATAAAATTAGATTAAGTACTTACATAAAAAAAAAAATTATATGTTTGCACGCCGAAATGACAGAATATGTTGGAAAATCCTACTATGTGTACTTTACACTTATTTTGTACCTCGTCCATCCATATTCGAGCCAATATAAAATTCTTTCTTTCTCATTAAATAATAAATTATTTACTTTCAGATATAATATTATACACACTATATCCACTTTGATGAGTGACAAATGACTATACCGCCGCGTCACCGCACCACCGTGTGAAGGTACAAGTCCGAGACGGGCCGCAATACAACCACAGACGACACTGCGGTCAGCGGCTGTGGTTGCTATTATTCCTCGCGCGGCCGCATGCCGCCACTGCACGTGTCAGTCCACAGAGTACCTTTTACTGGTGCCTGTTGCTACGTGCCGCGACTGTAGGCGAGACTTAGCAGCTGCCGGTCGCAGTGTCGCCGCGCGCCGCGAATCAATTTCATTATTCATAGCATTCATAGAAGCTACTGGTGTCGCCGGCGGCGTGTGGTTGTCGCCCGTCTCGGAATTGTACCTTTATAGCTATAGGGCGTATACCTACTAGTGCTGTCGCTGCGCTTACCTGCGGCGCCGCAATCCGGTGTTGAATCGCCCTTACTATTATTTATCGAAATGCTCTCAAGTTGTAAATATAAATATAGTATTACAATTATTTGTCGTTTTATTTCTCAAGCTTCAGGCATTGGGCATTACGTCGCTTTGCATTGTTTGTTTTCATTTCAAAAGTTTTTCAGAATAAACTGTAATAGAAAATATATTATTCTTTGTTAAAGACAATAAGAAAAATCTAATTAAACCAATTTTTTTTTGAAAACCTTTGCTAACGTCATTTCGTTAGCAAAGGTTGAGGATGCTTTTTGGGTTTCTTAACTCAAAGAGAAAATGACTTTGTTGACTGTCTTTCAGTCTTTTTCTCGCAAACGCGTGAAGAGATCGAACAGAAGTTTATGTCAAAAACTGAGGCCTGTAACCTCATAATTTCTTAAAAAAATCATACTTCTTAATAAACACAATAAAAAGTAAGTTTTGTATGAAATTGCTCTTTTTCTAAAACCTAGGAGTTACTTACCGTTAACTTAGAATTGTTAAACTTAGCGAGATGTACTTATAGTGCCTACACATAGGTACAGGAATAAATCCGAAAACTGCTAAATTATAACTATATTATCACTGTTAAAACCATTGCCAAGTTATGTGTAGTTTGTTACATACATAATGTAAGCAGCTACCCACAAATATAGGTTTGTCAACTCGTATAAGTTCAAAGCTTAAAAGTTAGATCTTATAGATCACGAATCTTAAGAAAAGTCAGGCAAATCCTTGCTCTTGTGGTTCACCTCAGCTCTCGAGGAGATTCCTATACCTCTCGTTGGTACGGAACCTTCTGTGTGCGAGTCCGACACGCTCTTGACCGATGTTTTTTATTACGAGTGAATCTATTGAAATGTGAAACATACTTTTATTTTCAACTATTTACACAAACTTAAAAAAAGGTCAAACACATCCCTGCAGAAATTATCTTCCTATGCACATAGACATCTACATTATTATTGACTACTATAATTGTTGTTGTTAAGGCATGCTGCCTTAACAACAACAATTGTACTTTCGTTTGCCTTTTTCCCTTTCCCCCAATTCATTGAGCCACTTAAAACTCACAAATTGCTCGAGGCCGACAATCACTTTGCGGTTTTAGTATGTGCCAATTCTAATACTATTTTCAACTTCTCAAGAGCCAACCTTAAAAAATCTACAGTCTCAGTGAGGTATAGAAAAGCTTTTAAAGTATAAACCGGGGGAAATATTTGTACGACAGTTGGTATTACGGGGAACGTCGCGACCTGCGCCGACTTATCCCCCTCGCTGAAGGGGTGTGAAATGGCTTTTGTCTACTCCGGGGAGACGCATTAGCTGCTCTCAGCCTAGCTGTTCTATAACTACGAAGAATCAATAGCATAAAGTGAGCGAGGTACAAAGATTAGAATTATGGCTGCGAAACTAAAATCTCTGTGAATAGCGTTTCATTTTTCTCTCGGAAATGGTACTTTTATCCAGCTATTTTTAAAAGAAATTCAAGTATTCTATTATTGAATCCTAAAGCGATCGTGGATATTATCTATTATCTAATATATAAAATTCTCGTGTCACAGTTTTCGTTGCCATACTCCTCCGAAACGGCTTGACCGATTTTCATCCCGATATTCCCACGGGATCGAAAGTTACGCGGGTGAAACCGCGGGGCGCAGCTAGTATTATATATAATAATACCCGCAGGCAAATTAGGATTTAAGATAAATAATAGGTATTATCTACCTTTGTTTGGTCTCTATTGACTGTTATTTTAAATGACTTTTTTATATTTACGTTTGTTGCTTAATAGGCTAAGAAAAGTCGAAAATCTACGATCAGGTAAAAAATTGAGCAGTTCACAAATTCTTTTTTATGTTCTGGAAAACAATCTGAAGGTCAACACGTGCTACAGTCGCGGGAGGTGGGTGGAAGGTCCCATGTTTAGTACCGAGACAAAAACTTATGATGTTGTCGTTAAATATTTTTTCATCAAATTAATTGGACAACATTTTGCACAATTTAACATTTTATTTACACAAATTATTATATTACATTACACGCATTTTAGATGTAAAGACAAACCTTAAAAGTGATAAATTTGTATAAGTATTTTTTTTAAGTATTCGATTCTTAATGATTACCGACGCCCATGGATATTGACATGCATTGTTACATGGATGCACACCCTCCCCTCCTCTCCTATGTCACTTTATGGTGGTATCGCGTGAGCAAGTGGTACTTTCCCGTTCGTGCCCAAACCGATCCAAATACATGGCACCATATCTTACTAAAAAATCATTAAACCAGATTGTTTAGTATAGAAAACGACACAACTATACACATTATATTTATTAATGTATGTATGCAAGTATTAAGTATGTACCTTAGATTATGTATACTGTATACTACCGTTAGATTGGCGATGCTACTTTAAAGGCGAGACCAAAAAGCAAATGTCTCAGTGTGCGTTTGCGTATGTGTGCGAGGCAAAAAGTGCTGGGCCTTAATGTTCGATTTGTCGATAAATTAATGATTTTATGTCTTCCGATTCAAGCAAATTCATTATAAAGTGAATTATAAAAAACTACTTATACAAACAAAACCTGTTAAATTATTACATTTTTAGTTCCTTTTTTTGTATCATAATATCTAAGCGACTTCAAAAGCACCAATAGCTTTCTTCGTTTTTTTCTTCGGGGAAATGTCTAGAACAGAAACATTTGCTGTCGAACTACTAGGTACCGGCGATATATATATCTGTAGACATACGACGATACTCTGCGAATTGGCTTCTGGTGGTATACTTCCATGTAAGACGCTATTCTTTATTTAAATAGAACATTTACTATAATGAATACAGAGAAAGAAAGACAAGGGATGTTTCATTTCTATGTTACGAATAAAATCAATTCTGTATTGTAAGGTGCAACATATAAATAACAATATTAGACTTAAAGTCATTAGTCAACTTGGTTTTTATTATATTAAAATGCGTATAGGTACTGAGATACAAATATCATAAATTAAGACTCCACCTTGCAGGAGCGCTCTCGGCTCTCCATATTGGCGACTGACGCTCCATTACTATAGGGACATGATATACCCATGAGAAATTATACAAAAACAAAAAGAGGTTTAAATTTTATATTTTGCAACTAATTTAATAAAATAATAATAAGTAAGTAACATGACTTTAGTTTTATCAATTAAGGTGTTGATTTAATTTGATATGATTTAAAAACGAGTTACTATATCCATTACGTATTAACACTAAAATATATAAGTAAGATATACCGGCATAGGTAGCGAACCAGTTTCCACCTCATAGAGGCGTAAAAAGGTAGGTACGCCTGTATGAGAAAAGCATTTTTGTTCAAAATGCTTACTGCATAGTATATATAGTAGCATATTAGTCGGATATTTTCTGGGCATTCCTCTTAGTCCAGTCATTCGGTCGAAAAATAGGGTTTACCTAGAAAGTTTTCCGGGAGTTTTGAAACTGTTTTTTTTTTCCGAATCCGCTCTTTCCGAATTTCAACTTTACCACCTCGTGTCTCCACCGCTCGCGCCATCTTGAAAAAATGGTGCCTTATAACAGTTTTATGGGAATATCTCCTTTTCGGCGCATTTTATGAAAGAAACATTTATGTACAAAATTAGCCTACAAAAAAATTCCCACAATTTATGTTTTTATAATTTTTTTCTTAAAATCAATAGTTTATGGCGTACGAGCGTCGTCGCAAAGTTCATTTCAATAGACGTTTTGAAAAAAACTCATTTCCACAGTACCTATTGACTGGACTATTTCTGTTAATCATTTTTAGCCATTCTTGTTGAAGATTTTGACTTTGAGGAAATCTAAAACATAGTTTAATCTATAAAAAAATAGGTACATCGTATGCGTAATATGTATCTACTATTACCTACTAGTCTGTTGACATTATATCGATAAGAAGTTATCGATAGTGTCAACTGTCAATCTCTAAAATTCAAGGTAAATTACAAGAGGAATTCACGTATTTGTTATTATTTTAAGTCAAAGTCATATGCATTTACGGCATTGATATAATAAAATGTTATAAAATTTCCCATCTATTTGCGTATAAAACTTTAGTACTTAACAGTTCTCAAACATTGCTTTTAGAGGCCTAAAGGTTAATTACGTCTAATAAATACTAATTTATACTTTAAAATCAAAGATTTTTCTATATAATGAGGAAAATGTGCCGTTCATTACTTACGCTAGGCCGCTACAGGCCGTTAGGACGTATGTGAATGGTCTCGTATATCTATCTCGCTCTAACATACGTATACTATGCTCTTTCTCTATTGCATTGCCAATCTAATGTATACTTCATCTAAGTTCATCTAAGGTATGTACAATGTACATGTGTGCGTGGCGTTACCTTTTTTGTTGACGCAGGGGAATACATTTAGGTACGTATGATATCTAGGAGCCCGGGTTACCCCTAGACCTATGTCGGACTTGACACTTAGTGCAATACCAACTAAACCCTTGGGTGCCTTCAGCTGCTATAATTGGAGGGTCCATGATCTTCATGCAACAGGATTCCTCCAGCGACAGGCTGACCTCGGTGAAAAGGCCAGACTGCTTCTCCTTGGGGACTGTCAACCTGATTTGAACCGTCCTTCCTATCCTGACCCCTGAACCAGGATACACACCACCAATGTCCGATCCGAAATCGGAGCCGCCGTTTGTCTCAATCCACGCCGTCGCGCGTCGTCTGCTAATTCAGAGGGACGTGCGGAGGATTTATCTTCTGAGCTATTCTTATTCTGACCTCTCCCCCTTAGCTTGTCCGGTATGGGTAGCCCTGTCAGGCATAGCATTAGAGATCACAGAGATAGGCTAGACCCCTGATCACGACAAGGTCGCAGCATATTGAGAGGGGCACGTGATATTACCTACCTCTCACACAACGTTTAAGCGGTTGGCTAGATGACGTAAGGACATTTAAAACTAGAAGCGCCGAAAATTAAGACCCCCCTGAAACCGCCACCGTGCCGTCCCAGTGTATTTATTGCAAAGTTTCTTAGCAGATAACATGAAAATTAATATTAAAAATATTTATTATTTACTATATTATATTTATTTATTTATTTATTGTAATTATATATATTTATTTATAGTATTCATTGTTGTTACTCTTTGAAAAACAAAAATTTAAAGAATTATATTTTTATTACCCAAATATTTTTAGGTCTTATTAAATATTAGATCTTATATAGTAATTTTGGTGAATTACAGTGCAACAATAAAAGTAGCCGGTGGCCCCTGGAGGGAGAAGGAGGAACGAGGGCAACGCATCTGTATAACCTCTATGCTGATGTACCTATATGGGCGTCAATAGTCATGAACATTGGCTCCGATTCTCGTTTGCCCCCTCATTCCATAAAAAAAAGATTTACCCTGGCGAACAGACAAAGATGTATCACCTGTTTTTAGTACCTATATCTAAGAGTAGTGTATTATTCTTTTACAGTCTTCACAGTCTCTACGAGCTCTATTGAATGTGCCCACGATACTCGTATTTTTAGACTTTAAATTCAAATTCTAGTACAAGTGAAATAAAAAAGTTGCCTCATGTAACATTTCTACATGTATTGATGTAAGGCTCTATCAATTTCTTCACCACCCTGACTGGGTGGTAAAGAAATAGTAAATAAAAAGAAAAAAGGTGTGTGGTATATTATCATCCTTTGCAATGAAAGGAAATGCATTTATCACATAATTTTCATCTTCGTCAACAGCCATCCAAAATTTTTAACCATACTAAGGGCAGGCTTCTTCTCATTAGAAACTATTCGGCTGCTTCTGAACAGTCCCTACTACATCTTCGGAACCGTGCAATGAGGTAAGGTTCCTATCCTGACCTCTAGCCGTAGTACTCTAAAGGGGCACACCACGCTGCCGTCTGCTGATTCAGAGGTACCCCCTGGCGTAGCCTTGCGGTTCACATAGGCTCGTTAGGCCCCCTTCCCCGCCACGGCAAGGTG
>LUGF01050028.1:464402-482820 GCA_001625245.1 Calycopis cecrops
TTACTTACGCTAGGCCGCTACAGGCCGTTAGGACGTATGTGAATGGTCTCGTATATCTATCTCGCTCTAACATACGTATACTATGCTCTTTCTCTATTGCATTGCCAATCTAATGTACCTATACTTCATCTAAGTTCATCTAAGGTATGTACAATGTACATATTGTGTGCGTGGCGTTACCTTTTTTTGTTGACGCAGGGGAATACATTTAGGTACGTATGATATCTAGGAGCCCGGGTTACCCCTAGACCTATGTCGGACTTGACACTTAGTGCAATACCAACTAAACCCTTGGGTGCCTTCAGCTGCTATAATTGGAGGGTCCATGATCTTCATGCAACAGGATTCCTCCAGCGACAGGCTGACCTCGGTGAAAAGGCCAGACTGCTTCTCCTTGGGGACTGTCAACCTGATTTGAACCGTCCTTCCTATCCTGACCCCTGAACCAGGATACACACCACCAATGTCCGATCCGAAATCGGAGCCGCCGTTTGTCTCAATCCACGCCGTCGCGCGTCGTCTGCTAATTCAGAGGGACGTGCGGAGGATTTATCTTCTGAGCTATTCTTATTCTGGCCTCGCCCCCTTAGCTTGTCCGGTATGGGTAGCCCTGTCAGGCATAGCATTAGAGATCACAGAGATACGCTAGCCCCCTGATCACGACAAGGTCGCAGCATATTGAGAGGGGCACCTGATATTACCTACCTCTCACATAACGTTTAAGCGGTTGGCTAGATGACGTAAGGACATTTAAAACTAGAAGCGCCGAAAATTAAGACCCCCCTGAAACCGCCACCGTGCCGTCCCAGTGTATTTATTGCAAAGTTATATATGAAAAGTATAACATGAAAATTAATATTAAAAATATTTATTATTTACTATATTATATTTATTTATTTATTGTAATTATATATATTTATTTATAGTATTCATTGTTGTGTTACTCTTTGAAAAACAAAAATTTAAAGAATTATATAATTATTACCCAAATATTTTTAGGTCTTATTAAATATTAGATCTTATATAGTAATTTTGGTGAATTACAGTGCAATAATAAAAGTAGCCGGTGGCCCCTGGAGGGTGAAGGAGGAAGGAGGGCAACGCATCTGTATAACCTCTATGCTGATGTACCTATATGGGCGTCAATAGTCATGAACATTGGCTCCGATTCTCGTTTGCCCCCTCATTCCATAAAAAAAAAGATTTACCCTGGCGAACAGACAAAGATGTATCACCTGTTTTTAGTATATCTAAGAGTAGTGTATTATTCTTTTACAGTCTTCACAGTCTCGACGAGCTCTATTGAATGTGCCCACGATACTCGTATTTTTAGACTTTAAATTCAAATTCTAGTACAAGTGAAATAAAAAAGCTGTCTCATGTAACTTGTACATTTATTGATGTAAGGCTCTATCAATTTCTTCACCACCCTGACTGGGTGGTAAAGAAATAGTAAATAAAAAGAAAAAAGGCGTGTGGTATATTATCATCCTTTGCAATGAAAGGAAATGCATTTATCACATAATTTTCATCTTCGTCAACAGCCATCCAAAATTTTTAACTATACTAAGGGCAGGCTTCTTCTCTTTAGAAACATTCGGCTGCTTCTGAACAGTCCCTACTACATCTTCGGAACCGTGCAATGAGGTACGGTTCCTATCCTGACCTCTAGCCTCAGTACTCTAAAGGGGCACACCACGCTGCCGTCTGCTGATTCAGAGGTACCCCAGGGGGTAGCCTTGCGGTTCACATAGGCTCGTTAGGCCCCCTTCCCCGCCACGGCAAGGTAGCAGCATCTTTGGGAGGGAGGTCACCCCTCCACCCCTGCAATTTCCGAGAGTAGGTATTCACTAAACATGAAATTATTGTTTCAAATAAGGGTGGGACAAAAATGACCCAGCGGCGGTTCTAGGTAAAACATGTTATAATTTATTAAATATTTAAGTTATATAATTAAAAGTGGTCATAATCGATAAAATACAATAAATGATTAAAAGTCAAAAAGTTTCGTCAACCTAAGTGTAGAAATAAAAAAAATATGTACGATCAAACTTGCGGAAGGGACAAATTTGTCATGGCGGCGCTTCTAGTGTTAAGTGACGCGGGGAAAGGCATGAACAAGCCGTCGCCAGTCTCAAGGGGGTCTAGTGGTATGTGAGCTTACGTCACGGGAGCGCCAAATACGTACCGAGACCGTCACCCCCGAATGCTCCACTAACTTTGAGACAGTGCAATAGTTTGAAGTTGCAGTCCGACTGTTCCTTAATTGCTCTTATCATAAGATAGGTACATAGAACAGTGTAGATTCAATTTGATCCGCTTCTTCAATTCGATCTTTGAAACCTATCGGGATAATTTGATTCGTCCTATCGGGATAATTTGATTCGTCTATTGTGCATGACTCAGCCCCACACCCGCGACAAGGCGCCACCCATGTGGTGTAAGTATGTACATAAATCAATACAGTCCCCATTTAGATCGTGTCGTATGAGACGTACTTGCTTTTAGTCCTTTGTTGACAACAAAACTACAATTACAAATATCGTAATGGAAAATTGAAATTCTCCAGTTCGTCGCAATATTTTTGAACAAGTCTATCGTACAGAGTTAATTTGTTTCTGTGATAGGCAAGGCATTATTGTTCAGATTTAGGTAGTCGTGTGTTGGATCGGAGCGTACAGTTCGACCCTCTAAGAGGCTTACGTCAATCGATCTATTGACCTGATTTTTTCCTCATATATTAAAACCAAATCCCTGCCATGGATATGTTAAGACGTGTGCGTGATATCAGCAACAAACGACATTTAATTATTTCTAAAACAGACGGATCAAACAGCGAACGTAATGCCATCGCCTCTACCATCACTACTCGTTGGTAGGTACCTATGTTCTATATCACAAAGAGTGCTGCCTTCCCGACTCTAGTGGTACGCATGTTCAACCAGAGACATGAGGTCCTGGGTTCGAACCGAAAAGCGTTGTTAAGATTTTTCAATTTCTAATAAAGGTCCTGAGTCAGGAAGTTGACGGTGTCTTACCCTCGTGCCTCGGAGAGAACGTTAAGCCGTTGGTCCTGCGCCTGATTTCGTTTCGGTCATTTCGGAGTGCTTATTCGAATATGAGATAGTGAGAACAGTGGAAAGTGTGTGGGTACTTGTGTCTGCGCACACACTTGAGCACTGTATGTCCTGTGAATCTGACTAGCCTTTATAGCCGCCGTCGAAACGCGGCTAGGACGATACTTGAACTATGACGAATCAGACTCTTACTTAACAGCACCTAGAAGCATTGCCAATAAAGATTCAAAGTAGAGAGAAGCCTTTAGGCCCTTTAAATCACAGATAAAGCACGTTCTCTCGCGTGGTGCAATTCTACAATCGTTGACACACTTTCGACTGTGGTCATTCATTATATGCACTTCAGTGGTTCCGGTTCATGCGAGTCAAAGGAAACTCGGAAACGTTCTCAGAACGGCTCACGTCAAGTGGTACATTATATACTCTGACTTCATTAAATGAAATGAAGATCGTTCAATTTTGCGGTCCACGGCGCGAAATCATGGCTGCGCCTCAGATTATTTGAAGAAATGCTTGAGTTAGTGCTTTTGGGAGAAGTTATAAAAGGGAACATTTACTTTTCGAGGGCACAGTGACACCAAAACCGTTAGATAAAAATCAAAACCAAAACCAAAACCGTTAAATAAAAAGACATCTAAAAAGAATGACGCCATAAAAAAATAAAAGAAGAATAAGAGTGACGCCAGTTGTGAGTGACCAACGGCAATGACCTTGGCAATTACATTGATATAAGAATTATATTTAGTCAACCCGGCAGCCGTTGCCTTGTCATTATTGGAAATGTTGCCATGGTAACGTGGCCGAATTGTCAATCCGTTATTTTGCCCTACAATAGTGTATTTTTTTTTAATTTTCATTATATATATTGATAAACTATTATAGCCTATGTACCTACCTATACAATATACCTATTAATACCTATTAAACAAAACAAACTTTCATCAAAATCCGTCCAGTAGTTTTTGCGTGTGCGCCGCACAAGACAGACAGAATGACGTCTTCTACATTTTTATTATACCTATGTACCTATAGATGTTTTCACTAGGAATAATAACGTATGCCTAACCTCCAACGTGCGTACATAAGTAAGTACACATACATTTGTCCTACCCCGGATTACAAAGAATATACAGCTTTTTCAATACATATAATACTAGCTGCGCCCCGCGGTTTCACCCGCGTTAATTACGACATCATGGAAAATCATCCCAAGGCATCCCATAGGAATATTTTTTCGGGATAAAAACTCCTATTCTATGTGTTAATCTAAGTTACTCTCTATGTGTGTGCTAAATTTCATGACAATCGGTTCAGCAGTTTTTGCGTGAAGGAGTAACAAACTAACAAACAAACATACAAACTTTCGCATTTATAATATTAATATGATTGTAACCTTGATACATACTTATTAGAAGATTTTTTTGGCTTTTCGTTGTCATAGATACGTGGAACAGTAATAAGTTTCCAGAGGGAACCGAATATATGTGATATATAAGCTACTATCAAAGACCATTTATCTTAGCGAGTGCTCGGTGCCCGCGATTTATCATTTTTAAACTGGCCGGTCTGGCAGGACGCCAAACATTTTCATGCAAATAAGTTAAGGATTTAGTACAACGAACCTCTTAAATATTTTTTTATTTGTAATGTGAATAGTAGGAAATGTTAAAAATGGCCATAAATAATTAATAAACATGAAAAAGCTACGTGTTAAGCATAATATGTTATCACATTGTTTTTTTCTTTTACCTACTTAAAGTAATATTAAACTAAAGTAATTTTAGTCTAGATATAGGTAGTACGAAAGACCTGCAGCAGATTTTGATATTTCAAATCGTCCTGATTCATCAATGGGTGACAAAGGATTCAATAATGCAATAGTATTGTAGATAAAAGAAAATAATAACTGGCTTCTATATAAATAAACAAAACTTTAAGTACGTAAAATACCTAACTCATGCGCTATTTACAAAATGAAACACGAAACAGTAATGTTATGTTACAGTGACATACGTCACCTAGATGCCTAAGATAGTTTATATAATATATATTCAGTACAGCCCCAGAGGGCGTTGTGTATAGATGGTGTGTGTCACCCTGATCGTATCGTGTATATCATAAGTAATGACCTGGTTTATGTATGTGTGCCTAATTACCATGCATGTACACAATCACACATTAAACAAGTCATTTATAGAATTTGTGTTTTATCCGGTTTGTTTACATACGTTTATTTCAGAAAATGTTAAATCAATTAAGATACAGCTTTCACTGATTTATATTGGCAATTAATAAAAACACTAACTATTGAATGGACAAAGTGTTTCTCTATCTGTTGTCGATAGAAAGGTAATGACGATTTGAGTACGCGAGTATAACCGCGAGGCAAAATTAGTTTTTAATGAAGTGTAAACGCTCAAACGTTTCTGTAAAACTAAAAAGCATTTTTACTTATTTTGTTAATAGTTTTGGTTGAATTGCCGCAACATTGTCTGACAAAACCGCTTTAGGGCCTTAAAGTTTAATTATAACGAGTTAATTCGAGCTCCCAATAGGCAATGATAATATAACGCTGGGCTTCTATTTGCGACATAAACGTTATTAAAGGCCCAGATATTATTAAACTTCAGTAGTCCCTGATATTATTCATAACATAGGATTATAAACATTTGTTTCATTGAGCAACCTGCAGTCGCCCATAGAAGTACACAAACTTGAGTCTTTGCAGGTGTGTTGCGGGCATTTAATAGGAGCCTTTTTTTGACGAGCTCCTAGTCGTGTTGGGTCGGGAATAAAGAGGGCGCATATGGTTCAACAAGGATGTTTTGCACGTAAGAAATTGTACCTAAAACGCACAGCAGTGGTCCTACAAACATGACTGTGGTGACGGTGGACATGGGTATCGGTGTTTCATTTAGGTTTATGTCGCAGCGAGGTCAACGGCCTTCTCTCTGCGATATAATAAAATATATTATATAGGTAATAGATTTCTTGGAATTCGATATTTAAAAAGAGTAGTACGAAAAAATGTGGCAAATAAAAGTGGGAAACATATCACACTCAGCACACTCTATGCTTCACGCCGCTTACTTTTTGTCTCTTGTGCATCTTTCACTTCGGAATCAATTCGTTCTTAAGGCGTATAGGTACTCTAGTTGCATTTCAGCACTCATATATTTTTAACTATAAAGGTGACAAATAAAGGTGACAGATAGGTAGCATGAAGCATGAAGGTGAATAATTGATCTCTTTACTGCCCCTTCTAATGAGTATAAGCTGAACAGAACACTGGACTAAACGTGACAGCATAGCCACAGTTCTCGTTGTTCACGTGAGCAAAGTGTTCCGTTTGTACTATACCGGTTCGTCTATAATGTTCAATGTAATGTAATGTAATGTTAATATGACTCACAATGTAGATATAATATGAAAATACTAAGGTAAAATCAACACCCACAAACGAAGCATCGTCGTGCTCACAGCTCGTTATAATAAAAAATAAGTAACAAATTATACCGGTGGACGTCTATCTCTGTTTACGCTGAACAATCTAGTGAATATGGATGAAAGTTAGCAAAGCTAAAATAACATGGCCTAAATGTTATCTCGGAAATATCACTGGTGCCTATGAAATGGATATTTGTTAGTTTTCGAAATTAAATTGAAGCCAGATACTAGTTTATATTTGCATGTTACCTACGGGTTTCCGCATTAATAAGACTAGCACAACACGGTACTATAGTGATATGAACTCCAAAATACAATAAGATCTCTTTGTGATAATCGGAACAACTAAATAATTATAAATACTTTTAATAGCTTATGACATCTGTGGTATTAGTCCATCCGAGACTATTGCTGTGAAACGTCGGGAGTACAAAAATTTACCGCGAAAAAATCCATAAAAATATACAATGAATAAGATTAAGCCGTTAAACATAGTTACGGTTGGTAAGTCTAGTCTGGTCTGGGAGATTTCCCACAGTATATTTAAGTAGTCACAACTACTTAAATATACTGTGGGAAATCTCCCAGTGGCATAATAATACTAATTATGTGCTTCTATACAATGCAATATTATCCTATTATGCGTTAACATAGTCAGCGACGCAGTTTGGTGTGCTCACTCAATCTTGCAGATGCTGTCCTCGAGTTCAGAGGGTTGTCCTGTTGGTGCTCAGATGCTGAAAATGTCCATGGTTCGAAAAGATTTTGCCTCCTGGAGTATCAGGATCGTCTGGAAGGACAGAATCTCCTCGTGCCATAAACATACGCGTCTGGAGGATCAGGATAAGTCTTCATTCCGTATAATTGCCGCCGAAACATCGACCTACTCCACTAGCGTCTAAATCTTAGTGTGTGGTGGCTTGGTAGCGTGCTTACTCGTTAGCGCCCATGTCTGTCGGGCTGCTGTTACCTCCCAGTCTCCTCGTTTCCAGCTGCCGCTGGTTCATATCCGGCTCGATGGACCAAATATAAAGTCCAGTTTCGTTTACGAGGGTATTGTTCTCATTCGTATTGGTAATTTTGTATTCATATCACGTGAACAACGGCTACACACAATTTATTGAGCAGTTTTGATTAAACAATAATATTATTTGATACAACAATAAAAAAATGTTTTTCTGTTGTTTCGTCAAACGTTATATTCTAAGAATGCAAGAAAACTAACTAAACTATATATTATAGTATATTCACTCTTAAAATAAAACAGATAATTTAAAATTTGAAAATCTGCATGTGGATACTAAGAAGGGCAAGCGGTGTGGGCAGAAATCTGCATATTACCTAAGTCACATATAGCTGCATGCATACGCTGCATAGTGATCATAAAGAAGTAGATAGAGAGTTTAATTTCTTAATAATATTAAGAACATATTATGTTAGTTGAGATTGCTTTGTATGAACATTGTCCATCCTTTTTTTATGATATAGGGGGAAAACGAGCAGTCAGAGCCATTTTCATTACACAAATAAATAAAAATGAATAAATAATTAAAATACACATACGAGGTATGGCGACTGAGCTCTGGGAATTTATCATTAAAATCTATGAATTTATTAACAGACAAAAATTTAATACCAGCTTTTATAAGAGCGTTTGTTTAACTTTAAATAACCATTTCAACGTTCCATGCACGACATTAATACGTTTGGTCTGATCACGTTAATACGTTACAGTTGTCTTTTCTTTGTTATTTATTATTTGCTTATATCTAATTAAATAAAATATTTTGTATTTCTTAACGAATTCAGAGAACTTTATTGCTGTATTATTGTCATTATCATATCAGCGTCAGCCATTATCCGTTTATGTCAAAAATAAGCCTATATTTTTTTCTGAAATTTCTGGGCCATAGTTTTACGCAATAACGTCATAAAATTTCATGAGTAGATCGGACGCATGAGCCCATGGAGTAGAAGAAAGATAAACGCGTCACAAGCCAAATACTTAGGCCAATGGTGCCACTATACGCTTGTTCTACGCTCTCGCTTGGATGCGTTAGGTAAGGTGAGGATATATCCGCGTACGTGCAGCCGGCGCTCATTCATAATATTACTGTATCACGTTAATATCTTATATCGTAATAAAATATAGCATATTTTGTAATTTAAAAAATGTAACTTTCTGTTTAAAAAATAATTTTCATTATGGGAACAGTATTTCCGAAGATTACACTTCAAAAAAAGTTACAAACTTTACCTATTTATTATTATTTTATTAGTATAAATGAATATGTAACCAATTAACATCCCGCCTATTTCGCCGGCTATTATAAAATAAAAGATAATTATTTATTATTCCTCCTTTTCCGACAAAACATTAAGAACTTATTACTCTTGTTTGATAATTTCTTCGTACTATCTTTTGTACTGTCACTGAACAGTCCTGGCTTCAATCAGAAGCTCTGCCTCGTACAAAACGTGCTCAGATTAAACTCAGGAATAGATAAAAAAGATGATAATTCCCGTAATCCTCCGCACGCTTCTCGAAGCGATGACAATACAACTCTGATAATATAGTTACGTGACTCAGATAGCGGGATAATTCCTCTATAATCTACCTCCATATTGTGAATACTCGTCTCCTTTGTTTAAATTGCGAGTAGAGTGAAGATTCGTAAACTTTCTTGTTTAATTATTCCGTTTGCTGTCGGAATACCGTAGCACGTAGCTAAAGGGTTACGGCGTAGCAAGTGCTACGTAAATGGAACTTTTCGTAGAATTACGATTCGTTTCTTTACAAAAAGTAAGTACATTTTATATTAGACTTGCTTAATCCTGCGGTTTCAGTAACATAGAATCTGTTCCGAAATCCTTCTTTTTCACAGCAGGCAACCGACTTCTCATTTGCCGCCCCATTATATAAAAAACTGACAACTGCCTTCCATCATTTTCAACAACTCGTTGACAAATACAATTAGTACATGCAGTACTTTGTAATTTTCAATAATTCGTATACGAAAAGTATTTTGTATTTTAAAATAGCTTGATCCATACTTTAACACGCTACACGTTGAAAGCAAATTCAATTAATATTTATGCGAGTGTTTCAGTAAAAAATGGCCTGGCATCATTGATTGAGTTGATCACCGCGCGAGGAAAGGAATTTAATCAGTTCATGAATGTGCGCTGTCCTGTATTTACCTCGTAAAAGCCCTTATCCGATCCGGAGTCCGATCATATTCTTGTCTGACAAACGAGTTTTTATGGCTATCAATATATTATGTTCACAAACTACAGATGCAAATACAGTAGTATTTGATTAAATTACTAAAATATCATGTATTAGGGATTACATTAGAAACTTTGTGAGAAATACACGCCCAAGATCACAGGACGTAGGTATTAAATGATCTTCGAAAATCACAAAGTACTCCCACAAACTAAATTAGTGTGATAAATGAGTCACAAGCCATTAAGCTAATTAATATTAAACCACGTCACGCCATGTGTTACAGCCAACGCTGCCTTTAGGATAATCTTAGCAAAGTTTCCAAGTTACAAAGAACTTCTACGGTACTCACTAAGTGTTCTCAAATGTTAATAGAGTCGAATTTATATGGTTCTCTCCCCCGATCTGGTCTTATGTATTTTCGTTTGAGAAATGTTTTCCATGGTATTTGCATCAGTAACAAATTACTAGCCTGTATGCCCTTATGCCCTTATTAAAATGTTTGTAGTTTGTGAACTGTTTGTGTTGAAAAATACAAAGTGCACATCTCATAACAGTTATTTAATTATAAATATATGCAGGAAACATACATAAATGTATAAATAAATAAAATCTTTATATATGGAGAAGAATATGGTATAAGGTAGATTTTACAATATTTTCAAGTAGGTACTCAATATTCTGCATATAGTGGCGTGCAAATAGTATATATTACTTGATATTATATTTGTTAATTTATTTATATACTACTACTAAAATCATGCACACAATAATTATCATTAATTATGGCATACAATTTAAATAAAACACTAAAATAAAAAAAAAAGTTATAAACATTCTAGAATTATTAATAACATATAGGTATTAAAATAATGTAAATATTACATTCACAATTATTACAGTAATACACAATTATCATTCAGGTATTCATCAAGAGTGTAGTACATCTTATTAAGCTATTAAGCAACCACTTAAACAATTCTGTTTTAAAACTTTTCCCCGTAAAATAGGCAATGTCCCCTGGTAATTTTTTACTTAATTAATTTATAAATGGTCACTGCCATACAATACGCGTTCTTGCTGCACATTTTAAGTCTCTGTTTAGGAACATTGATTTTATGACGTCTGCAACTTCTGATGGTAATTTCGTTTTTCAATTGGAAGTACATATGTAAGTTATTTCGAACGAATACTCAGATATCTAATAAATATTGACATGGGAGTGGAAGTATACAGTACTTTTTTAATAATGGTTTGCAACTATCTAAAGAGGTTGCACCGCACAGTGATGTCATGCATTTTTTCTGCGCACGAAAAACTCTGCTAGCGTCAGCGGAATTACCCCATATAATTAAACCGTATTTTAATATAGAGGACACATAACCGTGATATGCCAATAGTGCTGCCTTAGTTGAGACTGTTCTTCTTAGATTTTATAAAGCAAATATATACTTTTCCATATTAATGGTTAATTTGTTTGTATATTTTCTCCAGATACAGTGTCGATCTATCTGTACTCCTTAAAAATTGTCACATCTATTTCATCAATATGATTACCATCGTATGAAACTTTTAGATTATCGCGAATAGTGTTATTAGGGTAAATTTGGATAATTTTGATTTTTACAGCATACATACAGACACACAAAATATTTTAGAAATGAAACATAGAATTTAGTTTCACACACACTAAGAAAGTAAATGAAGTAAGTTATGTTGCGAATGCCGAACCCTTTGCTGAACCATAAAACTTTTTTAATTTCAAAAAATGAGTCGATAAAATTAACTGCGAGAATATTAATTCCTTGTCTGCGGAAAATTGTTTTGCGATTTGTTAATCTTCGAATTGTTCGAATAACGTAGAATCATTAAATTTCAGTCGGGCCAAAAATTTTGCCGGGGTTATGAATTTCTAATATTATTTCGGTGTCATTAATCTGTTAATTTGTTACGCACACTCCTGTGCACTACAGTACAATATGTCCTGCGCACCTGGGTTGTATCTGTAGAGATGGCCTCCGCAATCAACGTTCGGGACGACACTTAAACTACATATATACTAGATATTGCCGAAGAAGATTCGAACTAGAAAGAACCCTTTAGCTCTTTTAAATCTGAGATACAGCACGTTCTCCACCGCGCGCTGCAATCCTGCAATCATTAACACACTTTCAACTCAGTGGTCATTCATTATATGCAGTTAAGTGATTCCGGTTCATGTGAATCGACAAAGGGAACTCGGAAACGTTCTCAGACCGGCGCTCATCAAGTGGAACTCTGCAGTACATCAAATGAAATGAGCGCTCGACCTGGCGTCAGGGGAGATCACAGCCGTGCCACAGATTATTTGAAGTTATGCCTGATTTAGTGCGTTTGGGAGGAATTGAAAGAGGGAACTTTTACGATTCGCGGGCACAGTGACACCAAAAACCAATAGATAAAAAGAAACACAAAAAATACTAATTGCATTTCGTGTGGTGTCTAAATATACGGTGTCCCCCTTATACTATTAAAAAACCCCTTATACTATTATAAAAAATAAGAATGACCCTAGTTGTTATTTTATGATTTAGTGCGTTTGGGAGGAATTGATAGAGGGAACTTTTACGATTCGCGGGCACAGTGACAACAAAAACCAATAGATAAAAAGAAAAACAAAAAATACTAATTGCATTTCGTGTGGTGTCTAAATATACGGTGTCCCCCTTATACTATTAAAAAACCCCTTATACTATTAAAAAAAATAAGAATGACCCTAGTTGTCAGAAATTATAGAATTGCTAGTCAAATTAATTGATTTAAGAATTACTAGTGATCGCCTGTAAATCGAAATTAGGTCTAAGTGAAACTTTTTTGTGGATAAAAAGTAAATATCATATTATGACATACTATGTTATTGTAACCACGCGCCACGGTATTCAAATTGAGTAGAGTTTTCAACACCGCAAAGGACACATAGAAACTTCATCATCACAATAGCTATGTGTCAATGAGTCAAATACTTTACGTAGTAAAGTTTTATTTATTGATTAAATGTACTTTATTATTTTTATTATTATAAAATATTCGCGTTCTGCACTTCTCACACACATGAACTATAAGTAGACCAAATTTCATACTCCTCCATCCGTGTAATTTTCGTAAAAAGGGATCCGAAGTATTAATACCTATATATATTTTTGAAATGTTACGACCAAAAATGATAAAGTAAGCGACCTCTTATGTGCATACATAAGTTGGTACACATACGTTTTTCCTACTCTGGATTACAAAAACCATACCTCATACTTAGTTACCTTCTTACCTAACTACTAGTACTTACATAAGACTTAGTATTTTAGCTCAATTATACCTGGAACATTATAAATTTCCTGGAGGAATCATGTGATATATAAGCTACTATCAAAGACCATTATCTCAAGCGAGTGGTCAGCTCCTGTGATTTATTATTTTTAAACTGCCCGATCTGGCAGGAGGCCAAACATTATCATGCAAATAAGTTCTATAAAGAATTTAGAACAATAAACCCCTTAAAGTCATTTTTTATTGTAACATGAACAGGAAGGATAATTAAAATATAAGATGACAGGGCCAATTGGAAGAGACTCCATCGACAAGAGCTTAAAGTTAAAGTCTTAAGTTAAAGAAGAAGAAGTTTACGTACGCTACCCAGGAGCCTGGGTGGCTTGACAGAGTACAGTGTCAGGCTCGGCAATTGGGGATTGCCTCTTCCGTCTAAACCCCTGCCTTCAGTCACTTTAATTGTAGGAAATACAAGCAGCAGGATCCCTCCAGCGACAGGCTGGCTTTGGTGAATAAGCCAGACTTACTTATAGATTTTGTTGCTTGTAGATCCAGGACTCTCCTATTATACCGGTACCCGGTTGATCAACACAGGCTCCTAGACAGCGTGCGTAAAAGTATTACGCTCCTCTGCGATACCAAAAAAAAGGTAGTACTAAAAGCCTGCAACAGATATCATTGTTTCAAATCTTAACGAATCATCAATGGGTTTATAGATAATATAAAAAACTGGCCTCTGTATGAATTACGCGAAAGATCTAAATAAGTGAGTAAAACTTTTCTTTGGTTACTTAATTTACGAAATGAAACACGAAACATTGTTTATATAATTTATGTGCGATTCGTTTGAACACATTTATCTCAGTTAAGCGTATGGAAATGTTAAACGAAAAAGCGATTGTTTTCACTGATTTATATTGGCAATTAAAATAATATCAACTATTGAACGTGGGAGTGTACCTTCTATTTATTGATTGTCTGTTAATTAACTATATTTAACACAAACACTACTGCATTATCCACGCGGTGTTTTTTAACTGTTAATGAGTGCAGGCACCGTCATATAAATATACTTAAATAATACTTAAATGAAACATAATTTATCACTTTAAAATCGACAATATGAAATTTTCTTTTTAATTTTTTAACTGATTTTAAGTTGTAATCCTATATTGGCTCATTGTACCCATGGTTTATGTAATTTAGAATGAGATTATGTGTAAAGCTGTTGGATTACCAATAAAGAAAGAAAGAAATAAATGAATAAATAATTATTTGATATATATTTACGTTTATTTTATAACTTATATATCTCTATGCATATCATTATATTTTCAGTATGTATCAGGGGACCAACGAATTGATAGACTCGTTCATTGCGGAGGTTCTATCATATTCTACAAGTGGATATTTATATCAAACGCGATAGAATTCGTCAAAAGTATCGTAATCAGGAGTTTAAGTTCTTATATTCGTGGAGACTGCGTTGTATGATCATTGTTCATTAAGATAATTAGTTGATTATTTTAATATTAACCTAATACAATTTATAATATTCTCATCCAGATCATGTCATATCATGAGAAGAGTACACAAATCATTTAAGTACTTTATTATTAAAAGTCGGACTCAAAATTTAAAAAGTTGTGTATATTTTTATGTTGTTAGTAGTATATCATATGTGATGAAAACAAAATAAAGCCTTGTTAAATGTTAAATACTTATGAGGCGTGACAGTTAAGTTCCGGGAAATTATCATTAAAAAAGTAGAAATTTATTACCGGACTTTACACTTACAAGTATTAGCTTTAAGTAACGATTTCAACGTTCCATCCATAATATTATATATTTACTTTATTATAGGGGTTAAACTATGATATCGCCGTTTTATTGTAATCGGTTTTTCGAATTGACAAACTCATGGTTTTTTAGTGGAACTTTTTTCACAGGATATTTTTTTTTTTTATGATATAGGAGGGCAAACGAGCAGCCGGAGCCATTTTCATGACTACCGACGCCCACAAACATCCGCATAGAGGCTATACAGATGCGTTGCCCTCCTTTCTCCTCCCACCTCCATGGGCCACCGGCTACTTACACACCGCACGAAACGCGACAGCACAGCTGTCACTTTACGCCAGTCTCGTGTAAGCGAGAGGTACCTCCCCGGTCGTGCCGGCCCAATTCGACTGCATGCAAGCATGCAGTGTGGCACTACCTCTTGCAATATCTTTGGTAGTCCTTCTTTTAAAAAATGTATAACATTCGATTATCGACTTTCAGTTGATTTTTTCTTATTAACCTTACAAGAAAGATGGAAACTTAAAAAAATCAAATGATTATTGAATACGAATTCCAACGCGAAACTAACGCGGCTGATACAGCTCGCAATATCAATGTTACGTTTGGAGAGGGTACTGTCAATGGGCGGACCGTGCAAGTTTGGTTTACACGCTTCCGTGGTGAAAATTTTGATTTAAAGAACGAACCACGAGGAAGACGGCTCACACAAGTGAATAACAATGAATTGAAACGGATGGTGGATGACGACCCGAGCTAAACTATCCATGAATTAGCGGCGTGGTTTAAAGTTACCTTACCAACAATGTCCTTGGGAGTCGGTAGTCATCATCCGATTGGTCGTTTGCCCCCTAATGCTATAAAAAAAGACGTATTTGTGTAGACAAATCCTATTAACATATCGCTTTTCTCGTCGGGTATCACAAAATAAAAGACAATTATTTATCCTTCCTCCTTTTTTCCAGACAAAACATTAACAACTTATGACTATTGTTTGGTTTTGATAATTCGTTCGTACAATATTTTGTAGTGTTACTGAACAGTCCTGGTTTCTAATTAAGCTCGGGGATAAACAAAAAAGGTGGCAATTTACGTAATCCTTCGCTCGCGTCTCGGAGCGTTGACAACACTCAGATGTCTTGAACGTGACTCGGAGAACGGGATAATTCCTTTATAATCTGACTCCATATAAAGAATACTGATGTTTTTGTAAAATTGCGAGTAGAGTGATGTTTCGTAAACTTCCTTGTTTAATAATTAATCCGTTTGCGGTCGGAATACCGTAGCTCGTAGCTAAAGGGTTACGGCGTAGCAAGTGCTACGTGAATTAAACTTATTCATGAAAAATATGTTTTATTTATTTATAAAAGTAAGTAATGGAAATTATAAGTAAGTACATTTTATAGTATACTAGCTGTATCCTGCGACTTCTACCGTGTGAAATCCAATTCGAGGAAATAATTCTTTTGTTTGTAGTTTTTTTTTTGCAACAGGTAGAGCTACGCTGCATTACCGCCAAGTTAGGCCGGCACGACCGGGGAGGCACCTCGCGCTTAAGTGACACTGACGTAAAGTATCAGCTGTGTGGCGTCCTATAGTGCGGCGTGTAAGTTACCCATGCAGCAAGGAGAAGGAAGGCAAGGCATGTCATCTATATAACCTATGCGGACATCTATGGTCGTCAGTAGTCATGTCAGTAGTTTGACTGCTCGTTTGCCCCCTACACTATAAAAAACTGGCAACCGTCTTCTATCATTATCACCAAATCGTTGACGAACACAATTAGTACATGAAGTACTTTTCTGTTCCGGACGACCGCCCCGATTATATAAGATAACTAGTTAAAATTATTATTTTAAAGTAAATTCAGTAACGACATAGATCTCTTTTAATGATTCGTAATTGCCTATTAGTAAATGATAAAGTCAAGTAATAGTTCTTTTTAGATATTCATGAATAATTAATTAGTAGTTAACTGTAACCACGATCAGTAAATTTCTGTTAATCTAATTAGAATATAGAAGAGAATGTTGTTGTCTCATAATAACGGACGATCGTGCTATGTACTAACGGAAAGTTTCCAGTATATACTAGTGATGTGCCTCCAAGGCTAAAATAGAGCGAGATAGATATATCCTTTGTGTAATTAGCGAATTATTGTATTTTAACTAGTTAAATGTACCAAAACCTTTGTTATTGTTGTGTATAAGTGTGTGCTTTGTACTTTTATCTTTATTTAATAAAGACTGAGTAGGCTACACTCACACACATCGGCCTGACAGACCGAAATGTGCATCGGGGGCGAAAGAGAGCTACTGAGAAACATAGCACGTGCACCCCATCCGCATTATCGGTTGTCGGAGCATACTAAACGCCATACATTGGGAAATTGAGACACACTCGGCACCAGATCAAGATCAAGAAGTTACTCTGCTCTATTCAAGAGAGAAATAGTCTTCAAGAGTGAAAAATAAGAAAATATCGCAAGATTCAAGAGGTCCTGCAAAAAACAAGCGCAAGATTCAAGAGGGTAAAGGGTCCAGAAATCAAGAATCAAGAACAAAGCCCGGCTCCAGAAAGCAGCCCTGCTGTTCAAGAGAGGTCCTGGTCGGTGCCACTACGAGGGTGTCAAGTAGTCTCAATCTCCCAATAAGCGCGTAACACACTCGCATTCACTATCTCTTTTTGACAACCGTAATTTTGTGTTCTTTTCACTGTGAACATTCCCATTCCCAAATTCTGTTTCTCACCGCCACCATCGTCCAGTTGAACCAGCACCAGGAGGAGCAGCCGTGCGCACCATCGAGGTGTCTACAGCAGCCCCGCAGAAGAAGATACAGTCCACTGAGGGCACGTCTCCGCTTCGTGACGAAGCTCGAGAGTGGGACGTGACTGGTCGCAGCCGAGTCCTCGCAGGAGGGCCCGTATAGGCGCGACACCCGACAGGAGAGCGAAGACTCGAGAGAAAGGGCAAACATTCGCCACCCTCACTTTCGCGTCGCTCTCGCATTGATCCTTTTCACTAGGATCACCAGTTGTGCCATCGCGCACATTTCAATATAAAAACAACTTGACACTTAAGTCTGTCAAGCTGCACACCGAAGGCAAATTCAATTAGGTTTTATGCCAGGTTTAACTAAAAAATGCCTGGGGCCACTAATTGAGTTGCTTGCAGCTCGCGGGGAGTGTAATCTGTTTATAAATACGCGCTCCTTGTACCTTAGAAGCCTTTGCGAAATAACCGATCATATTCCTGTCTCATAAACAAGTTTTCTTGGTATTTATGTAACTTTTCTATAACAAGAAACCGATAAAGCTCTAAATCATATATACCAGCTGCTCGACAGACGGTGTCTTGTCATTATTAGAAAATGTGTTGTCATGGTAACGTATAACGAATTGTCTACCCGTTACTTTTTAGTACAATATTGTATATTCGAGATACCAACTGCAGCGCCATCTGCCGGCTGATTTGAATCTAATCCTTTCTTAAACCCATATATAGTCATGTGACTTGTTTTTGATTCTATTGTTAGTGCATCTGTATATATATATATATATA